>CM029523.1:6411538-6919071 GCA_017140615.1 Eucalyptus cladocalyx
ATATCATGATAGGCTAGATAGGGCATTTTCTTGTGCACTTGTCATACATGATCATTTTGTATCCTTTGAACTCATGTTGTTTGTTGGTACTAGGTTGAGTGGTAATATGATCTCCTACCTTATACTTAGATATTTCATTTATTAGGCTTCGCCTCACTCCTTTTTTTTTTTTCTCTCTCCAATGTTGTAGGATGATTCCCCTAGACATGGTGATGGAGGGGCCGAGTTGATATCGGAAGCCATTAATCCTTGAGTTGGATTGTAGTTTAGTTAGTATGGATGTAATGGTATTAGGTGACTCAAGCTTTCCTAGGACTATATATTTTTTTGTGATAATTACTATCGATATTGTATAAAGCCAAAGACACTTTTTTTTTTTTATAATAAACTCATGCATTTTTCTAGTAAAGGATGTTGTGAAAACTTTATTGTCTTTTCCATGCGTAATTATAACTATAAGTATAAACGGAAATGACATGTGCCGCATGTGATGTTCCAAGGCATCACATAATCCCCAACACTCGAATTAGGGTCCACTAAGGCAGTGCTTGAGTCTATGATGCTCAAGCTCTATTTGGCAGCACTTAGGCTTGGGTCCAACAAGATCGTGCGTCATTAATACTTGAGCTCAATGCTCGAGCTCAGCTTGTTAGTTAATAAAATGTTTGTTCTTATAAAAATAATTCTGTTTAAAAAAATTTTTTTTTTTAATATTTATTTATTTTTTTTCTTTTTCTTTTCCTTCTTCTTGGCAACCAAGGCCAAGAAGACTTGACGAACATGACGCATCGTGCTTGAGAACAAGCAACATATGAGCTAGCCCAAGGCCAAGAAGACTTGAGATTGCTGATGATTTGGCAAGCTTGAAGTTGGTTGATCAAGTGACCTTGAAGCTCCCTAGAGTTGGGCAAGCTTGAGTTTCGCCTCATGGCTAGTCGCCAACTACCACAGTGCGATCGGTTGAGGAAGAAGAAAAATAAAAATAAAAATAAAAATAAAAGAGAAAATAACTCAAAATCTGAATATTTTGGTATTTTCTATAGGAAATCAAATCGAATTTTCCATATTAAATAAAAAAAGGATTTTCTAGTTTAACCAAATATTGAAATGACTTATTATAAAATATTATTAAGATACGTCATACTTTTTTTGCAAAACAAACGGTACATAAATATTTAGATTTGATAATTGTCCATGTTAATTAGGTACACATTATCTGAGTCTTTGTTTTGTTGCTGAACTGAAGCTAATCTCTGGATGAAGCTTGATTAGTCTCAACTCAATAGGCGGCTTGACTTTTGCGCTTCCTTTTCTTCTTTTCTTTTTTCTTTTTAACTCAAAACACTCAAAACTTTCCTGGTACACCACTTTCGGCGTGTAGAGTTACAATCACTTTCAATAATGATGGGCCATCCGAGAATAATGATGGGCCATCCGAGCAAGATGAGAGCAACTGGTCCCCCTAGAAATTGTCATGACCTGGAACTCTTGACTTTCATGAATTGAAATGACTTTTCTCTGTCAAGGAGAAAAAATAGTTAACTAGTCAAAGATCGTGCCACATCTCTCCATCTCCATCCATGTCCTCCACTTCCGGCCCCACCAATCGGACTCCCCGACAAAAAGAATCGAGGACACGTGGCTGATCTATAGAGTCGCAGGTTTGACTTGTCTATTGTTTTTTTTTTTTTTGTATTGGAGAAACCGCTAGGTTTGATACCACGCCGTAAACCCCAAGATGACACTTAAGTCATATTAATGACCCACCACCCCAAATACACTTAATACACCTTTAATGAACTCCGCCTCCCCGAGTTTTGAACCCTTTACCTATTCGTTGAGGATCAACAGAGCCTTATCCAGTGGAGCCACCACGGCCGGTGGTTTGACTTGTCTATTGTTGTCACTATCCTTTTGCAACAATTTTTTACACCCGTCTAGCTACTATGAGTTCCTCTAACATACTAATTGTGTGGATATGGTGAACTTGGAACTTTTATAATCTGTCCATATAAAAAATTTAAAAAGGGCAACTGCCGCCTCTCATTGTGGAACTCCACCCACATTTCTTGCAAACTTTCAAACATTAGTTCTAGGTCCCACAATCCAATTGAGCCTTGTATGGTCTAATATCAAAGTACTCTAGATAATTTTTTTTTAAAAAAAATTGTAAAAAAAAAGAAATAAAGAAAATGATTCAGCCCTATAATAACCCTGATAGGAACCACGTAATTAATTAGAACATCAAAAAATCATAGGTCGCTTGTTTAATTCTCGCAACTTACTTGCAAATCACTTTAGAAGTGCAAACTTAATTGATTTATGAGCTTGCACGATATTTTATGAGTTTCTAAATAACCAACTTTTGTATTCATGCTTGTAGATTATAATAAAATAATCGGATGTTGTGGGCAATCGAGAGTGACACCGTTTTCTCCTTCTTTCTTTTGTTAATATGTGAAGTGTTGTTTTGTTTTTGTTTTCGTCACCCTCCCACTTGTGCCATATTTGTTAGGTCTCCTCGCCAAGAGTTCGTTACTTTATTTTCTTGACCTCTTAATTAAATACAGCAATACCTTCATGGACCACTCTTCATAATGGCACGGATTGGACGGACGGTGATCAAGATAGCAGCCTCCGCCCCTCCCTTGGTCTTGCCCTTCGCATAACTTTTAGAAAACGTGCGTGACTAGACAATCAATAGTGACTTAATTCTGACCCGTATCAATGTTACCTGATTAGCATCTCTTAGTAAATGTAAATATTGTACGCCGATGACAACATTTTGAACAATTTACAATTGATGTACTTTTATATAATATGGTTAATGTCAAAAAATTTTAGATTGGTATACTTGCAATAAGCTTATCCTAAACTAATTTTTTGATCACAAAAACTGTAAACTAACACATTTGTAATAAATCTACCTCAAACTAATTTTTTACTGTTAAAAATCTCAAACTGGTATATTTGTAGCAAATTTACTTAGTGTTAAATTATATTAATATTATGAAAAATTGCAAACTAGTACATTTATGACAAACGAAAGATAAAATCTTAAATCAATACACTTGTCAACTATCATATGTGATTCAATTAGTAATTTAATAGTAAAATTTAATGGAAATTAACGGATGGTTAATTTGTCATAGATGTATCAGTATGAGATTTTTGGTAGCAAATGTACAAGTTTTTCATGGTATTAAACTCTGTTGCATATGATCAAAAGTCCTAATTTCTACTATTTTTGTTGGCCTAATACCTTAAAAAACCTCCGACTTAAGCTCTTTCCTAATTCTATCTTTTGTCTTATAAGACCTCTAACTTTAGATCATGTCCCAATTCCACCCTAATTATTCTTTTTATAGAAAACCCCATGTTTTAGTTCTAGTCCCAATCTTATCTAAACATTTGTTGTCTCATAAAATCCCTCAAATTTAGGTCTAGTACCAATTCCACCATAAACGTTGTTTTATTATAAAAAGAATCCTAGCTTTAGGTCCAATTTCATTTTCACTCTATTTTTTTTATCTCATAAAAATTACCAACTTTTACTTGAGTCCCGAATCCACTCTCCATTAACCCTCCATCAAAATCGCCCTTAGTGATATTGTGCTCGGTTTTTGATCTCTTGTGCTTGGAAATATTCCATCTCTCTCAAACAACTTATGCTTGGGAGTCTTCCATCTCTTGATGTCCGGAAATTTTGCAGGAAACTTTGATTCAAGAAGGGTTAATAAAATTGGTGGACAAGTTTTTCATAAGACAAGATTCAAGTAAAAATTTATAATTTTTTTTTCATGAGACTATAAAAATTTTACAGTAAAATTGAGAGTGGATAGGTTTTTTATAAGACAAGAAAATGTTTAAGGTAGAATTGGTATATTACTTAAAATTGAAGATTTTTTCATGGGATAAAAAAAAAAAAAAAAAAGTTAATGATTGAATTGTGAATGCCTATAAAATTAGTGATTTTTTTTATGAGATAAAAGGTAAAATTAAGAAAAAAGCCAAAGTTGGAGGTTTTTTTTTTTAGGGTATTGGAGCTATTTTTGTTAATCATATGACATCAACATTATTTTTTTTTTTTTAGTTTTTTTTCAATTGGCTGTTTGATCGGTTCTATTCTATTTTTATTTTCATCCTTACTTTCAAATTTTTTTCATAACTCATTTCAGGTGTGAAAATTAAAATCACATTTGATACTAAATTGTCATAGGTAGGGATTCGAAACACCAGCTGTTGTTCGCATGTGGGAAGAGTGGCTTTTGGCTTTTCAAATATAAAATATTGTGGTCCGGGACCGCCACGTCAGCGTGGTCCCGGACCACTCACACGACATATGAGGGGAGGGGACAAAAGACTGAGAAGTGGGCCCCTTTTGGTCTTTTCTCTGTTCTCATACACGTGGGAAGTGTGAGTGGTTTGGGACTCGCTTTACACCCAATATTTTTTCAATAGAAAGAGTGATCACTGACACATCTCATTAGTTCGATTGACGTGAGCACGTGCGTCCTCCCACGGGAAGGGTCGTCACTGGGTCTCAATTGACCTAAGCAAGTGCGACTTTGCAGCTACTGCCGCTCCACTCTCATAAATCTCGGCTCGCCCGACGCTTCCGCCATCGTCTCGGTGCATTGCAGGGAACGAGCGAGCTCGAGCTAGACGACGGCAATGGCGACGGTGAGGAGGATCAAGCTGGGGTCGCAGGGCCTCGAGGTGTCGGCGCAGGGGCTGGGCTGCATGGGTATGTCCGCCTTCTACGGCCCTCCCAAGTCCGACACCGACATGATCGCCCTCATCCACCACGCCGTCGGCTCCGGCGTCACCTTGCTCGACACCTCCGACATCTACGGCCCCCACACCAACGAAATCCTCCTCGGAAAGGTCCGTTCTCTCGGTCTCTCTTGTGCCTCCGCATGAATTATACGTGCTTATTGTGTTGCGGAATCTAGCTTCATCGAGCAGTGTGCTCCGATCCTGCGCCTTGGTTTTCTGATTTTGGGGTTGATTTTGAGCAGGCACTGAAGGAAGGGGTGAGGCAGAAGGTGGAATTGGCGACCAAGTTCGGAAACAGCTTCGCGGACGGGAAGAGGGAGATCCGGGGTGATCCGGCGTACGTGAGGGCTGCTTGCGAGGCCAGCTTGAAGCGGCTCGACATCGATTGCATCGACCTCTACTACCAGCATCGCATCGACACTCGCGTCCCCATCGAAGTCACTGTATGGATCCCTCATCAAACCTTTACCTCTCTCGAGACTTTCTCCGAGTGATCAGTTGCTAAATTAGATTGGTGTTGATGATGCATCATCATGAAGATATTGTTAAACGAGACTTGAGTTCAGATGATAGCAGAGTTCAAGATGCGGCACGGTGTTGTTCAAGGGATTGTGGAATTTAGTAGTTTATATGGCTTGAGTTTTTGTTTTATGGGTCAACAAGCATGAAAATTATTTGAATTCTTTATTTGAGATGAAAGTGCTCCACGGTTCATCCTGATTTATAACTGAGAATCACATTTGAAGTTGTTCCTGGACTTTCTGTGGAGACATTTGGTTCTTGACCTGTCATTGTGAAATATGACAAGTACTTGGAATACTTCTTTAATTTGCCCTCTTCTGTGGTAGATTAGAGAGATCCACCTCCATTAATGCAATACCTTGCGACTTTCTTGTTGCATTGAGATGCATAAAAATTGACTATTTTTGCTGGGGCTACCTAATCAAATTGTAATGTTTGAGAAGTCAGGGAACACAAACTATTCAGGCATCAGGACACAAGAAAAACTAATGATGTTCAATAATTTCTGGATCTTAACACGTAAGATCTTGACGATTGTTGTTTTGTCATGTGAATATGCACAGATTGGAGAGCTAAAGAAGCTCGTTGAAGAGGGTAAGATTAAGTACATTGGTTTATCCGAGGCCTCTGCGTCAACAATCAGAAGAGCACATGCTGTTCATCCCATCACAGCAGTGCAATTGGAGTGGTCGCTGTGGTCAAGAGATGTGGAGGCAGAGATCATTCCCACGTGCAGGTAGGATATCACTGTTAATTTGTTTATGCAGTAACAACATCTTTCTTCTGACTCTGCTCTTCCTTGAAAATGTTGACTAGGGAGCTTGGCATTGGAATTGTTGCCTACAGTCCTCTTGGACGGGGATTCTTTTCTGTTGGCTCCAAGTTGGTGGAGAATCTCTCCAAGGATGACTTCAGACAGGTCTGTTTCTGCTGGTTAACATAATTAGATGCTCACAGTGACTGTCATTCCCATTGAAGTGCTGGAAACCTGTTCTTATGCTATAAAGAAAAAGTATCTGGATGTTATGAATAAAAACTTTATGACACAAACGCTTCATATTCTTATTCGATCCAGCACTCGCCAGTCATCTCACCTCTCGTGATTCTAGATAAATTTAAAAATCACAAGTAATGGCTTTAATGAGCCTGAAAGGGGCAGTTTCCCAGATTCTTGTGCTTTTGGGAATGAATAAATATAGGTTTATTTGTAAGTTGCTCCGTTTCCCAGCTTTCCCACCATTTGCTAATCACTATCCTTTCCCCACTTTCCACCCACCCTTTTTCTCTCATATCTCTTGACAAGATTAGCAATATTTGCTCAAAAACCGACACCAGTATCAGGCCTTGGCCTTCGTCCTCTTTTTTTTTTCTCATCTTTCTTCACAAGATAAATTATATATTGACACAACCATTTCTTGAGTAAGGGCTCCCAAACACCCTTCTTATGAGAGTTTTGGGATCAAGTTCCCATCTGACATAAAGCCAATTGTGTATTACTCCCGGCCATTAGTGTTTGACTAGCGATAGTGCTGGGCAAGTGAAGTTGCTATTTTTCTTTGTAGCTAAAAGAGCTTTGCGTCTGATAACATTCTTCTACACGTCATCTACCTTTTGTGATTTTTTTTTTCTTATGTGTGACTAATGTTACCATCACACGTACAAAACTTAGATTGTCGAGTTTGTTTCTGTTTTCACATCCTACATCAAACCCATCAGCCTTGTGTGGTAGTTGCTAGATCACTTCGCTCGATGTTTCTAATGCTTATGAGTTGGGGCTAGATATTTTAATCATTTCAAGATAATCTGTAACTGATCATGCTTTTCCAGGTACACAACAATTGTGCACTTCTAAAAGCTTATTATGTCAAGTAACAAGGCAATCTGTTGGCACGCAATGCGATCACTTTTGCAACTGTTGCTGTAGAATTTGCTTAAAAGGAAAATGATAGTTGCTCATATGCTTTGTGCTGAGACATTGCTCTATGTTATGCAGAACCTACCAAGGTTCCAGCCAGAGAACTTGGCTCACAACACGAAGTTATTCGACCGAGTGAATGAAATTGCACAAAGAAAGGGATGCACCCCATCGCAGTTAGCCCTCGCCTGGGTACACCACCAGGGTGATGATGTTTGCCCAATTCCCGGCACGACCAAGATTGAGAATTTCAACCAGAACATTGGAGCTCTGTCAGTGAAGCTTAGACCAGAAGAGATGGCTGAGCTTGAATCGATTGCTTCTGTGGACAATGTCAGGGGTGGCAGGTACGATGGAAACCTCTCTACATGGGAAAACTCCGACACTCCACCCCTTTCTTCTTGGAAACCTGCCTAGAAACATGTCTACTTCTGTTGCTGCGTCTTTGATATGCAGAGTTTGTGCATTTGCCGCTGAAGTAATTTGAGGCTATGTTGTGTGGCTGTTATAAGTATGTGTAATAAGAGTGACTGTTTTCGTTTTGTACAACATGTGACATTCACTATTAGAAGATTATGGATATGTACTAAGCTTACTGGGGAAAGATCACTCGATAAACACGAGAGCGAGTTGAATGTGAACCGAGCCTGCCGTGCCGACTTTATCGGGGTGACTTTTAGAATCTGAGAAATCGGGATTTTGAAGAATTCAAACTCAGTCGTATATACTAGAGGGACGCTTTATTCTCCTCCAACCACGAGTTCAATACTAACACCGTGTGCAACATACTCTTAAGACTGGATGCTACACATAGATACAATATTTCGCTTTGTGTTTGGTTTGGTAGCGAAGTAAAGGAACAGTAAAATGTTACTGGATGTTCTTAGGGGTGATCGGTTCCCGGTTTGGTCCGGTTCCACCTTGGAACCGGGAACCGGACCGGGAGCACTGGTTCCCAAAATTGCGAACCGTGGACCAGACCGTTTGGTCCTAGGACCGGGAACCGGACCGACCATCGGTTCTGGTCCGGTCCGGTCCCAATAAAATTGGCTCTACTTTTTTGCACTAAAGAGTGATCGTGTTTCGGACAGATCAATCCAATTCGGTTATCGAGCAATTCAACAAAACTAATCACACATGTTTCCACGTGCAAAATATTCAAATGTGATTCACACTTCGTGTATTTCACACTTAATTTTAACCATGAAAGCCGTGAATAATTTGGCTAAAAGTTATGCATGGCTTAGATTTTATAGACAATCTCTGCTCTTTAAATGTTTAGTCAATGTGGGACTCTTGGAGGCTTGAAGTGCCTTGTGGGTCTCTTGGAACCTTAGTCCCACATTAAGTAGATGAAACTGATAGAAAATGAGAAAGAAAATTGACAAAAACTAAGAAGGAATTGGAGGAATTTTCTGTATTGTGTATTGCTGTGTTTGTACATGTATTACACATCTATTAATAATACAAGAAAAGAGTACAATAGGAAAGAATATACAAAATATGTTGTTTCCTATACTACTGTCCTAATATCTAATCTCATGGATTCATAGAATCAATTAACCGTATTTAGATAATTAGAATAAAAAAACAAATCATATTTCCAACAAAAACTAACAAGGAGATTTTTTTCTATAAATAAAAGAGTAATAAAAATAGTTTTAATGGTCTCTTGGCCACATAAGATGATGCTACCTCAAATTGCAATTTTAGTTGCAATAAGTTATCATGTTTATATATTTTATTAATTCTATGTATATAAATTATATATAAAAAAATTTGTTTTCGGTCCGGTCGGTCCGATCGGTCCGGTTCCCACCTTAGAACCAGGAACCGGACCGACCGGCCATCGGTTCCAAGATTAGGAACCGGGAACCGGACCGCCAACCGTGGGAACCGCCCAAAACCGGCCGGTTCGGTCCGGTCCGGCCGGTTCTCGGTTCGGGCGGTTCCGGTTGCACACCCCTAGATGTTCTCGCGAAAACGAAGTTGGGGATAAAATGCTGGCGTGGTTGATATGAGTGTCGGGGAAATCGAAGGTTTCTTGTTCAAGTTTCACCACCTACGGTTCATGAGCTTTTATGTAGCTCGATACCTTTGCTCATGCCTCTGCATTATTATAAAACAGTCGGAGATATTGCGCAAGTTTCCTAAAATTAAAAACGACACTTCTATTGTTTTTTATTTGGAGTTAGAGTGGAGCAATGTTGTTTTGTTTTGGTTTAGGAAAATAACGCAATTAGTCATTGCACTTTGATCCAATGTGTTATGTTCTTACTGAACTTTTTAATTTATTTAGTATGGTTGTCGAACTTTTTATACATGTTTAATTTAAATCCTAGGCTAAATAAATCCAACGATGCTGTGTTTGGTCGTTTGAACATCTTTGCTGTATGGGATAATGAATGGATAAAAATCCCATCTAATATTTCTTGATGTCTGGATATAGCATGATTCAAAATAGATCTTTTTTTTTTTTAAATGAGTGTTTGATTTGTATAATTAAAAATAAAAATAAACCATGGAAGTCGTGAATACTATTCATCCTTTCACAATCTTCATCAATATTAAACACCCCCCTTCCATGTGACTTCAAGGACGCTCTCTCCTTCTGCAACACCCCTTTCGCAGCCCTTGATCAACTTGATGGATTATGCTCGCTCTACCTTTGACTTCGCCACATTGAGAGGCCCTTGGGTTTGAGTTCTCCGCTGGTCTAGCCATCTTTACTTTGAATGCCTTTTCCTGCGATGAATCCATCCCCTTCGACGAGTGCGAATACTGCGTTGATTCCCTGTTACCGTGCCCCGACTTGTTCAGTCACTTCAACAGCTTCCCCCGAGACAGCGTGCGGATCCGGTTTATGAGTGGTAGCATCATCGGTACTACTTGCTCCGAGTGACGTGGTTGAGGAGCTCTATCACCTTGGCTGCCGCCTCTTTCGGATCATCTTCTTCACAGAGAAGATGTCCAGCTTTGATCGGGATCACAAAGTTCCCTACTAAAATGGAGTTAAGTGACATAAGAAAGAGGCAGGGCTGACGATCTCCGATGCCGCTTTTCCGAGGCAGCCAAAGGTGGTAAGCAGCTTGTCACTGGTAGGAGGAACGGTGGCCCTTAGAGTTTGCTCAGGTCGTTGTGGCGAGGGCTTCTCTAGGTATCTTCGCGATACTCATGCTCTAACTAAGTTTGTGGTGGTCATTCTAGTGAGATAAATTGGAACAAGAGAGATGATGCGGCACTGGTCAAAAGTGAGGATAAGCCATCAAGTGGGGAAAAACTTGTATCCCTTATTTTTTTCAATTTTCCAAATTTCACATATCCTATTTGGATCTATATCACTTTCTAGATGGGATTTTTTTTTTTATCTAGACTATATTTGAATTTCACTAACATTGTAACCCCTAGAGTGCCAAAAGTTTGCACAAAAAGACACTTAAGTGTCAAAAGTTACAAAAGTGACACTTAAGTGCTAAAATTGGAACAAAATGGATCACTTAAATGTCAATCCGGTCAAAATGTTGACATGGCGATTTTCCAGCAAAGCAAGTGCAAAACGGTGTCATTTTGGTGCATACATGGAAAAAATTAATACAAAAATTAATTAAATGAAATTTAAAACTAAATTTAATTAAAACATTTGAAAATAAAAATACAAAAATTTTAAAAAGGAGAGAGGCGGTTGAGGGCTAAGCAACTTGCCCGGCCAGGGTTAGCCGAGGTTGCCGAGCCCCGGCCAACCCCGGCGATGAGGGCCCACGAGCCCTTACCTTGTTTTGGGGCGAGGGTCGTGGCCCTCGCCTAGCCGAGCCAAGGGCCGCCGACCCTCGTCGATCCGGGCGAGGACCGCAATCCCTTACTAGATCCGGGTGAGGGCTTGTGAGCCCTCGCCACCGGTCAACCGAGGTCGACGGCCCCTAGCTAGGACTCGGCGACCCTAGCCAACCCTCCCCTTCCCTCGTCGACCCTTCCGGTGAGGGCTCAATCCTCAATCCTCAATTGCTTCCCTCCTCTCTCTCTCTCTCTCTCTCTCTCTCTCTAAATTTTTATAATTTTTATAATATTTGTATTTGTATTTTTAAATTTTTTAAAATAAATTTAGTTTCACATTTAATTTAATTTAATTTATATTAATTTTTTTATCATATTAGCACCAAAACGATGTCACTTGTGCATTGTCTAGCTACATTAGCGTGCAAAATGACGCCGTTTTGCACTTACTTCACTAGAAATTGCGTACGTTAGAGCCATGGTTTCGTTTGTAATAATATCCATTCCATATGCTTAATAGGTGAATCCAGTGTTGAGAAGGTCTCTTCACATCACGACAGATCCAGAAATACTAAAAGCACCTGTTTCTCTTGCTGCATCTCCATCTTTTTCAACCTCTTCATATTTTCGTGTTTTAAATGCTTCTGAGATATACTATCTCTATGAAATCTCTCTTAGCGATGAAACCAAAATCTCTGAAACTTAACTTTCCTTAATGAACTCATATTCTGCTTTCGATAAACCCACTTCATCATTTTCTCCCATTTGCTCAATTCGCCAACTTATTCACCAAACTCCAAAGGAAGTAAATGAGTACGTTTAGCCCTCCAAGTTCGACCAATATCTCATTCCTGCCATTGAAAATGAGTACTTTGTTACTCTTCAGATTCCTCCAGAGTTTCCTGGGCAATAGATTCAAAACTGATAGTCTCATGTTCATTATGGAGCTGTTCGTCTTGCTCTTACTTTTCATGGTCACAAGGGTTTGCCAGTTGTGGCAAGAATAGCGTTACTGGATACTAGATTTCTAGAGTACTAGCATACTTGTATCAGTACTGTCCAAACCACTTTGAATGCTGGTATGGTCTTTGTGATTTTGTATCCAAATTTCAATATTGCTCTATCAAATCCATAGTTACTTTCCTTTTTGAAAGTCTAAGTTCAACTCACTAGAGCACCTCATACAGCTGATTCTGTTGTTGCAACACTACACTACTAGATGGTTTATCAAGTGCAAAACCATGCTCTTGACTTGAATTTCCACAATGAAAATGAAGATGCTTTATTCATCTCCATGCAAAATGATCATGCATCCCGCATTCATGTTCCTAGACATATCTCAAAGGAAAAGTTGGCCAAGCTTATTCTAGAGACTTGGATCACTAACTATGAAAAGTTACATCAAAATAACAAACATTTCTAGTCTTCAGACTCTGAATTTGTCAGAAAGAAAGATGGAACCGTTTCCATCAAATTTGGCAAGAAAAATAAAGAAAGTATTTCTATCTTCCAAATCCTTTTAATGATTAAACCATGTGTTCCTAAGTCAATTTTCGAGCTAGATCCAAAAAAAATTGTTCAATACTTCAAAAGTGATTGACATCATGTCTATACTACATAGACCGGTATGGTCACTATTTCTAGGATTCTTTTTGTCAATATTCTTATTGCACAAACTCTCTCGACGAGGTAGACCCATATGCAAGACCTTGACGGAAGCATAAGAAGCCAAAAGATCCTATGTACCAAAGGTACTTGAATGGAGATCCATCCGTTGATACTCTTTTGGTGAGTGTGATAAATTTTAGTTTATGATTTCCTATACACCAACTCCACCACCAGAGTTCATTACTCCAATATCACCAAGTCCATCACCATCACCTCCTCCATTTCCTCTAAAAAAAAAAAAAAACAGCTCTTTCCCCATTTTATAAGCCAATCTTAAAGTGGGCGAAGAAACATTCCTACCCATTTGAGGCTCCAGTAGAAACACCACCAAGTTTTTCCATAGCCATGTTCCATGAGACATACTTTCTCCCTTTTGTTCGAGAAAGTTCCAAACTCTCGTTTCCTACTCCAAAAGAATTCACCGATCCACAAGGCAGATTTTTTTTCGGCATGCCCCTAAGATACCTGCTCCCATTGATGTGGATGAACATGGAAGGTAGAAAAGGACTCTCATTGTTGAAGCTGTCCTAAATTGGCAATCAAAAACTCTTTTAGCATATAACAATGCATTCAAAGCAATTGATTTCAAGATTGTAAATGTGCAATAAGATTTTCGAAATACGATGAAACCACCAAGAAGATGCTTTCAGATTTCCAAAAGAGGCTTCATGCCTTGGAATTTGGACAACATTGAGGGTGTCATCATCTCGAAAGTCTTAAGGTGGAAATAGAGAAGCTCAAAAGGCAAATCCAGCTCCTTGAAGAAGGAAGATTCAATCCATTTCCAACTACTTTGCGGACAGAGCATCCCCCTCTTCCACTAGCCTAGAATACGTCTATCTTTACTACTATCACAGATGTTCTTGTCAGGCAAGATAAGACACATGTGGCTGAAATGCGAAATCTTCTTAAAGAATTGGATTGAATAAGAAAAGAAAAGGGAAAAGAGAAGATGCCTAATGAATCCTCGCTTGTCATAAGGGAAAAGCTAGATCAATTGATGGTGTCAAATCCATTAGAATCTTTCCGAAGAGATTTGGGTAATTAGGAACCATAGTTTGATCTTGTTACTCAATAGCCTGATCTTGTTACTCAACAGCTTGATCCTGTCATTCCAACAGATTAGATTCTATTTCCAGTAGAACTAGCTTTTCCAAACATCTTTTATTTTGAATCAGATTTGGTATCCCTCTCATCCTTTTCATCCTTCTCAATCCCTACCATTGATTCTTTCCCTATTGTACTAGTAATTTCATCAGTATTCATGACCGATCCTCCAGACCAAGTTATGGAATCAAACCATTCTAAACCAGAGGTTGTTCAGCCAAACAATCCCTC
This sequence comes from Eucalyptus cladocalyx, assembly GCA_017140615.1. Classification (NCBI taxonomy): domain Eukaryota; kingdom Viridiplantae; phylum Streptophyta; class Magnoliopsida; order Myrtales; family Myrtaceae; genus Eucalyptus; species Eucalyptus cladocalyx. The sequence goes on from CM029523.1 coordinate 6,425,532, forward strand.
CCAGCACATGTATTCTGCATCAAAATAGTTTTTTTTTTTATATCGTTGATGACATTCCCTATCACAAATGACTAGAAAGACTTGAAGAATTTCATATTTGGTTACATGCCAAAGCCCTTACCAACCAGGATAAGTATGATGTCCTTTTTGATTTTGTCACAAGGTTTACAGGTAACCTCAAACATTGGTGGCAATCTATGTTAGAACAAGACTAGCTTCAATTTTTTACTCTCACTTGATTTTGGTCATGCCATTATCCTTCTATATCATTTCTTTGTGGGAAAACCTTCTGACCTTCAAGAGCTTAAAAGGAGAGAATTTTTCGAAAGAAAAAAAAACATCTTGATAAATATTATCGAGAAATGCTTAAGCTCTTCTCTAGTATTAGAGCTGATCCAAACCTGAAACACGTCTTCTTGACTTCCATCCCCAAAGAATTGTCTCAATAGGATGAGAGAACTTTTCTCAACATATAAAGAAGGATTCGAGATATTCCGTTAGGAGAAATCTAACAAGAAATTCATTTGTGCCTTGAAGAATTTTGTATCAAATGCCAAATGATCCAGACTTATGTCGACGATAACAGAGAACTTGATATAACATGTTATTGCCAGAAGCTAAAGATCAAATGTTTCAAGTGAGATTGTGATGGTTCTTGCAAAAAGTTTTCCAGAAAAAAGAAGCACTTCAAGAAGCTCTGGATAAAGAAATCCAGGCATGACTTTAAGCACTTCCAAAGAAAGAAGAAATGGCAATTCCTATGCAAAATGAAAGATCGCTTAGGCCATAAGAAGTCAAGTCAATGCTTCATCTGCAATTAGAAAAGACATTTTGCCAAAAATTACCCCCAATCGAGAAAATGTCAAAATCATCTTATACATCATATAGAGAATGAAATAGACATTTCTCTTGAAAATGATAATATCAAATCTTTATTCTCTGAGGATGAAGAACCATCTAAACAAACTCTTTGTGTCATCCCTTGTTATGAAACTTCTAGTGAAATTGATTTGGATTCAAATCCTGAAGATATTTTTCACATATTTCTTACTTCTTCAGAATAAAGCACTAATATATTTTCAAGCTAAATTCATTGTCTCCATTTCTCTGTGAAAATCTTCACTTCAAAGTTTGCCAAGCCAATCACTGTCATTGCTCTCATGGATACTGGAGCAAGTTCTTCAATCTTGGACACCAAAGTTATTTTTGAAGAATATTGGACTTCTTGTGTTTGATATTTCAATTCTATCTTAGGAGATACTTTTTTTTTACGAACGTAAGAACTACCCTAGTAACCATCCAATTTTTTCCACAATGTTCCAGAACCATAAAAATCTTTGGTTCTAGTCTTCCCAACAAGGATTTGATCATTGGCTGGGATATCATGACTCAAATTTCTCAACTTCGTATCATTCCTAGAAAAGGTCTTAAGTATAAGGACTAATTCTCTGAATTCATCAATATCCAAAGACTTTTTTTCCATCCAAATGAGCCTGCTAGACCCCATCATGCAAAAGTTGTTAGAATCATGTTCAGAATCTCATTCTTAATTTGCTCAAAAATGTTCTCACCCTTTATGGGAAAATCCAGAGTTCTTTGTTCGCCTTCCTTTAAAAAAAAAATGAGGATATCAATCCAATTAAGGTGAGCCACATGGGAATGAAGTCGGAACACCCGGTTTTAGCTCAAAGGGAATGTTCGGAACTATTGCAGCAATGCCTTATTGGAATCTCCAATTCTCAATGGGCTTGTGAAGCTTTTTATGTCAACAAACGTGTCAAACAAAATAGAGGAACTATGAGACTAGTAATTAACTATCAACCTCTTAACATTTTTTTCCAAGATGATAAATTCCATTTACCCTCAAGAAATTCCTTCTTTACTAGATTATCCAAAACCCACATTTACTCTAAATTCAATCTCAAAGCCGGATTTTGGCAATTGGGCATCCATCCTGAAGACAAACCCAAGATAGGGTTTTGTATCATGAACCATATTTCCAATGGAAAGTTATTCCTTTTGATCTAAATGTGGCACTATTTCTATTCCAAAAGACAATGTGTCAAATTTTCCAACCATTTCTGTCAAGTGTAGCAGTATACATCGACGATATCCTACTTTACAATCTTAATGAGCAGTCACATTGCCAACTTTTAAACAGTTTGCAGAAATTGTGAAAAAGCATGGGATCATGCTTTCTCAAATAAAGATGAACATTGTTCAGATAGAAATTGAATTTTTTGGTATGCACCTTAACAAAGGTACGTATTATCCAGGGCCACATATTGCTCATGAATTGTTGAAATTTTCTAAGGAAAATTTCACAACAAAACAAGTTCAGCAATTTCTTGGAATAATTAATTATCTTAGAGACTTCATTCCAAACATTGCAGAACTACTGATTCTATTGAAATTGATGCTGAAAAAGAATCCCCCACCTTGGAGAAAATCTCATACTAAAACAACCGCTGAACTTAAGGAGATTATGCAGACTCTTCCTCTGTTACAAATCCCATCAACAAGGAAGAGAATTCTTTAGACGGACGCCGGTGATGAAAACTAGGCAGCCATCCTGTTTGAAGAAATTGATGGTAAGAGACATCTGTGTGCCTACAAAAGTGGAAAATTTTCCCAAACTGAAATGTATTATCATTCCACTTTCAAAGAAATCTTGGTGATGAAAAATAGAATAAAAAAGTTCGAATTCCATTTCATTGGCCATCACTTCCTGGTAAAATTGGATATCCTTAGATGACCAAGTTCAAACAGAAACAATTTCCGAATTCTCAACTACTTCAATGGGTTGAATGATTTTCAAAATACTTTTTTGAAACAAACATATTGTCGGAAAGAAGAATGTGCTTGTTGACTTCTTATCAAGACCAAAAGCATTAGAGAAAATCAACATGTACATCATGAGGCATGCATTTCATACTCTTCATAACAATGAGAAGTATAAGATTGAAAGAATACAAGACTAGCCAAGCTAGCAATATTACTAAGAGATTGTGGAACAAATCCAGAATGACTGCCTTATTGAAAATCTAGATAATCTCATGTGACAATTTCACACAGATTTGTTCAGATTTAATGGAGATTTGATTCTTTATCATTTTGAATTAAATTTGGACTATATGTTCATACATTCTTTAATATGGAAGGAAGATGATTTCCCTGACCAACTTCGATGGTTATTATGGTACTTAACCAATAAGTACTGAATAGCTATTGAAATTCTAACAAGAAGATTCATTATCAACCTCATTAGGATATTTGGACTTGGCAGATGAAACATTAAAAAAGAGAGTGACAGAAATCTCATAGATTTCCTTAATTGATTTTATCCTTCTACTCACTAGAAATACTTCTTGTAGAAAGAGCTAAGAACCACACAACTAAACTCTGAGGTTCATACTATTTTGTTTTTTCGACGATTATGGGCTTTTGTCACAAATAATGGTAGCAGTAGTAATGCCCCCCAAATTATAGGTACCACATCTTATAAACCTCAACCACACAGTGTAGAAGCTCGGATTCACAAATCTTATCTAGGACCCGTTTGTTGCTGCGAGCACCAGTATCGAAAACTCCAAAGGATTTTGTACTAGGAAAATAAAACCATTCCTAAAGAAATGGTAGACACATATGACATCGCACTGTATGGGATTATTATAGTCTCACACTAGAAGTCAAGGAAGCACTCGAAAAATTTAGACAAGTTACATCATCATAGGAGCATGAAATGGCAAATACAGATGACATCGCATAGTCCTCTCAAGACCTCTATGTCAAATGAGGAGATTCTCTTTCCCAAGACCCCTATGACCAAGAAACTTTGTTATTATCTTAAAGCATTAACACATCCTACTATACTCAGTCATCTAATTGGTCTCAACCAAGTATTCCTACCGAGAATCAAGCGAAAGCATCCTCGTTAAACCAAATTCTCTCACCGGATTCACTTGTAGGACTTGAGAAAAAAATATGAAGAATAGTTTGTGGCAATGCATAGTTCGGATGACTCATACTATGACTATAATGCTCGCAATGGACGAGACTACTGACCGTACAAGTCACTATTCATTTTCACTGAAGCAGTAGGCTAGGGAAATCATTGTTCATTGTCACTGTTCATACCGTGCGAATAATTTCCTACGCCTCTGTTTGTTTCAGGACTTGTGAGTATGGTCCTTGTTTGTGTGTGACATCTTATTGCCTATAAAAGACAAGAAAGATGTAATGTATTGGGTAGAGTCCCTTGAAGTAAAGTAAGTATTTTGTGTAAAACTCTCCATGATTTTCTAAACTTCTCTTCTTCTCCAGCCTAGTAGGATTCTCTGATAAATGCAGCTCGAATAGTTAGAAATGTTACCATCATGGTGTTTCTAGGCTCTGAATTAAAGGGAAGAGTGGTTTTCTGTTAAAAGGCTGTCTTTGAAGGGCTTGAACGGAAGAGATTCGCCTATTGTGGGGTATGCCAACTTTTGGCATTTGAAATGATCTTTTGCCGAATTTCACGTTACTCTAAACACTGGATATGATCAAACTTTTAATGTCAAAGTTTTATCTAGCCCATCAAAGGCAGTCTTATGAGATAGGATGCAATGATATAATCTATGAATTAGATCAAACATTTATTAAAAGTTTAAGAATGATATTTCATTTTTTGATTGTTAGGATGCACGAGTAAGTTATGTTAAAACAATCCCACAATATATTGATAGCTTTGAAATAAGGCTTTCTCTTGGTGATGACAAAGATCCATATGGAGAAATTAATGGGAGGGTTTATTTGGCCTAACTAAATGGGAGGCTATATTAGTGGGAGGTTTTTCATTGAAACCTTGTGCTTAGTAAAGGATTTTGTTAGCATAATAGTTTCTGAGTTATTGTGAGAATAACAACTTATTACGAGTTACAAAATTTTCTCTTTCTTTTTTTCTTCACTTCCTTCTCCTTCCTCTAACTAGTCATCACTAGTGATCGGCAAGAGGCAAGGTTGGTGAGGGACCTTGCTGGTCTCGAGGAAGCTTGACCATGGTTGGGCAATCTTGCTTGTGGCTAGGCGACCTTGCCTAGGCTGCCAACTGGGCTAGTGAGGGTTGACCCTCTACGGCCATGGGTGAGGACAAAGGCCGCTAGTTGGGCTTGCGAGGCTCGCCCTTATTGAATTTGGCGAGAGTTGAGTCTCATTGGCCATGGGCAAGGTCAAAGGCCGCGACCTCACGTGGTCTTTGGCAAGGCTTGCCAAAGGTTGGGCAAGGCTCACCATTGTTGGACTGATGAGGGTCGAGCCTCGTCGGCCATGGATGAGATTGTAACTTGCCCATGGCCGGCAAGGCGAGCCTAGGCCAAAGGCAGGTGGGCCTAGGCCAAAGGCAGGCGGGGTCTTGCCTAACCATGGCGAGGGTGACCTCACCATCGTTGGGTGAGGCTTGCCCTTGCTAATGGCATGTGGGGGTAAGCCTTGCCATTGGTTGGCGAGGCTAACTTTGCTGGATTGAGTAAAATAAAATATTATTAAAAGATTATCCACATCAATATTAGCTGAACGAGCGGTGCTGGTTGGCCAAAATTGCCGGATGAATTGAATTGTATAATTGCAAAATGTTTAAGGCTGAATTGGCTAAAAAAAAGGTTTAAGTCTAAATTAGAAAAATTACAATAAGTTTATGATTGTTTTGGTACGTCCTCCCTACATGGGAAGGATCATGACTAGGCTTCAATTGACGTAAGCAAGTGTGTCTTCACAGCCACTTATTGCTCCCCTCCTACTCTTCGTAGCTTTTGCTACTCCCCTCCTATAAATCTCGGCTCACCCAACGCATTCGCCATCGTGTCAATGTAGTGCAGGGAACAAGTGAGCTCGAGCTAGACGATGGCAATGGCGGCATTGATGACAACGGTGAGGAGGATCAATTTGGGGTTGCAGGGCCTAGAGGTGTCAGTGCAGGGGCTGGGCTGCATGGGCATGTCCGCCTTCTACGGCCCTCCCAAGTCCGACACCGACATGATCGCCCTCATCCACCACGCCGTCGGCTCCGGCGTCACCTTCCTCGACACCTCCGACAGCTACGGCCCACACCAATGAAATCCTCCTTGGAAACGTCGGTTCTCTCAGTCTCTGTTTTGTCTCCGCATGAACTATATGTGATTATAGTGTTACGGAATGTAGCTTCATTGAGTAGAGTGCTTTGATCCTGCGCCTTGGTTTTCTGATTTCGGGGTTGATTTTGAGCAGGCACTAACGGGAGGGGTGAGGCAGAAGGTGGAATTGGCGACCAAGTTCGGAATTAGCTTCGCGAATGAGAAGAGGGAGGTCCAAGGCGATCTGGCTTACGTGAGGGCAGCTTGTGAAGCCAGCTTGAAGCGGCTCGACATCGATTGCATCGACCTCTACTACCAGCACCATATCGACACTCACGTCCCCATCGAAGTCACTGTATGGATCCCTTATCAAACTTTCACCTCGCTTGAGACTTTCTCCGAGCCATATGATTAGTTGCTAAATTAGATTGATGTTGATGATGCATTGTCATGTTGTTACGAGTTTGTTGAATTTTGTTAAATGACACTTAAGTTCAGCTGATAGCAGAGTTCAAGATGCGGCACGGTGTTGTTCAAGGGGTTGTGGAATTTAGTAGTTTAGTGGCTTGAGTTTCCGTTTTGCGGGCATCTTTTACAAGTTAAGGGTCAACAAGCATGAAAATCATTCGAAATCTTGGCACTAAGACTTGCACTCAAATGACTTGACGTCAAGGCAAGTGAAAGGGTGTAGAGATGAAAAACAGCAAGCAACAAACAGTATTGACACCTAAATTTTAAGAATTCAATCATTTATTTATTGCATAGAAAATTTGAGGTCAATTTTATCCTTAAAAAATATTTTTGCATTTTATTGGATCAGTGGTGAATGGATTCAAATTAATGATTCTTAACTTTAAATTGACAAATCGGATTAAGCCCACGAAGAGAGCAAATTAGCGCAAACTCGTATTTGAAAAAATCCTATTGCAATTTTTGAAAAATCAATATAGAAATATTCATTTTTGCAAAGAAAATCAAAAAGAGGTGTGAAAAATAAAAAGTGATATTTAGTGCGGAAAAGAAATTTTCACAAATGTTGATTTGAAAAAAAATTAAAATTCTATTTTTTGGCCTATAAAAAATTACTCATGTAGGGTTTTTGGGGAGGCCACACATGGAATACATGGCTAGTAGAGGGCGAAATTCGAAAAAATTTCGAGAGCAAACGTGAGGGGGCTTTTTCCTTCGGTTGATTGGAGTTGAGAATTCAAGAAAAGAAAAGAAAGAATTCGTTTGTTTGTGAAAAAAAGGCAGCAAAAGTGTGCAGAAAAAAAGGAAGAGACAGAGACGGGACAGGGAAGGTTGATGTGAGAGCGAGACGTGGGAGTAGTAAAAAAAAGAAAAAAAAAAAAGTAAAAACAGGGAAGACTGTTCATCATCCTCGCAAGCGCCTCAGCCTCTGTCGCCGGAAAAGTCCCTTTCGCCCGCACCGGCCCGCGACCTGCAGCCGCCGCGCTCCGCTCGCCGCCTCAGCCGAGCCGCCGACCACCACCGCTCGCTGCTCACACTACCGCTGTCCCGATCTGCCCGCTCGAGCGTCCCTACGCCGGCAGATCTGAGCTGCTCGCCACTCCACCGCCGCGCGAGTTCCCGCACCGGTCCGCGCCTCCTCTGCTGCTCGTGCCGTGCCACCACCAGGGTTCCTCTCGCTCGCGAGCTCGCACCGCCGCCCCGCTGTGCTGATCCGCGACGACCCGACGCTCCGCTGCTGCTGCTGTACCTGCGCAGGTCACCGCACCAGCACCACCGTTCGTCGCCCTGGCTGTAGGCGCGACGACTCGACGCCGCCTCTGCTCAGTCACTCCTTCACCCGCTCCTGCTGCAGCACCAGTCGCTGCAACCTCCGCCGTCGCTCTTGCATCCGACCCGACGCCAGCAGCAACGATCCAGATCCGGCGCCTGCTGCAGCCACAGCCCGACGCCGCTCCTCTGCCCGCGACCCAAGACCGGACGCCCAGGTCCGACGCCCTGCAGCTCCCTCTCTGAGTGACTCCCGCGACTTCCCTCACCGGAGCAACCCACCACGTTGCCGCTTCGCTTGAAAAAAAGAAAAAGAAAAAAAGAAAAATCAATTTAGGTAATTTTTCCTTTTATTTATTTATCTTATTTTATTATTTTTGTTATTTTACTTTATTTGTTCTTTTTCAGTATAATTATTCCTTAGTGTAAGGATGAGATGTTTGACATGAAATAGTCTGTGAAATTTGTGATTGTCAGTTTGATTTTCACACCAAAAATCTAACTTGCAATCACTTTAAAAAAATCGCTAATCCGATTTTCCACCCGAGATTCAATTCGTGATTTATGTAAAATTACCAACCCAATATCACGCGTGAGATACGGTTCTTCAATTTGGATATCATCTTGCTCCGATTTGCTATCGTGTCGTTTAATTAAATTCGTTTTCATTAAAAAAAATGTAGGTTAGAATTAGGTTTATTCCCTATTTTAGGGTTTACATATTTAAAATAGGAATTTTATTTCGAATTTTAAAAATCAAAAAATCAAAAATAAAAATCAAAAATCAAATAAATTAATTTAGGGCTTGCATGTTTTCATTCTTTTTTTTTTTGTTTATGAATAGAAATTTGTTTTTTTGTTCCAGAACAAAAAAATAAACGCGTCTGTTTGTGTTTTTTGTTCAAAATCGGATTTTTTGTTCTAACACAAAAAAAGAAAAACGAGAAATAAAAAAAAAAAAAAATCGTTTCTTGTTTCGAAATGATTTTGAAGAAACATTTCTTCTTCTCTCTCTTCTCTTTTCTTTTTTTTTTTTCTTTGGCCGGTTGCGGCCGCCATGGCCGGCGACCGACCGTTGAGGGTCGACGACCTCATAGGAGCGTAGCCGGCTCCCGGTGGAGGCCGAGCGTCGCCAGCCAAGGCGAGGCTACTAGCCCGTCGGTTGGTCGCCGAAGGCCACGATCGGCCGAAAGAAGAAAAAAAAAAAAGAAAGGAAAAAAGGAAAATAAAATAAAAATGTTAAAAAATTAAAAGAAACAAAAAAAAAGAATATAAATTTACCAAACGTGTTTCTATTCATTTTTTTTATTCCCTAACAAATTTACCAAACGCATCTTTTCGGTCAAAAATTGTTCCTTGAACATAAATGCTTTTTTCTATTTCTCGTTTCTCGTAAATAATTTTTAAACAAAAACGTTACCAAATGCGGCCTTAGGTTGCTAACTTTTTTTTTTTTTTTAAACTTGGATTGCATGTTTAATTGTTTGGCAATTATTAATTTCGAAATTAATAAAACAAAAATGCAACAAAAAATCATCATGCATGTCATATAGAATTAGAGCATCTTTTGTATGTAATTGCATATTAGGGTAAAATTGCTAATATTTTTCTTAATTTATTATAAGTTTAGGTATTTTCTTAGATAGATTACATTTTAGGATTACTTGGGTTAGGATAATATTCTAGTTTAAATTAGGATTTGGCTTAACCTAATTCTTAATACAAATTGAATAGAATCTTAATCTAGTTAGATAATTTTCACATTTAATCTAATTTCGAATTTCATGAAAAATACAAAAAAAAAGTCTTAGAACAAATTGGTTTTATTCTCTAGGATAAATTGCATTCTCTTTAAGGAAAAAAGAAAAAAATATCATGCATGCCATATAAGATTAGATTTATGAGATGCATACCATTTAGTGATTGTTGCTAGTCTATTTAATTAGAAATTGCATGTCATTAGAATTAGGTCATTTAGTTATATTGCTGCTTTTCATTAAATAAGTGAAAATAAAGAAATTGCGTGTTGATTAGAAATCATATCTAAGACTATCGATGTGAATTCTGATCTAACATTGTAGATACTTTCATTGCTATGAAGTAAATACTGCAATTTATTCATTATTTATCTGGGTGTTAAATTGATGGTTTACGCACTTGTATGATCACATCACATGTTAGAAAAATAGATTTAAAATCAATCCAAACTGCATGTAAAAATATTTTTGAAAATAAAAAGAAGTGGTACCGAAAGTGTATTAGAGAAATCTAGCATAACTAAGCCTCCGAATTCATAGATTTCTAGTTTGTAAGAGTAAAGTAAATCTCAAATTACTTTACTTGGGTTTCTAATTGACCTACCAAAAATAGATTAGTGGTGACTCCTAATTGAAATATCGTTTGCATGTTAATAACTTAAACCCAAGTCGCGAATTGGTATGACTTGGGAGAGCCCGAGTTAATTCTAGGCTTAACAATCCATTAGCCAAACCCTAGGTGCTTCACACCTGAAGATTTGGTCACGACAAATGGTAACAGCCGCCACACAGCAAAGAAGAGCCAAACAACGGCCACCACTAGCAACCAAAGCAAAAAACAAAAGGCAATTGAGGGATCAAACGGACGCAGCCAAATCACCCCGAGCACCAAACCAAAAAGGGAAAGGCACAGTTCAACTGTCCCAGTTGAGAAAAGCCACGACCAACACGAACCAGGGGAGGAGGAATCTTCGGTGAAATAGCCAACCCCAAGGACCTCGGCGGTAGCTTAGCACAAGAATGTCCACCCTAGAAGGGTATCTAGTTCGAAGGAGACAGACGATGGAACAACCATTCTCAAGGATCGAACTTGTCGCTGAAAAAGTAGCTACATAGAAATCAGCTTCGTAGATTCGGTCAAGAATCACCTGAAGAGAAAACAATCGGATCAATGCCCCAGGCATGCTGGAGTATTCTGTTCCTCGCGTACTGTCAACGTTCCTGAAAGTTAGGGCCTTATCCCGGAAAACCTTAAGGAGATGGTTCTTCAAGGCCGAGATCGTAGGAGTTAGCTCTCTAAACAAAATATCATTCATGTTCTTCCATATAATGTGACGGAGGGCTCCAAGGGGTTCATCCTGAATTTATATACAGGAATCACAGATAAAGTTGTTCCTGGACTTTATGCGGAGACATTTGATTCTTGACATATTGTGAAATATGACAAGCACTTGGAATACTTATTTTATTTGCTCTCTTCTGTGAGAGATTCAGGAAATCTACCTCCGTTAACTCAATATGTTGTGACTTTTTTGTTGCATTGTGATGCATGATAATTGACTAGACACATAAAAAGCTAATGCCATGCATAATTTTCTGGATCTTAACATGTAAGATCTTGATTTTGTTGTTTTGTCATGTGAATATGCATAGATCGGAGAGCTAAAGAAGCTCGTGGAAGAGGGTAAGATAAAGTACATCGGTTTATCCGAGGCCTCTGCATCAACAATCCGAAGAGCACATGCTGTTCATCCCATCACAGCGGTGCAATTGGAGTGGTCGCTTTGGTCAAGAGATGTGGAGGCAGAGATCGTTCCAACGTGCAGGTAGGATATCACTCTGTTAATTGTTTATGCAGCAACAACAGCTTCCTTCTGACTCTGCTTTTCCTTTAAAATGTTGACTAGGGAGCTTGGCATTGGAATTGTTGCCTACAGTCCTTTAGGACGAGGATTCTTTTCTGTTGGCTCCAAGTTGGTGGAGAATATCTCTAAGGATGACTTCAGACAGGTCTGTTCCTGCTTGTCAACATAATTAGATGCCAGTATCGGGCTGTGGCCCTCCGTCCTTTTTCATTCTCATCTTTCTTCACAAGATAAACTATACCTTGACACAACCATTTCTTGAGTAAGGACTCCTAGCACCCTTCTTATGAGAGTTTTGGATCAAGTTCCCATCTGACATAAAGCCAATTGTGTATTACTCCCCGCCATTAGCGTTTGACTAGCGATAGTGCTGGGCAAGTGAAGTAGCTATTTTTCTTTTTAGCTAAAAGAGCTCTGCGTCTGATAACATTCTTCTACACATCATCTACATTTCTGATTTTTATTTTATGTATGACTAATGGTATCATCACACGTACAAAACTTAGATTGTCGAGTTTGTTTCTGTTTTCACATCCTGTGGTAGTTGCTAGATCACTTCGCTTGACATTTCTAATGCTTATGATTTGGGACAAGATATTTTAATCATGTCAAGATAATTTATAACTGATCACGCTTTTCCAGATACACAACGATTGCGCACTTCTAATGCTTATTATGTCACGTAACAAGACAATCCGATGGCATGCAATGCGACCACTTTTGCACTCGTTGCTGTAGAATTTAGCCTTAAAAGGAAAATGATAATTGCTCATATGCTCTCTGCTGAGACATTGCTCTATGTTATGCAGTATCTACCAAGGTTCCGGCCAGAGAACTTGGCTCACAAGACGAAGTTATTTGACCGAGTGAATGAAATTGCGCAAAGGAAGGGATGCACCACATCGCAGTTAGCCCTCGCCTGGGTACACCACCAGGGTGATGATGTTTGCCCGATTCCCAGCACGACCGAGATCGAGAATTTCAACCAGAACACTGGAGCTCTGTCAGTGAAGCTTACACCGGAAGAGATGGCCGAGCTTGAATCAATTGCTTCTGCAGACAATGTCAAGGGTGGCAGGTACAATGGAAGCATGTCTACATGGGAAAACTCCGACACTCCACTCCTTTCTTAATAAAATTATGTGTTTTTCTAGTAAGGGATGTTGCGAAAACTTTATTGTCTTTTGCATGCGTAATTATAACTATGAGTATAAACGGAAAGGACATCTACAACATGTGACGTTCTAGGGCGTCACACAATCCTTGACACTCGAACTGGGATCTATCAAGGTAGTGCTTGAGTCTATGATGCTCAAGCTCTATTCAATAGCACTTAGGCTCGGGTCCACAAAGATCGTGTGTTAGTCCTCAATGCTTGAGGTCGGCTCGTTAATTAATAAAACGTTTGTTCTTATAAAAATAATTCTTTTTAAAAAATCTATTTTTTATATTATTTGTTTTCTTTTTTTTTCTTTTCCTTCTTCTCGGCTAGTTGCTGACCATGGCGACGATTGCGCCTGAGAACAAGCAACGGATGAGCTAGCCCAAGGCCAAGAAGACTTGAGATTGCTGATTTGGCAAGCTTGAAGCTGGTCAATCAAGTAATGCTGAAGCTCCCTAGCATTTGTGCAAGCTCGAGTTTCGCCCCATGGCTAGTTGCCAACTACCACTGTGACTAGCGTTCGGTTGAGGAAGAAGAAAAAGAAAATTACTAAAAAAGAAAATAAGTAAATATCTGAATATTTTGGAATTTTCCATAAGGAAATCAAATCAAATTTTCCATATTAAACGAAAAAAAATATTTTCTAGTTTATTTTTAGGACTTAAACAAATACTGGAAATTACTTCTTGTAAAATATTATTCAGATATGTCATATTTTTTGCGAAACAAACAGTACATAAATCTTTAGATTTGATAATTGTCCATGTTAATTCGGTACACATTATCTGTCTCTTTGTTTCGTTGCTGAACTGATGCTAATCTCTAGATGAAGCTTGACTAGTCTCAATAGGCGGCTTGACTTTTGCGCTTCGTTTTTTTTTAAACCCAAAACACTCAAAACTTTCGTGATACACGACTTTCGACATGCAGAGTTACAATCACTTTCAATAATTTATCTGAAAATTGTATAGTGGGCCATCCGAGAAAGATGAGGGCAACTGGTCCCCCTAGAAATTGTCATGACGTGGAACTCTTGACATGAATTGAAGTGACTTTTGTTAAGAGTTAACTAGTCAAGATCAGGCCACATCTCTCCATTCATGTCCGCCACATCCGGTCCCTCCAATCGGACTCCCCGGCGAAAAGAATCACGGACACGTGGCTGGATCTAGAAAGTCATAGGTTTGACTTGTCTATTGTTGTCACTATCAAAAATGTGCATGGCTCGGGCAGGTGGTTCCCAATTTAGAATTGGGAACTGCCCGTTAAAAAATGATTTCAAAAAATTAAAACGGGGATCCACCCGTTAGTTACATGAATCAATTTAGAAACTAGATCGCTGGTCCAATCCGATTTCTAGGTAGATTCATGGAACCGATCTTGAGGTTAAACAATTTTAGTTTTCAACATAAAACGATTATGTGATTTCCATAACAACAACAAGAGAGGTTGTAGAAGGATATCATGGTAGGCACTTATGATAATCATGAGGAAATGATAGCAATTTTGGCTATCATGGGTTGGAATAAAATTTTTGCAAGCAAATTCTGTGTCCTAGGCATTTTTTTTTTCTCTTAGGTGTGATGCTTTAAAAACCCTCTACGTGATGCTTAGGAACCTTTGTTTGTGATGAAGCCTAAAGATTTATTCCTTGTTGTGGACTTGTTGTCCTACATCAAAATCTCTCGATCAAACTTTTTTGCTTTGTTTTGGCAAGTCTGTATAAGGTATATTACAGAAGCTGCATTACGAGATATTTCTTCCTCATTGTCTTTTTATTTTAACTAAGGCCAAATTGTTTTGGCATTTTTCCAGGCATTTCATTATGGAATGATCATAAGAAGCGATCTTGACTTAATGTTTTTAGTTATTTGATTTGGATTTATTAATTAGTAATTTCATTTTTTAATATTAAAAATTAATATATTATTTTAATATAATTGGTTCGATCTGAGTGGACGGGTGGACGGTTCCGCTCATGAAACCGAGAACCAGACTAGTACTCACAAATTCTCATAAATTGGAATGAGGAACGAGACCGGTTCCCTTAAGAACTACCGGTTTCGGGTGGTTTCGGTTTGGTTCTGAGCGGTCGGAAATGTTTCAGCTTATTTTGCACAAAGAATTAAAAATTCGATTTTTTTAAAATATTTTAAAAAGAATTATAAAAATTTTCATTAAATTTGTATTGCATAAAAATGTTTTAACAATACTTTTTTTTTTATAAAAAAATCATAAAAACAAGCTTTTTAAGGTTTAATTAATTTTTTATGTTATATTTTTAGTTATTCAAATGTATGTTCACTTCAAATAATAGAAGTATGTGCATAGTTTAATTCTTTATAAATATTTAAATTTATAGGTTTTTTTTTTAACTTTTCTTATTTTATTTTATTTGTTATTTTTAATTTAATTTGAAGCTTTAATCTAATTAGCATATAATAGAAGTGGATTTTCCTAGAATATTAAGATGTTTTAGCAATACGGGTTGGGTCAGGTATGTGTCGGGTATAGGTTGTATTGGATATTGGTCACTTAATTTACATTATATGAATATGGATCAAAATAAGTTAAATATGTCAAATATGGATCGATCCGTTTTCAACCCGACCCAAATCCGACTTGGTGCACTCATTCAACGGATCTAAGTTGAATTGACGTAAGCACGTGCGTCTTCGTAGCTACTGCCGCTCCCCTCCTACCTACTCTACGTAGCTACTGCCGCTCCCCTCCTATAAATCTCGGCTCGCCCGACGCCTTAGCCATCGTCACGGTGCAGTGCAGAGAACGAGCGAGCTCGAGCTAGACGACGGCAATGGCAGCGTCGACGACGACGGTGAGGAGGATCAAGCTGGGGTCGCAGGGCATGGAGGTGTCGGCGCAGGGGCTGGGCTGCATGGGCATGTCCATCGGCTACGGCCCTCCCAAGCCCGACCCCGACATGATCGCCCTCATCCACCACGCCGTCGGCTCCGGCGTCACCTTCCTCGACACCTCCGACGTCTACGGCCCCCACACCAACGAAATCCTCCTCGGAAAGGTCGGTTCTCTCAGTCTCTCTTTTGCCTCCGCATGAATCATACGTGCTTATAGTGTTACGGAATTTAGCTTCATCGAGCAGGATGCTCCGATCCTGCGCCTTGGTTTTCTGATTTCGGGGTTGATTTTGAGCAGGCACTGAAGGGAGGGGTGAGGCAGAAGGTGGAATTGGCGACCAAGTTCGGAGTCAGCTTCGCGGACGGGAAGTGGGAGGTCCGGGGCGATCCGGCGTACGTGAGGGCTGCTTGCGAGGCCAGCTTGAGGCGGCTCGACATCGATTGCATCGACCTCTACTACCAACATCGCATCGACACTCGCGTCCCCATCGAAGTCACTGTATGGATCCCTCATCAAACCTTTACCTCTCTCGGGACTTTCTCCGAGTGATCAGTTGCTAAATTAGATTGGTGTTGATGATGCATCATCATCAAGATATCGTTAAATGTGACTTGAGTTCAGATGATAGCAGAGTTCAAGATGTGGCACGGTGTTGTTCAAGGGATTGCGGCATTCAGTAGTTTATATGGCTTGAGTTTTTGTTTTATGGGTCAACAAGCATGAAAATTATTCGAAATCCAGGGTTCACCCTGATTTATATCTGAGAATCACATTTGAAGTTGTTCCTGGACTTTCTGCGGAGACATTTGGTTCTTGACATGTCATTGTGAAATATGACAAGTACTTGGAATACTTCTTTAATTTGCCTTCTTCTGTGATAGATTAGAGAGATCCATTTCCATTAACGATACCTTGCCATTTTCTTGTTGCATTGAGATGCATAAAGATTGACTATTTTTTGCTGGGAGCTACCTAATCAAATTGTAATGTTTGAGAAGTCAGGGAACACAAACTATTCAGGCATCAGGACACAAGAAAAACTAATGATGTTCAATAATTTCTGGATCTTAACACGTAAGATTTTGATGATTGTTGTTTTGTCATGTGAATATGCACAGATTGGAGAGCTAAAGAAGCTCGTTGAAGAGGGTAAGATCAAGTACATTGGTTTATCCGAGGCCTCTGCGTCAACAATCAGAAGAGCACATGCTGTTCATCCCATCACAGCGGTGCAATTGGAGTGGTCGCTGTGGTCAAGAGATGTGGAGGCAGAGATCGTTCCCACGTGCAGGTAGGATATCACTGTTTATTTGTTTATGCAGTAACATCTTTCTTCTGACTCTGCTCTTCCTTAAAATGTTGACTAGGGAGCTTGGCATTGGAATTGTTGCCTACAGTCCTCTTGGACGAGGATTCTTTTCTGTTGGCTCCAAGTTGGTGGAGAATCTCTCTATGGATGACTTCAGACAGGTCTGTTTCTGCTGGTTAACATAATTAGATGCTCACAGTGACTGTCATTCCCATTGAAGTGCTGGAAACCTGTTCTTATTCTATAAAGAAAATTCTGTGACACGAATGCTTCATATTCTTATTCGATCCAGCACTTGCCAGTCATCCCACCTCTCGTGATTCTAGATAAATTTAAAAATCACAAGTAATGGCTTTAATGAGCCTGAAAGGGGCAGTTTTCCAGATTCTCGTGCTTTTGGGAATGAATAAATATAGGTTTATTTGTAAGTTGCTCCGTTTCCCAGCTTTCCCACCATTTGCCTTATCACTATCCTTTCCCCACTTTCCACCCGCCCTTTTTCTCTCATATCTCTTCACAAGATTAGCAATATTTGCTCAAAATAACCGAGACCAGTATCGGGCCCTGGCCTCCGTCCTTTTTGTTTCTCATCTTTCTTCACAAGATAAATTATATCTTGACACAACCATTTCTTGAGCGAGGACTCCCTAACACCCTTCTTATGAGAGTGTTGGGATCAAGTTCCCATCTGACATAAAGCCAATTGTGTATTACTCCTGGCCATTAGTGTTTGAGTAGCAATAGTGCTGGGCAAGTGAAGTAGCTATTTTTCTTTGTAGCTAAATGAGCTTTGCGTCTGATAACATTCTTCTACACGTCATATACCTTTTGTGATTTGTTTTTCTTATGTGTGACTAATGCTACCATCACACGTACAAAACTTAGATTGTCTAGTTTGTTTCTGTTTTCACTTCCTACATCAAACCCATCAGCCTTGTGTGGTAGTTGCTAGATCACTTCGCTCGACGTTTCTAATTCTTATGATTTGGGGCTAGGTATTTTAATCATTTCAAGATAATCATAACTGATCATGCTTTTCCAGGTACACAACAATTGTGCACTTCTAAATGCTTATTTTGTCAAGTAACAAGGGAATCTGTTGGCATGTAATGCAATCACTCTTGCACCTTGTTGCTGTAGAATTTGGCCTTAAAAGGAAAATGATAGTTGCTCATATGCTTTCTGCTGAGACATTGCTCTATGTTATGCAGAACCTACCAAGGTTCCAGCCAGAGAACTTGGCTCACAACATGAAGTTATTCGACCGAGTGAATGAAATTGCACAAAGAAAGGGATGCACCCCATCGCAGTTAGCCCTCACCTGGGTACACCACCAGGGTGATGATGTTTGCCCGATTCCTGGCACGACCAAGATCGAGAATTTCAACCAGAACATTGGAGCTCTGTCAGTGAAGCTTACACCGGAAGAGATGGCTGAGCTCGAATCAATTGCTTCTGCGGACAATGTCAAGGGTGGCAGGTACAATGGAAACCTCTCTCCATGGGAAAACTCCGACACTCCACCCCTTTCTTCTTGGAAACCTGCCTAGAAACATGTCTACTTCCGTTGCTGCGTCTTTAATATGCAGAGTTTGTGCATTTGCCGCTGAAGTAATTTGAGGCTATGTTGTGTGGCTGTTATAAGTACGTGTAATAAGAGAGTGACTGTTTTCGTTTTGTACATGTGACATTCACTATGAGAAGATTATGGATATGTACTAAGCTTACTGGGGAAAGATCACTCGATAAACACGAGAGCAAGTTTTTTTACAAACCAAGCCTGCCGTGCCGACTTTATCGGGGTGACTTTTAGAATATGAGAAATTGGGATTTTGAAGAATTCAAACTTAGTCGTACATACTAGTGACGCTTTATTCTCCTCTAACTAGGGGTGAGCATCGGTACCGGCCCAACCCTGCTAGTCTTGGTCCAGTTCCCAGAGAGATTAGGTCGATCCTTGGTCCTAGAATTCTAGGACTAGCACTGTGCGGATCGGTTCTCGATCTTGAGAGTTCTAGGTCGGTCCAATCCGGACCAACCTTTTATATATATATAATATTATTTATAATTATTTTATATAGAGAAAATCTTAAAATAAACAGCTTCAACAACATTAAAGAGCTATTTAGTGAGAAGTTCAAGTAATTTTACATTATTCTTTAATATTTTAGATTTTTAATATCTTTTATGATGTTAATAGTCATAATTTACGAAGGAGGAAATTGTTTTTGTAAAGAGTCCTCATGTCATCTAAAAAGGTATAAACAACTATTTATGGCATCCTCCTTTATTATTCATTCTCTTTTGTTTTATTTGTTCTCTTAATTATCATTTTGCCAAAATTGAAAGAAGCAATCGCTCACTTTGGGTCACCCTGCTGCTCGCCGCTCAATGCTCGCTTGGCTTGTTGGTCCCTACTCGACATTCAATATTCATTCTGTTCGACGCTTACCCCACTTGACTCTCACTACTTACCTTTCTTAGTTGACCTTGCTCATCATCGAACCCATTGGGTCGGTGTGGTCCTCAGTTGTTCTTTCAAGGATTACAAAAAATGAAATAAAAAATTATTAATTAGTTATAAGTTGACATTGAAACCGAACCGAACCCATTGAATCCGTTTGATCTTCAATGGCTTTTTTAAGGTGTACAAAAAATGAAATAACAAATTATTGATTAGTCTCGATTGACCCTAGAATCGGACGAAATCCATTGGGTCAGTTCGGTCCTCGGTCCTAAGCTCAATAGAGTCGGTTCTCGGTTCCAAAAATTGAGGACCAGTACTATGTGAGTCGGTCCTAGGGTTAGAAAGTGAATCGGCCCAACCTGGACCATACTCACTCCTACCTCTAACCATGAGTTCAATACTAACACCATGTGCAACATACTCTTAAGACTGGATGCTACACATAGATACAATGCTTCGCTTTGTGTTTGGTTTCGTAGCGAAGTAAAGGAACAGTAAAATGCTACTGGATGTTCACGCGAAAATGAAGTTTGGGATAAAATGTTGGCGCAGTTGATATGAGTGTCGGGGAAATCGAAGGTTTCTTGTTCAAGTTTAACCACCTACGGTTCATGAGCTTTTATGTAGCTTGATACCTTCGCTCATGCCTCTGCATTATAATAAAACAGTCGGAGGCATTATTAAAAAACAGTCGGAGATATTGCGCAAGTTTCCTAAAATTAAAAACGACACTTCTATTGTTTTTATTTGGAGTTAGAGTGGAGCAATGTTGTTTTGTTTTGGTTTAGGAAAATAACGCAAATAGTCATTGCACTTTGGTCCAATGTGTTATGTTCTTACTGAACTTTTTAATTTATTTAGTATGGTTGTCGAACTTTTTATACATGTTTAATTTAGATCATAGGCTAGATAAATCCAACGATGCTGTGTTTGGTCATTCGAACATCTTTGCTGTATGGGATAATGAATGGATAAAAATCCCATCTAATATTTCTTGAAGTTTGGATATAGCATGATTCAAAATAGATCTTTTTTTTTTTTTAATGAGTGTTTGATTTGTATAATTAAAAATAAAAATAAACCATGGAAGTCGTGAATACTATTCATCCTTTCACAATCTTCATCGATATTAAACACCCCCGTTCCATGTGACTTCAAGGACGCTCTCCTTCTGCAACGCCCCTTTCGCAGCCCTTGATCAACTTGATGGATTACGCTCGCTCTACCTTTGACTTCGCCACATTGAGAGGCCCTAGGGTTTGAGTTCTCCGCTGGTCTAGCCATCTTTACTTTCAACGCCTTTTTACTGCAGTGAATCCATCCCCTTCGACGAGTGTGAATACTGCGTTGATTCCCTGTTACCGTGCCCCGACTTGTTCAGTCGCTTCAACAGCTTCCCCCGAGACAGCGTGCGGATCCGGTTTATGAGTGGTAGCATCATCGGTACTACTTGCTTCGAGTGACGTGGTTGAGGAGCTCTATCACCTTGGCTGCCGCCTCTTTCGGATCATCTTCTTCACAGAGAAGATGTCCAGCTTTAAACGGGATCACAGAGTTCCCAACTAAAATGGAGTTAAGTGACATAAGAAAGAGGCAGGGCTGACGAGCTCCGACGCCACTTTTCCGAGGCAGCCAAAGGTGGTAAGCAGCTTGTCACTGGTAGGAGGAACGGTGGCCCTTAGAGTTTGCTCAGGTCGTTGTGGCGAGGGCTTCTCTAGGTATCTTCGCGATACTCGTGCTCTAACTAAGTTTGTGGTGGTCATTTTAGTGAGAGAAATTGGAACAAGAGAGATGATCCGGCACTGGTCAAAAGTGAGGATAAGCCATCAACAAGCGCAGGAGTGGGGAAAAACTTGTATCCCTTATTTTTTTCAATTTTCCAAATTTCACATATCCTATTTGGATCTATATCACTTTCTAGATGAGATTTTTTATCCGGACTATATCCGAATTTCACGTTACTCTAAACACCGAATATGATCAAACTTATCATATCAGAGTTCTATTCGGCCCATCAAAGACAGACTTATGAGATAGAATGCAATGATATAATCTATGAATTAGATTAAACATTTGTTAAAATTTTAAGAATAATATTTCACATTTTGATTGTTACGATGCACGAGTAAGTTATGTTAAAACAATCCCACAATATATTTATAGCTTTGTAATAAGGCTTTCTCTTGGTGATGACATAGATCCATATGGAGAAATTAATGGGAGGGTTTATTTGGCCTAACTAAATGGGAGGTTATATCAATGGGAGGTTTTTCATTGTAACATTCCCTTGTGCTTGGTAAATGTATTTTAGTAAAAGGATTTTGTTAGCATAATAGTCTCTGGGTTATCGTGAGAATAACAATTTATTGTGAGTTATAAAATTTTAAAATAGTAAACCTCAATTCAATTTTAAATTTTTTTTTCTAACTAATTCAATCCTAAATTTTTTGCATTTGAGACAATTCAGTCTATTCGGCCATTTTTCGCCAACAGGCATTGATGTGAACTCTGGCTGATCGGCCAATGTTGACATGGATAATTTTTTAATAATATTTTATTTTTCTTATTTTTTTATTAATTTTTTATTTTTATTTTCTCTTTCTTTTTTTCTTCACTTCCTTCTCCTTCCTCCGGCCAATCATCGCTAGCGATCGGCAAGAGGCAAGGTCGATGAGGGACCTCGCTAGCCTCGAGGAAGCTTGGCCATGGTTGGGCAACCTTGCTCGTGGCTAGGCGACCTCGTCGAGGCCGCCGATTGGGCTGGCGAGGGTTGACCCTCGTTGGCCATAGGTGAGGACAAAGGCCACTAGTTGGGCTTGCTAGGCTTGCCCTTTATTGAATTTGGCGAGGATTGAGTCTCATTGGCCATGGGCAAGGTCAAAGGCTGTGACCTCTCATGGTCTCTGGCGAGGCTTGCCAAAGGTTGAGCAAGGCTTACCCTCATTGGACTGATGAGGGTCGAGCCTCGTCGGCCAAGAGCGAGATCACAACTTGCCCATGGTCGGCGAGGCTCACCTAGGCCAAAGACAGGCGGGGCCTTGCCTAACCATGGTGAGGGTGGCCTCACCATTGTTGGGTGAGGCTTGCCCTTGCCAGTGGCGTGTGGGGGTAAGCCTTGCCATTGGTTGGCGAGGCTAACCTCACTGGCTTGAATAAAATAAAATATTATTAAAAGATTATTCACATCAATATTAGCCGAACGAGTGGTGCTCGTCGGCCAAAATTGGCCGGATGAATTAAATTAGTATAATTGCAAAATGTTTAGGACTAAATTGGCTAGAAAAAAAGATTTAAGACTGAATTAGAAAAATTGCAATAAGTTTATGATTGTTTTGGTAATTTTTTCGTATATTAACCCTAGTAAAGATGACTCACTTAATTTGAGCGTCAAGAAATCAAAGGTCACTTGTTTAGTTCTCGCAACTTATTTGTAAATCACTTTAGAAGTGCAAATCCAATCAATTTATGAGCTTGCAAAATGAGTCTCTAGATAAACCAACTTTTGTATTCATGCTTCAGGATTATAATAAAATATCAGAGGTTTTCATCAGCGTATCATGATAGGCTAGATAGGAGATTTTCTTTTGCACTTGTCATACATGATCATTTTGTATCCTTTGAACTCATGTTGTTTGTTGGTATTAGGTTGAGTGGTAATATAATCTCCTACCTTATACTTAGATATTTCATTTATTAGGCTTCGCCTCACTCCTTTTTTTTTTTTTTTTCTTTTTTTACTCTCCAATGTTGTAGGATGATTCCCCTAGAGATGGTGACGTAGGGGCCGAGTTGATATCGGAAGCCATTAATCCTTGAGTTGGATGGTAGTTTAGTTAGTATGGATGTAATGGTATTAGGTGACCCCGATCTTTCCTAGGACTATATATATTTTTTTTTTGTGATAATTACTATCAATATTGTATAAAGCCAAAGACACTTTTTTTATTTTATAATAAACTCATGCATTTTTCTAGTAAAGGATGTTGTGAAAACTTTATTGTCTTTTCCATGCGTAATTATAACTATGAGTATAAACAAAAATGACATGTGCCGCATGTGATGTTCCAAGGCGTCACATAATCCCCAACACTTGAATTAGGGTCCATTAAGGCAGTGCTTGAGTCTATGATGCTCAAGCTCTATTCAGCAGCACTTAGGCTCGGGTCCAACAAGATCGTGCGTCAATCCTCAATGCTCGGGCTCGGCTCATTAGTTAAGAAAATGTTTTTCTTATAAAAATAATTATTTTTAATTATTTTTATATTTATTTGTTTTCTTTCTTTTTCTTTTTCCTTCTTCTCAGCTAGTTGCCGACCATGACGACGATTGCGCCTGAGAACAAGCAACAGATGAGCTAGCCCAAGGCCAAGAAGACTTGAGATTGCTGATTTGGCAAGCTTGAAGTTGGTTGATCAAGTGATGCTGAAGCTCCATAGTGTTTGGCAAGCTCAAGTTTTGACTCATGGCTAGTCACCAACTAACACTGTGGCGAGCGATCGGTTGAGGAAGAAGAAAAATAAAAATAAAATTAGAAGAGAAAATAACTAAAAATCTGAATATTTTGGTAGTTTCTATAGGGAAATCAAATCGAAAAAATATTTTCTAGTTTATTTTTAGGACTTAACCAAATATTGGAAATGACTTCTTGTAAAATATTATTCAGCTACGCCATATTTTTTGCGAAATAAACGGTACATAAATATTTAAATTTGATAATTGTCCGTGTTAATTAGGTACACATTATCTGACTCTTTGTTTCGTTGTTGAACTGATGCGAATCTCTAGATGAAGCTTGACTAGTCTCAACTAAATAGGCGGCTTGACTTTTGCGCGTCCTTTTCTTCTTTTCTTTCGTCTTTTTAACTCAAAACACACAAAACTTTCCTGGTACACGACTTTCGGCGTGTAGAGTTACAATCACTTCCAATAATGATGGGCCATCCGAGCAAGATGAGGGCAACTGGTCCCCCTAGAAATTGTCATGACGTGAAACTCTTTGACTTTCATGAATTGAAATGACTTTTCTCTGTCAAGGAGAAAATAGTTAACTAGTCAAGATCGTGCCACATCTCTCCATCCATGTCCTCCACATTCGGCCCCACCAATCGGACTCCCCGACAAAAAAAATCGAGGACACGTGGCTGGATCTAGAAAGTCACAGGTTTGACTTGTCTACTGTTATCACTGTCCTTTTGCAATAAATTTTTTACACCCGTCTAGCTATCGTGAGTTCCTCTGACATACTAATTGTGTGGATATGGTGAACTTGGGACCTTCCTATAATCTGTCCATATTAAAAATTTAAAATGGACAAATTCCGCCTCTCATTGTGGGATTCCACCCACATTTCACGCAAACTTTCAAACATTAGTTCTAGGTCGTGCATTCCAATTGAGCCTTGTCTGGTCAAATATCAAAGCACTCTAGAGAAAAATTTTAAAAAAAGTTATAAAAAAGAGAGATAAGGAAAACGATTCAGCCCTATAATAACTTGCTAGAATCACGTAGTTAATTAGAGCATCAAGAAATCAGAGGTAGCTTGTGTAGTTCTCGCAAGTTACTTGTAAATTGCTTTAGAAGTGCAAACTTAATTGATTTATGAGCTTGCACCATATTTTATGAGTTTTTGAATAACTAACTTTTTGTATTCATGCACCACCGGCCGTGGTGGCTCTGCTAGGTAGGTTCTAGACTTTTGAAGGGAGAGGTCGAGAGTTCGAAACTCCTACAACGCAAGTTGCAGGGAGGCTGATGGGCCATTTAGTGACTTAAGCGTGATGTCGGGGTGGTGAGTTCTCTGCTAGCGTCACCCTAGGGTTTGCTCGCAACTGTGGGTTATTTAGTGACTTAAGGGTGATGTCCGGGTGGTGGGTCATCTGCTAGCATCGCCCTAAGGTTTGCTCGCTGGTTACCGGCTGTTCGGAGTTCCCTGGGTCATCAAAAAATAAAAAAAAAATAAAAAAAACTTTTGTATTCATGCAACCCACTCCGCTGTGGCCGAGTTGGTTTGAGCGTTCTCCCCTCTTCCGATTGGGGTAAGTTCGAGTCACCACGATCGCATTTTCGTGACTTAAGTTCGGCGCCGTGGGAGGTGGGTCATCGCGCTAGCATCACCTTGGTTTACGTCGCCGGCTGCCGATTTTACGACAATTTCCAAGTCATAAAAAAAAAATTGTATTCATGCTTGTAAATTATAATAAAATAATCGGATGTGGTGGGCAATTGAGAGTGACACCGTTTTCGCCTTTATTTTTTATTTTATTTTTTGTAATATGTGAAGTGTTGTTCTGTTTTTTGTTTTCGTCGCCCTCCCACTTGTGCCATATTTGTTAGGTCTCCTCGCCAGGAGTTCGTCACTTTATGCTATTGACCTCTTAATTAAATACAACAATACCTTCAAGGACCGCTCTTCATAAAGGCGCGGATTGGATAGCCGATGACCGAGATAGCAGCCTCCGCCCCTCCCTCGGTCTTGCCCTTTGCATAACTTTTAGAAAACATGCGTGATTAGAGGATCCATAGTGACTTAATTCTAACCCGTATCGATGTTACCCGATTAGCATCTCTTGGTAAATGTAAATATTGTACGCTGGCGATAGCATTTTGAAGAATTTACAATTGGTGTACTTTTATTAAATATGGTTGATATCATGAAAAATCTTAGATTGATATATTTGTGGAAAATTTATCTCAAACTAATTTTTTGACACAAAAGCGTAAACTAGTATATTTGTAATAAATTTACCTAAAACTAATTTTTTTTACTGTCAAAAACCTCAAGCTAATATATAATTTACTATTTACTAACTAGTGTTAAATTATACTAATATAAATTGGTACATCTATGATAAATGAAGGGTAAAATCCTAAATCGGTACACTCATCAACTATCATATGTCATTTAACTCAGTAATTTAATAGTAAAATTTAAGGAAAATTAACGAAGGGTCAATTTGTTATAGGTGTATCGGTATGGGATTTTTGATAGCAAATGTAAGAGTTTTACATGGTATTAAACTCTATTGCATATGATCAAAAGTCCTAATTTCTACTATTTTTGTCGACACAATACCTTAAAAAACTTCCAACTTTAGCTCTTATCCTAATTCTATCTTTTGTGTTATAAGACCTCCAACTTTAGATCATGTCCCAATTCCACCCTAATATACATATTTTAGAAAACCCCATATTTTAGTTATAGTCCCAATCTTATCTAAACATCTGTTATCTCATAAAATCCCTCAAATTTAGGTCATGTACCAATTCCAACCTAAACGTTATTTTGTCTTATAAAAAGAATCCTAGCTTTAGGTCCAATTTCATTTTCACTCTATTTTTTTTTTATCTCATAAAAGATTATCAACTTTTACTTGGGTCCCAAATCCACTCTCCATTAACCCTCCATCAAAATTGCCCTTAGTGATTTTGTGCTCAGTTTTTGATCTCACGTGTTTGGAAATATTCCATTTCTCTCGAACAACTTGTGCTTGAGGGTTTTCCATCTCTCGATGTCAGCAGGAAATTTTGCACGAAGGGTTAATGGTGGCAAATATGTGACTCAAGTAATAGAATTGGTATATTATTTAAAATTGATTTGCGAATGGCTATAAAATTAGTGATTTTTTTTATGAGATAAAAGGTAAAATTAGGAGAAAAGCTAAAATTGGAGGGTTTTTTTTAGGGTATCAAACCTATTTTTGTCAATCATATGATGTCAACATTATCTTTGTTTTTGTTTTTCTTTCAATTGGCCGTTTGGTCGGTTCTTTTCTATTCCTATTCTCAAATTTTTGCCTTGACTCATTACAAGTGTGAGAATTGAAACCACATTTGATACTATGTTGTCCGCCGGTAGGCATTCAAAATCCCATCTCCCGCTTCTCATGTGGGCTATGAATGGAGCTTTCGTGTCGTGTCCGACACGCTTGAAGACACGGTCAACACGTCCCGAAATTCAAACTTGAACAATTTTTCTCAACACGTTCCAACACGCGTGTCCATGAGAGAGGATCGTTGAAGAAAACGATGGCAAGGGAGCGAAGGCAACGGCAAGGCTGCGACGGTGAGAGAGGGCTAGAGGAAAAGCAGAGACCGAGGTGACCTAAAGAGAGGATAACGACTGCAATGGAGGGTTGGTGGCAAGGCTGCACCTATGTAGGAGGAAGGGTTGGAGGCAAGGCGGCAAGCGATTATTACAAGGCAATCAAGAGAGAGAAGAGATTGAGAGGAGGAGGGTCGTGTGAGGAGGAGGAGAAGGCTAGGACTAGGGTTTTTGAAGGGGAAACTCAAAAAATTAAAAATATGACTTTGATGGGACATTGCTGTGATTTATTCTTTCCGGAGAGAGGGGTGGGGGGGGGGGATAAATGAGGGAAATATGAGTGAAATAAGTTTGTTGGGGGGCACAGATGGAGGGGTGGGTAGGGGTTGGCATGGACCCAGTGGACTTTTATTTTTTTTATCAGAAAAATAAATAAGGGAGCTAGAAAGTGGGGGTAGGGGTAGGGGTAGGGGGTAGGGGTAGGGGTAGGGGTGGGGGGGGGGGGCGGGATAAATGAGGGAAATATGAGTGAAATAAGTTTGTTGGGGGGCACAGATGGAGGGGTGGGTAGGGGTTGGCATGGACCCAGTGGACTTTTATTTTTTTTATCAGAAAAATAAATAAGGGAGCTAGAAAGTGGGGGTAGGGGTAGGGGTAGGGGTAGGGGTGGGGGGGGGGGGGGGGGGGCGGGATAAATGAGGGAAATATGAGTGAAATAAGTTTGTTGGGGGGCACAGATGGAGGGGTGGGTAGGGGTTGGCATGGACCCAGTGGACTTTTATTTTTTTTATCAGAAAAATAAATAAGGGAGCTAGAAAGTGGGGTAGGGGTAGGGGTAGGGGGTAGGGGTAGGGGTAGGGGTGGGGGGGGGGGGCGGGATAAATGAGGGAAATATGAGTGAAATAAGTTTGTTGGGGGGCACAGATGGAGGGGTGGGTAGGGGTTGGCATGGACCCAGTGGACTTTTATTTTTTTTATCAGAAAAATAAATAAGGGAGCTAGAAAGTGGGGGAAGAAACGATGGAAAGAGAGCGAAGTAAATGTGAGGGTGAGGGTTGGGGTGGATCACAGGTGCTTTTTCTTATTAGAAAAATAAATTAAAAAACTATAAGGTGATTTCAGAAAATGAAAGTGTTGAATGTTGAATAATAATAAATTTTGATAATTATAAAAGATTATAGATTTATTTAAATAAGTTAATTTTAATTTTGTCTTAATCATTAATTTTATTAATAATTTTTGTTAGAGTTAGAAATATGTTCGTATCGATGCTGTATGGCATATGAAAAGGGTGGCCCCACTTCTCGCTTTTCATGTATGGAAAGAGTGATTACTAATGATGCGTTTGGTAATGTTTTTGTTTCGGAGAATAATTTTTGAATAGAAATAACTTTTTTTTTTTTGGTTCTAGAGAACAATTTCTGAATATAAGAATGCGTTTGGTAATTACAAAAAATTTATACTTCAGGAATAAAAATGCGTTTTGTAAATTTGTATAATTTTTTTTTCTTTTAAATTTTAAATATTTTTATTATATTTTTGTTTTTTTTGCTTTTTTGCTTTTTTTCTTTGGCTGGTTGCTGGCTATAGCGACGTCTGGTGAGCCTCGCCTAAGCGGCGTGAGGTTGGCCTCGCGTCGGTTGGAGAGGCTGAGGCCTCTTGGCTTTGCTTGGGCTAAGCGAGGTCGACATTGCCCGGCCACCCGCGAGACTCGGCCTCGCCGGGCCATCGCTAGGCGAACGCTGTCCCGGAGGTGACTCGGCGAGGTCGACCCTCCCGTGGCCATGGCGAGGCTTGGCCTCTCCGGGGGCTGGCGACACTCCGGTGAGGTCGCTGGCCCTCGTCTAGCCAGTTATCGATGTCAACCATGGCCAAGGCCAATGACCGGCAAGAAGAAGAAGAAGAAAAAGAAGAAGATAGAAGAACAAAAATGAGAACAAAAAAAAGTATTTTTTGGAAGTGTTCTCGAGAATAAGAAACAAATTTTTTTTACTTCTTATTTTTATTCCAAATCATTGTTGGCTCGAAATAAAAAAAAAATAGATTTTTTGTTTTTAAGAATAAAAGTGTAAACAAATAAGTTTCCGTTCTTTTTTGTTTTTCCGGAACAAAATAATAAAAGTTTGTATTATGGGGGAAAAAATAATTTTAAACGAACACACCCTAAGATATCTTAGGGCGCTTAACAAACGTTTACATTCCCAAATTTACGTTTGGTTAGGAACAAAAAAAAAAACCCGTTTTAATAACAAAAGCCAAGTTGTTTTTCTATTCCCGAATAGAAAGTTAGCCGGGAATAGATTTGGAGCGAAACGAGAAACAAAAAAAATTTGCTTCTTGTCCGGGAACAATTTCTAGAAATAAGATGATTTTCTTTTTTAATTTTCTTTTATTTCCTTTTGCTTGCCGCGACCACCGTCAACCGCTGGAGGCACCGCCCGGCCGCCGCCCGGTCGCCCGGTCGCCGCCCGGTCCCGCGCCGCCCCCGCCGCCGCCCGCCCGCCCGCCCGCCGCCGCCGCCACCAGCGCCCGCCTCGCCGCCGCCGCCCGCCGCCCATTGTCGCCGTCGCCCATCGCCGTCGCCTGTCGCCCGGCCCCCCCCCGCCGCCGCCGCCGACCCACCGTCCCCACCGTCACCGCCGGTCGCCCATTGACCGCCCCTCCATGCGACGCCCGCCCGGCCGCCTCCGCAACCGGCCAGGGCGGTCGTCAGCGGTCAATGGGCTTCCCGTAAAACCGTGACGACGCAGTGGCGGCGATGGATGGTGGTCGTCTGTCTTAAGGCGTTAGCGCTAATGGCAATGACCGCGATCCGTCGGCAAGAATAAAAATAAAAAAATACAAAAAAGAAATTGTTGCGTTACCAAACGCATTTCTATTCTTTTTTCTATTCCAAGAGTAGAAATTTTGTGTCCGTTCTACAAACAAGGTTCTTTTTACTCAAATTGTTCCCCAGTAGAAATGAAAAATTTCGAAAAAACTCTTCCTAAACAGCAAGCGTTGTCATGTACGTCAATTGACGTGAGCCCATGCGTATTCCCTACATGGGAAGGGTCGTCACCGGGTTTCAATTGACCTAAGCAAGTGCGTCTTCACAGCTATTACCGCTCCCCTCCTACACTACCGCCACTCCCCTCCTATAAATCTCGGCTCGCCCGACGCCTTCGCCATCGTCTCGGTGCAGTGCAGGGAACGAGCGAGCTCGAGCTAGACGACGGCAATGGCGGCTTCGACGACGACGGTGAGGAGGATCAAGCTGGGGTCGCAGGGCCTGGAGGTGTCGGCGCAGGGGCTGGGCTGCATGGGCATGTCCGCCTTCTACGGCCCTCCCAAGTCCGACACCGACATGATCGCCCTCATCCACCACGCCGTCGGCTCCGGCGTCACCTTCCTCGACACCTCCGACATCTACGGGCCCCACACCAACGAAATCCTCCTCGGAAAGGTCGGTTCTCTCAGTCTCTCTTTTGCCTCCGCATGAATTATATGTGCTTATAGTGTTACGGAGTTTAGCTTCATCGAGCAGAGTGCTCTGATCCTGCGCCTTGGTTTTCTGATTTCGGGGTTGATTTTGAGCAGGCACTGAAGGGAGGGGTGAGGCAGAAGGTGGAATTGGCGACCAAGTTCGGAATCAGCTTCGCGGACGGGAAGAGGGAGGTCCGGGGCGATCCGGCGTACGTGAGGGCGGCTTGCGAGGCCAGCTTGAAGCGGCTCGACATCGATTGCATCGACCTCTACTATCAGCACCGTATCGACACTCGCGTCCCCATCGAAGTCACTGTATGGATCCCTTATCAAACTTTCACCTCTCTTGAGACTTTCTCCGAGCCATATGATTAGTTGCTAAATTAGATTGGTGTTGATGATGCATCGTCATGTTGTTACAAGTTTGTTGAATTTTGTTAAATGACACTTGAGTTCAGCTGATAGCAGAGTTCAAGATGCGGCAGCACGGTGTTGTTCAAGGGGTTGTGGAATTTAGTAGTTCAGTGGCTTGAGTTTTCGTTTTGTGGGCATCTTTTACAAGTTAAGGGTCAACAAGGATGAAAATCATTCGAAATCTTCCTTTGAGATGAAAGTGCTCCGGGGTTCATCCTGAATTTATATACGGGAATCACATATAAAGTTGTTCCTGGACTTTATGTGGAGACATTTGATTCTTGACATATTGTGAAATATGACAAGTGCTTGGAATACTTCTTTTATTTGCTCTCTTCTGTGAGAGATTCAAGAAATCTACCTCCGTTAACTCAGTACCTTGTGACTTTTTTGTTGCATTGAGATGCATGATAATTGAGGGATCTAGACATATAAAAAGCTAATGACATGCATAATTTTCTGGGTCTTAACATGTAAGATCTTGATGTTGTTGTTTTGTCATGTGAATATGCACAGATTGGAGAGCTAAAGAAGCTCGTTGAAGAGGGTAAGATAAAGTACATCGGTTTATCCGAGGCCTCTGCATCAACAATCAGAAGAGCACATGCTGTTCATCCCATCACTGCAGTGCAATTGGAGTGGTCGCTTTGGTCAAGAGATGTGGAGGCAGAGATCGTTCCAACGTGCAGGTAGGATATCGCTCTGTTAATTGTTTATGCAGCAACAACAGCTTCCTTCAACAGCTTCCTTCTGACTCTGCTTTTCCTTTAAAATGTTGACTAGGGAGCTTGGCATTGGAATTGTTGCCTACAGTCCTTTAGGACGAGGATTCTTTTCTGTTGGCTCCAAGTTGGTGGAGAATCTCTCTAAGGATGACTTCAGACAGGTCTGTTCTTGCTTGTCAACATAATTAGATGCTTACATTGACTGTGATTCTTATTGAAGTGCTGGAAACCTGTTCTTGTGGTATAAAGAAAAAGTATCTGGATGGGATGAATAAAACTTGGTGACACGAATGCTTCGTGTTCTTATATGTCTTTAATCCAGCACTTGCCAGACATCCCACCTCTCTTGATTCTAGATAAATGTAAAATCACAGGTAATGGCTTTAATGAGCCCGAAAGAGCAGTTTCCCGGATTCTCGTGCTTTTGGGAATGAATACATATAGGTTTATTTGTAAGTTGCTCTGTTTCCCAGCCTTCCCACCATTTGCTAATCACTATCCTTTCCCCACTTTCCACCCACCCTATTTCTCTCATCTTTCTTCACAAGATTAGCGATATTTCCTCAAAATAACTGACGCCAGTATCAAGTTCCCATCTGACATAAAGCCAATTGTGTATTACTCCCTGCCATTAGTGTTTGGCTAGCGGTAGTGCTGGCAAGTGAAGTAGCTAATTTTCTTTGTAGCTAAAAGAGCTCTGCGTCTGATAACATTCTTCTACACATCATCTACATTTCTGATTTTTTATTTTATGTGTGACTAATGGTATCATCACACGTACAAAACTTAGATTGTCGAGTTTGTTTCTGTTTTCACATCCTACATCGAACCCATCAGCCTTGTATCAGCCTTGTGTGGTAGTTGCTAGATAACTTCGCTTGACATTTCTAATGCTTATGATCTGGGACAAGAAATTTTAATCATTTCAAGATAATTTATAACTGATCATGCTTTTCCAGATACACAACGATTACACACTTCTAATGCTTATTATGTCAAGTAACAAGACAATCCGATGGCATGCAATGCAACCACTTTTGCACTTGTTGCTGTAGAATTTAGCCTTAAAAGGAAAATGATAATTGCTCATATGCTCTCTGCTGAGACATTGCTCTATGTTATGCAGTATCTACCAAGGTTCCAGCCAGAGAACTTGGCTCACAACACGAAGTTATTTGACCGAGTGAATGAAATTGCGCAAAGGAAGGGATGCACCACATCACAGTTAGCCCTTGCCTGGGTACACCACCAGGGTGACGACATTTGCCCGATTCCCGGCACAACCAAGATCGAGAATTTCAACCAGAACATTGGAGCTCTGTCAGTGAAGCTTACACCGGAAGAGATGGCCGAGCTTGAATCGATTGCTTCTGCAGACAAGGTCAAGGGTGGCAGGTACGATGGAAGCATGTCTACATGGGAAAACTCCGACACTCCACCCCTTTCTTCTTGGAAACCTGCCTAGAAGCGTATCTGCTTCTGTTGCTGCAACTTTGATGTGCAGAGGTTGAGCATTTGCCGCTGAAGTAATTTGAGTTTATGTTGTGTGGCTCTTATAAGTATGTGTAATAAGAGAGTGACTGTTTTCATTTTGTACATGTGACATTCACTATGAGAAGATTATGGATGTGTACTAACCTTACTGGGGAAAGATCACTCAATAAACACTCAATAAACACGAGAGCGAGTTGAATACGAACTGAGCCCGCCGTGGCGACTTTATTGGGGAGACTTTTAGAATCTGAGAAATCGGGATTTTGAAGAATTCAAACTCAGTAAAAAAAAAAAAACTCAGTCGTACATACTAGAGTGACGCTTTATTCTCCTCCAACCATGAGTTCAATACTAACACCGTGTGCAACATACTCTTAAGACTGGATGCTACACATAGATACAAAGCGAAGTTAAGGAACAGTAAAATGTTACCTGATGTTCTCGCGAAAACGAAGTTGGGGATAAAATGCTGGCGCGGTTGATATGAGCGTTGGGGAAATCGAAGGTTTCTTGTTCAAGTTTAACCACCTACGGTTCATGAGCTTTTATGTAGCTCGATACCTTCGCTCATGCCTCTGCATTGTTATAAAACAGTCGGAGATATTGCGCAAGTTTCCTAAAATTAAAAACGACACTTCTATTGTTTTTTATTTAGAGTTAAGAGTGGAGCAATGTTGTTTTGTTTTGGTTTAGGAAAATAATGCAAATACTCATTGAACTTTGGTCCAATGTGTTATGATCTTACTGAATTTTTAATTTATTTAGTATGGTTGTTGAACTTTTTATACATGTTTAATTTAGATCCTAGGCTAGATAAATCCAATGATGCTGTGTTTGGTCGTTCGAACATCTTTGCTATATGGGATAATGATAGGATAAAAATCCCATATAATATTTCTTGACGTCCGGATATAACATAATTCAAATAAATTTTTTTTTAAACGAGTGCTTGATTTGTATAATTAAAATTAAAAAAATAAACGATGGAAGTCGTAAATACTATTCATCCTTTCACAATCTTCATCCATATAAAACACCGCCGTTCCATGTGACTTCAAGGACGCTCGCTCCTTCTGCAACACCCCTTTCGCTGCCCTTGATCAACTTGATGGATTACGCTCGCTCTACCTTTCGACTTCGCCACATTGAAAGGCCCTTGGGTTTGAGTTCTCCGCCGGTCTAGCCATCTTTACTTTCAATGCCTTTTTCCTGCAGTGAATCCATCCCC
Source organism: Eucalyptus cladocalyx (assembly GCA_017140615.1). Taxonomy (NCBI): domain Eukaryota; kingdom Viridiplantae; phylum Streptophyta; class Magnoliopsida; order Myrtales; family Myrtaceae; genus Eucalyptus; species Eucalyptus cladocalyx. The sequence continues at coordinate 6,460,162 of CM029523.1, forward strand.
TTCGACGAGTGTGAATACTGCGTTGATTCCCTGTTACCGTGCCCCGACTTGTTCAGTCGCTTCAACAGCTTCCCCCGAGACAGCGTGCGGATCCGGTTTATGAGTGGTAGCACCATGAGTGACGTGGTTGAGGAGCTCTATCACCTTGGCTGCCGCCTCTTTCGGATCATCTTCTTCACAGAGAAGATGTCCAGCTTTGATCGGGATCACAAAGTTCCCTACTAAAATGGAGTTAAGTGACATAAGAAAGAGGCAGGGCTGACGAGCTCCGCGATGCTCATGCTCTAATTTTGTGGTGGTCATTTTAGTGAGACAAATTGGAACAAGAGAGAGATGATGGTGGCACTGGTCAAAAGCGAGGATAAGCCATAAAAAGCACCCCCGGGTGGGGTGGGGTTTTCACATATTTTTAAAGTAACGAACCCCATAATAATTTCAATTATTTGTTATTTGATTTTTTTGTAGTTTAGAATAAAAATTATCACCAAATTATTTCTTTTTAACAAAAATATTGCTCTAATTGTTGTTTTCAATTAAGTTTGCATCGGAGAAGAGATTATTTTGTTTTGCTACGCTTGTCGGATATTGCACAGGATATTGTCATTTTCTTAGCACTAGCAACGTTTCGTTCAGACAAGGCGGCATGGAATTATTTGCTTAGCTGCACATCGCACGACCATACATTCATGGACTGTTCCTCAGGAAAGCATATAGACATGCGGCAGATGCAGAACATTTCACGAGATTAGAAAAAAGAAATTAATTTTTAAAAAACAATACTTTCGACTTCAAAACGTGCCAATCGAACGCCTGCTACTCCCGCCTATAAAGCTCGGCTCACCCAACGGCTTCGTTGTCGTCTCGGTGCAGGCAGCAAGCGAAAGAGCGAGCGAGCGAGCTCTCGAACTGTCCATTCTCTATTCTCTGTTCTTGCATCGACCTCGAGCTAGACGATGGTGGCAAATGGCGACGTCAGACGGTGAGGAGGATCAAGTTGGGGTCGTAGGGTCTCAAGGTCTCGGTAGGGGTGTCAACGGTTCGGTTCGGTTCGGTTTTTTTGAAAAACCGAACTGAACCGAACCGTTAAAAAAAATTCCTGAACCGAACCGAAATTTCGGTTCGGTTCGGTTCGGTTTTTCGGTTTTCACCTTTTGATTTTCGGTTTTCGCAAGAAAACCATGTCAATCGCAACGACGCACATTAAGCAAGAATCCACTCCCTCTACACACCCGAGAATCAATCATTCAGAAAGAAACGTCCTTCCACTAATGCGGCATCGATCTGGTCATGGCAACCGCAACAAGAACAACGAAACCCAGTAAATCAAACTCCCATCCAAGCCAAGAAAATGCTTCGACTCCAAAAACCCAGAACAGAAACCACCCATCCAAGAGTTTCAAACGCAATATCACACGCAGCTCCTCAGACCCATCTCAGCAGTCAAGAGACAGAGCAATACAGGCTCGCTTGCACTCTTACCCAGAAGCAGAGAGAAGCAGTCAAACAAAGCTCCATCGACGGCCTCCCGGCAAACAGGGGAAGAGATCTGCAAGCCCGAGCCTGGAGATCTGGGGGAAGAAGGGAAATGGGCAAGGACCCGGGGATCGAAATTCCAAATTTTGAAGCTCTGGCCTGTATCTCCGGGCTCAAATTGGGGGGTGGGGGGGTGCTCTACGAATTGTGGAGTGATCGATCGTCGCCGTCCGCACAGTCACAGTCACTGCCATCGTCGCCGTCGCACCTTCTAGGCTTCAAGACAAGAGGAGACGGGAGAGATTTAGAAATAAGGTTTGCCCTTTGCCGGTTTGGTTAATGTTCTATTTTTCGGTTTGTTGGTTCGGTTCGGTTCGGTTAACCGATAAGAATTGAACCGAACCGAAAAATTCCGGTTTTTAATAATAACCGAACCGAATGAAAACCGAACCGAAAAAACCGAATTTTTCGGTTCGGTTCGGTTCGGTTTTCGGTTCGGTTCGGTTTTCGGTTCGGTTTCTGACACTCCTAGTCTCGGCGCAGGGGCTGGGCTGCATGGGCATGTCTACTTCGCCGGCCCTCCCAAGCCCAACCCCAACACGATCGAGCTTGTCCACCACACCGTTGAATCTGGTGTTGCCTTCCTCGACACCTGTTGGCATGATTTTCTCTCCTATCTTAAAAAGGAGATTTGTTAATATTGTATTTCTATAATTCTGGGATCTCTTCCTTTTTCTGTTTTTATTCTGGTTGCTTGTTTCCTTAGTTGTGGCAACCTTTTATGTACATATGGTTGAACAATGACAGATGCTCAATACAAAAAAAAAAAAAAAAAGAGACCGAAAGCTTTGTCCGAGGACGTAGGCACATTGCCGAACCTGGTAACCTTTGTGTCTTTGTGTGAATTTTTGTTTTTCTTCATGGTATCAGAGCGGGTTGTGACCCTGATTATTTGAAGAACTCGCCTCATCCTCTTTGTGTCGTTTTTTTGTTGAGCACCATGACAATTTCAGAGTTAGAATCTGGAAAACTTCCCGACAAAGGTGCAAGTTCTGAATTAGCAAAGGCTGTGGTGCATGAGGTAAACAGCCAACGTCTTACATCTATTTTGTTGAATGGAAGGAATTTTCTCCCATGGTCATGAGCAATGACCATTGCGCTTGGAGGCTGGTCGAGGCTTGGATATATTACTAGGCAAACTAAAGCCCCTGATGAAAGTCATCCAAATTTTGAAGAATGGCAAGCAAGTGATCACGGCGTTATGACTTGGATCTTCAACTCAATGGAGCCTAAAATCTATGAGATTTTTGCTTATTTAGATTCGGCCAAAACATTGTAGGATTCGTTGTTTGAGATGTATGGTCAAGCCAATAATGCATCTCGAATCTTTATGCTTCAACAAAGTCTTGCTACCTCTAGGCAAGGTGCAAATCAATCATTCACGGAACATTTAGGGAACATAAAAAACAGTGGGATGAACTCCGTCAATATAGACCTGCAACCCAGAATGTGTGTGACTATGTGCAAAGGGAAGAGCAAGATAGAATTTTTTTATCTCTTGGCAAGCCTAAGGCCGGAGTTTGAAGACACCAAACGTGACATTCTTATGAGGCCGCAATTGCTATCATTTAATACCGTTTGCTCCATAATACAAAGTGAAGAAACAAGGAGGAGAGTCATGCATTCTGACTCGATTGTGGCACCATCAATAAGATCATCAGAACACTCTGTAAACACTGTTAGTTCTAATGCCAGGCAAAGTGATAGTGGTACTTGATTTGTCAAAGGGAAAGGAAAGAAGCCCCTTCGTTTTCATTGCAATCATTGTGATCGAGATGGGCATTCTAAGGAACGATGTTGGATTCTACATCCTCAATTGCGTCCAAATAAGGACAAAGGTCCGGACGCTAAGACAACAATTCAAGGGAATACCATAGACTTCCAATCCAAGTTGGAGTCTCTAGCGCTGTAGGTTCAGCAACTACTTCAGACATATGGTTCGGGTCCCTCTGGCACTGAATCCATAAATTTGGCCAAGACTTTTGGTAATATTAGTGCACTTTCTGTTGAGTCTAGAAATCGATTTATTGTTGATTCTGGTGCCACAGATCATATGTGTAGTTCCCCACATATTCTATCTAATATTGTTTCTAGCTCTTTGTATCCACCGATCACAGTAGCTAACGGAGTGTAGGTACCAACTGATGTGGACATCGAGTCATATCGAGGAGGAGGTGCTAGGGACCCATTGTCTATTCCTACTGGTTCGATTACTCGAGCGCGGGCAAAACAATTCAAGCAAGCTGTTGGCGTCATGGTTCGTGATTTTGGCGTGAAGATGACCTTGGATCAAATCTTGAAGAATCTTGGAAATCTTGGTGCAATTTAATTATCTTGTCACCAAATAATTGACCAAGTCAATTTATATATATATTCTTGTTTAAGAATATTCTAAAATAGGAATATTTTAGAATATAACGCATTAGATTTTTAGGGTTGGTTTTTAGGGTTTGTGTGGCAGCCTATATAAAGGATTTGCCAAATTTCTTTGAAGACACAGAGATATATTTTATTTTTTTTGAGGAAAAGAATTGAGAGGTTCTCTTTTTACTGTTCTTTTGAGGACTTGACCTAATCAAGATTCTCTTCGACTTATCGAGCGAGATAGCGAATTCTTTTGCTCGTGGCGTCTATAACGTTGATTGGTTGACACGTGTTCGTCAACGGTCACGTTCATACCGAGGTTGCCAATCACGGGTTTGATTGGAGGTCGAGGTTTGCAATTCGCATCATCTGGGCCTTCGTAGAACGATCCTTCCGCAACTATTCACATCAGTTTGGTATCGAGCTTGCTTCTACAAGGTCTATTTATCTTTAATTTTCTGTTGATATTTAGTAATTTGAGATTTATTGAGTTAGGGTTTCGGTTCTAGCTAATTTAGGGATCCGATTGCTTTTGTGCTTCCATACGTAGTTGTTTCTGTTAGTTTTAAATTTTTTTCTTTTCTAGCATCTTAAATTGTATCTGAGTTCGTCAAAAAAAAAACAAAAAAAAAGTAAAAAAAAAAAGAGAAAGAAAACGCACAAAAAAAAGTGTGCAAAAGAAAAAAAAAACAGATTCGGCAAAAAAAAAAATTAGCCGAACGAAAAGAAAAAAGAAAGAAGGCGACTCGTTTGTTAGTAGACCAAATTGAAACAAAATCAGTAGTGATTTGCGTTTCAATTGGAAGTTCGAAAGTTGTACTTGTTGGTTTGAAATTGTTACTTGCTGAAACAAAATCAATAGTGATCTAATCTTGTTTGATTAGTTTGATTGATTGTCGTGAGGGGTTGAGAGACAGGTTTTGAGTCCAATAAAGAGCTTGTGAAAAGAGAATACGAGAGGAAAAAGGCAAGAGTGTGTAAGCTTAATTGAGGGTGGAAAAAGCCTAGACTTGAGTTAAACACGTGAGGAGTGACAAACATCTCAAGAGAAACACGTGAGGGAGCGATTGGTGAGGATTTTTTTTTTTAGACTAACGTTTACTTGCAGGTCTAAAATATGTCGCGTGAAGAAAGCGTGAATCAACGGGAGGTTGACTCCATACGAAGGGATGAAGCGCTCGTGGAAAGCATCCAGCAATTGAGGGTCGTAGTGGAGGAGCTTAGTGGCCGAATGATGGGGAATGGCATGAGGGTTAATGGTGATCGAGAGATACCCCGAGGAAGGCCACAACATCAGCGAGATGCCTCTAGAACACAACATAGAAGGCAACGACAATATGATGATGATGAGGCCGACATGGAGGATGATCGAGATGCTCGATTTGAAAGGTGGAATGGAGGCCGAAGGTTTAGACACCGAGGAGATGATGAACTTGGCAACATCAAGATGAAGATTCCTTCCTTCCAAGGGAAGAATGATCCCGATGCGTATCTAGAGTGGGAGAAACGCATGGAGATGGTATTTGATTGCCAACGATACTCTGAGCTCAAAAAGGTAAAAATTGCAGCTGTTGAATTTACTGATTATGCTATAATTTGGTGGGATCAACTTGTGACTAGTAGGAGGCGCAATGGTGAAAGACCGATAGAGACGTGGGATGAGATGAAAGCGGTGATGAGAAGACGTTTTGTACCTAGTCATTACCACCGAGATTTGTTTCAAAAGTTACAAAATCTCACACAAGGCAATAAGAGCGTGGAAGAGTATCACAAGGAGATGGAGATTGCCATGATCCGTGCTAATGTGATGGAGGATCGTGAGGCCACAATGTCAAGATTTTTGAGTGGTTTGAGTCGAGACATAGCAAGGGTGGTAGAGCTGCAACACTATGTTGAATTGGAGGAATTGGTGGACAAAGCCATCAAAGTTGAGCGGCAATTGAAGTTGGACCGAAATCACAAGAGTGGAGGAGGTTCAAGTCAGAATGGAGATCCAATTGGAAGAGAGATGAGAAGCCAAGTTGGAGAGGAAACAACACTAAAACCGAAACCTCAAAGGAGAAGGAGAGGGATGGTAAAGTTGGAACGAATCCGGTTTCGGAAAAACCGAAAATCCTAATACTAGAACTCGTGAAATTAAATGTTTTAAGTGTTTGGGCAGGGGTCATATGGCGAATCAATGCCCTAATAGGAGGGTGATGATCATGACTGGACATGGTGTTATTGAGTCCGAAAGTGAAAGGGAAGAAGATGATGATGAGATGCCACCATTGGAGGATTGTAGTGATGGAGAAGTGGCTATAAAAGGAGACTTATTGGTGGTTAGGCGTTCTCTGAGTGTGCAAGTAAAGGAGGAGGAGCATCACCAACAAAGAGATAATTTGTTTCATACAAGGTGTGTGGTGAATGGTAAGATCTGTAGTATGATAATTGATGGAGGTAGTTGTGCGAATGTGGCAAGTTGTATTATGGTGGATAAGTTGGGCTTGAAGACAACAAAGCACCCTAGGCCTTATAGACTTCAATGGTTAAATGATAGTGGTGAGGTGAAAGTATCGAAGCAAGTTCGAATTCCATTTGAGATAGGGAGATATAAGGACGAGGTAGAGTGTGATGTTGTACCTATGCAAGCGGGTCATATCTTGCTTGGAAGACCATGGCAATATGATCGAAAGGTACATCATGATGGATATACTAATCGTTATTCATTGGTGATGAATCAAAAGACTTATACCTTGGTACCAATGACACCTAGTGAGGTGTATCAAGATCAATTAAAGTTACAACGAGAAGCCGAGAGAGAGAGAAAAGGTGAGAAATCCGAGGGCTTGCGTGGTGTGTCTCGAGACGCAAGGAAAAGGAGAGGCCGAGAAAAAGATTGTGGTAAAAACTGAGGGAAAAGAAGAGAGGAAAGAAAAGAGGCAAAATAATTTTTATGCAAAATCAAGTGAAGTGAGGAGAGCCTTAGTTCTAGATCGACCAATACTTGTACTTGTGTACAAGGAGGTTTTGTTTTCTACTAACGATCTTGACCCAAGTTTGCCTAGTCCTATTGTGTCTTTATTGCAGGAATTTGAAGATGTCTTTCCGATGAACTTCTGGAGGGATACCACCTATTCGAGGCATAGAACATCAAATTGACTTGATTCTGGTGCGCCAATACCTAACGACCCGCATATCGAAGCAATCCCGAGGAGACAAAGGAACTTCAGCGACAAGTTAGTGAATTATTAGAACGAGGGCATGTGAGAGAGAGTCTTAGCCCATGCGCCGTCCCTGTTTTGTTAGTGCCAAAGAAGGATGGAACTTGGCGAATGTGTGTTGATTGCCGAGCAATCAATAATATTACGGTAAAGTATCGACATCCTATTCCTAGATTAGATGACATGTTGGATGAGTTGCATGGTTCTTGTATTTTCACTAAGATCGATTTGAAAAGTGGTTATCATCAAATTAGGATGAAAGAAGGTGATGAATGGAAAACTGCATTTAAGACCAAGTATGGATTATATGAGTGGTTAGTAATGCCATTTGGATTAACTAATGCACCGAGCACATTTATGCGACTTATGAATCATGTTTTGCGTGCTTTTATTGGTCGATTTGTGGTTGTCTATTTTGATGACATCTTGATTTATAGCCGAAGTCCTGATGACCATATTAAGCATGTGCGAGCTGTCTTGCAGGTTTTAAGGGCCGAGCAATTATACGCTAATCTAAAGAAGTGCTCTTTTGTTACCAACAAATTAGTATTTCTAGGATTTGTTGTTAGTGCTAATGGTATACAGGTTGATGAAGAAAAGGTTAAAGCAATCCGTGAATGGCCAACGCCTAAGACCATAGGAGAGGTGCGTAGCTTTCATGGATTGGCGAGTTTTTATCGACGATTTGTGAGAAATTTCAGCACCATTGCCGCACCTTTAACTGAGGTTATCAAGAAGCACGTGGGTTTCACGTGGGGAGAAGAGCAAGAGAAAGCCTTTAATCTGCTAAAAGATAAGTTAACTAATGCTCCTTTGTTATCTTTGCCGAATTTCAGTGCTACTTTTGAGATAGAGTGCGATGCTTCTGCACAGGAATTGGAGCCGTGTTGATGCAAGGAGGGCGTCCCATAGCTTATTTCAGCGAAAAATTGAGTGGAGCAACATTGAATTATCCTACCTATGATAAGGAGATGTATGCTTTAGTGCGAGCTTTGGAGACTTGGCAACATTATTTATGGCCAAAGGAGTTTGTGATCCACACCGACCATGAGACCTTGAAGTACTTGAAAGGACAGCAAAAGTTGAATAAAAGACATGCCAAATGGATGGAGTTCATTGAGACTTTTCCATATGTGATCAAGTACAAGAAAGGTAAGGAAAATGTGGTAGCCGCTGCACTTTCTCGAAGGTATGCGATTCTAACTATTTTAGAAGCAAAGTGTCTAGGTTTTGAGCATATCAAGGGCTTATATATTGATGATGATGACTTTGGGAGAGTCTATGAAGCATGTGAACACGCTGCATTTGATAAATTTTATAGGCATGAATGTTATCTTTTTCGTGAAAACAAACTATGTTTGCCTAAGTGTTCTTTGCGTGAATTATTGGTGCGAGAAGCTCATAGTGGTGGTTTAATGGGGCATTTTGGCATTAATAAGACTTATGAAGCGTTGTATGAACATTTTTATTGGCCACATATAAAGAGAGATGTCACACGTGTTTGTGAGAGATGTATTGCTTGTAAGCAATCGAAGTCAACAACTAAACCGCATGGCTTGTATACACCATTACCTATTCCAACGCATCCTTGGATTGATATTTCTATGGATTTTGTGTTAGGATTGCCTAGGTCTAAGTATGGTAGAGATTCTATTTATGTAGTTGTTGATCGGTTTTCAAAAATGGCTCATTTTATACCTTGTCATAAAACTGATGATGCATCCCATATTGCTAATTTGTTCTTTAAGGAGGTTGTACGTTTGCATGGCATGCCTAGATCGATTGTTTCAGATCGAGATTCTAAATTTCTTAGTTACTTTTGGAAAACATTGTGGAAAAAACTAGGAACACGGTTGTTATTTTCTACTACTTGTCATCCACAGACCGATGGTCAAACCGAGGTAGTTAATAGAACTTTAGGGGCATTGTTGCGTGCTATTATTAAAAAGAACATAAAATCTTGGGAAGATTGCTTGCCACATGTTGAATTTGCATATAATAGGAGCATGCATTCTGCTACTAAATTTACACCATTTGAGGTTGTCTATGGTTTTAATCCATTAACTCCGTTAGATTTAACCCATTTACCTGTTGATAAGCGTGTGGATTTAGATGGAGCAAAGAAAGCTGAATTTGTCAAGTCGTTGCATGAGAAGACGCGCACAAATATTGAGCGCAAGACTGAGCAATATGCAAGGCAAGCTAACAAAGGGCGCAAGGAAGTGGTGTTTGAACCTGGCGATTGGGTTTGGGTTCATATGCGCAAAGAGAGATTTCCTGAGCAGCGACATTCTAAGTTATTACCGCGAGGGGATGGACCATTCATGGTTTTGGAAAGAGTTAACAATAATGCTTACAAGCTTGATCTTCCAGGTAAGTATGACGTTAGTGCCACATTTAATGTTTCGACTTGACTCTTTTTGATGCCGGTGATGATTTGAGGACAAATCCTTTGCACGGGGAGGGAATGATGTGGACATCGAGTCATATCGAGGAGGAGGTGCTAGGGACCCATTGTCTATTCCTACTGGTTCGATTACTCGAGCGCGGGCAAAACAATTCAAGCAAGCTGTTGGCGTCATGGTTCGTGATTTTTGGCGTGAAGATGACCTTGGATCAAATCTTGAAGAATCTTGGAAATCTTGGTGCAATTTAATTATCTTGTCACCAAATAATTGACCAAGTCAATTTATATATATATTCTTGTTTAAGAATATTCTAAAATAGGAATATTTTAGAATATAACGCATTAGATTTTTAGGGTTGGTTTTTAGGGTTTGTGTGGCAGCCTATATAAAGGATTTGCCAAATTTCTTTGAAGACACAGATATATTTTATTTTTTTGAGGAAAAGAATTGAGAGGTTCTCTTTTTTACTGTTCTTTTGAGGACTTGACCTAATCAAGATTCTCTTCGACTTATCGAGCGAGATAGCGAATTCTTTTGCTCGTGGCGTCTATAACGTTGATTGGTTGACACGTGTTCGTCAACGGGTCACGTTCATACCGAGGTTGCCAATCACAGGTTTGATTGGAGGTCGAGGTTTGCAATTCGCATCATCTGGGCCTTCGTAGAACGATCCTTCCGCAACTATTCACATCACCAACCCAAGGTGTTGGGCAACTGAATGTGCTTTCGAAGAAAACCGAGGCTTTATTGATTCCAGGATTATCTTTTAATTTAATATCTGTGAGCAAATGTGCTAAACAGTGAAATTGTAATGTCATTTTTACTCCACAGAAGGTGTTGTTCTAGGATCGCAATACCAGGAGGATGATTGGTGAAGGACAACTTCGGGATGGGCTGTACACCTTAGATTTGCATGGTGAAGCGTTGGTGGCTAGGAAGGGGAATGTGGATACCTCTCGTCTATGGCATTGGCGCATGGGTCATCCTTCAAATCGGGTGTTGCAGTCCTTAAACATGTCTTTGACTCATGATTCTAGTAGTTGTGATCCGTGTCACTTTGCTAAGCAACATAGGTTGCCATTCCCTAAACATTTGCATAAATCAACTGAATTGTTTGCTTCGTTACATTCAGACATTTAGGGATATTCTCCTGTTGATTCTAGAGAGGGCTTTCGGTGTTTTGTTACCTTTATTGATGATAAATCGAGAGCTACCTAGCTTTACCTTCTTAAGTACAAAAGTGAAGTGCTTATTGTTTTCCAGGATTTTTGCAATATGGTGAGTAATCAATTTAATACTTTCGTGAAGGTTCTTCGTACCGACAATGGTACTGAATACACCAATCATATATTTCGGGTATTTTTACGAAGCAAGGGTATTATTCATGAGACAACATGTGTGGGTACTCCACAACAGAATGGAATAGCTGAAAGAAAAAATCGTCACCTACTAGAGGTCACTCGGGCCTTGTTATTCTTTGCGAATTTGTCTAAATCCTATTGGGCGGATGCAGTTATGACTAGCTATTATTTAATTAATAGACTCCCTAGTCGAGTATTAGGGTATATAACTCCTATGAGAGTGTTGTATGGGCGAAAATTTGATATATCTCACTTGAGGATTTTTGGGTGTGTCTGCTATGTTCACTCTCAAACTGGAGGAAAGCTAGATCCTCGTGCCAGGAAATGTGTGTTTGTTGGTTATTCATCTATCAAGAAAGGTTACAAGTGTTATGACCCTTACACAAAGCGTATCTATATTTCTCGGGATGTTATATTTGATGAAACTCATATGTTTTTTCCTAACAAGAGCCACCACATTCAGGGGGAGTGCACAGATTATTATAAGAAGTTTTCCTATGAATGTGCTCTCGTTCCTATGGATGTTAATGGGACCGGTGAAGCCAATGTCAACAATGGGGGTGTCGAAGCCAACAATGGGAGCTGTGCTTCGGGTCACGAATTTGTAGATCAAGAAAATTCAGAAGTGGATTGAGAGATTGAGGCAATTGTTGTTCCAAAAGCTGAACCTAGAATTACCATTAATGGGCTGATAGATGAAAGGGCAGCATATGTAATCCCGTTACGAAGATCATCTCTTGTCACTAGACCCTCAACTCAACTTCGAGATTTTACTACTTATTATTCAGTTCAACATCCCATTCAAGAATTTGTTGGATATGACAAATTATCTCACAATTTTTTGAGTTTCTTATCTGCTATTGAAGAACAACAAGAACCTCACAACTATGAGGAAGCAAGGGAAAAAGCCATTTGGGTTAATGCAATGAAGGAGGAACTTTAGGCTTTAGATCGAAATCATACTTGGGAACTTGTACAACTTCCAAGAGGGAAGAAGACAGTTGGTTGCCGATGGATCTATAAGATCAAATATAATAGTGATGGATCAGTTGAAAGGTATAAAGTGAGGCTGGTTGCAAAAGGATACACTCAAACATATGGTATAGACTACAAAGAAACATTTGCACTTGTGGTTAAAATGAACACTGTGCGTGTTCTTATGTCAGTAGCTGTTAATTGTGGATGGTCATTGTTCCAAATGGATGTAAAGAACGCATTCCTTCATGGAGATTTGGAGGAGGAGGTTTATATGGATCTTCCTCCTAGTCACCCCTTGCATAATAAAGATGGAATTGTTTGTAGGTTGAAGAAGACCATATATGGTCTCAAGCAATCACCTAGAGCTTCGTATGGTAAACTAAGTGCTGCACTCATCAAGGTTGGATTCAAAAGAGGGACAACAGACTCGTCAATGTTCACCAAGGCTGACAACAAAAGTATAGTTGTTGTACTTATTTATGTTGATGATATTGTGATTAGATGCAGCAATCAACTTGGAATCGAAGCACTTAAGCCGCATTTGAGCAAGGAATTTGATATCAAAGACCTTGGCAAATTGAGGCATTTTTTGGGTATTGAGGTGGCGAGATCTCACAAAGGATTATTTTTATCTCAGAGAAAATATGTCATGGATTTGTTGAAAGAGATTGGGAAGTTGGGAGTTAGACTGACCAACATTCCTATGGAGTATAATAATAAGTTCATTTTAGATGACACTCCATTACATGATGTTGGGCAGTTTCAGCGACTTGTTGGACGGTTTATTTATCTGACTATCACAAGACTTGACATAGCATATACTGTTAGTTACATAAGTCAATTTATGCATAAACTAACTAGAGGGCATATGGAGCTAATAAATCATTTACTACGATATTTGAAGGCCACTCTTGGGAAGGGAATTTTAATGAAAAATAATGGTCATATAGAGCTTGTTGGCTACACTGATGCAGATTGGGCGGGAACCCTACAGACAGGAAATCTACTACAGGGTTTTGTACTTTTGTGGGAGGAAACATTGTCACTTGGAAAAGCAAAAAACAAACGGCGGTTGCTCATTCGAGCGTAGAGGCAGAATATCGGGTCATGGCTATTACTACTAGTGAAATTGTGTGGTTGAGACTTCTGCTTCAAGAATTGGGTTGCAATTGCATGACCAAGCCTACAAAGTTGTTTTGTGATAATCGGGCTGCAACTCATATAGCTTCAAATCCAGTGTTTCATGAGAGGACCAAACACATAGAGGTGGATTGCCACTTTGTGAGAGAAAAAGTGCAAGACAAGACAATTGAGACTCCGTACATTCGTAGTGAGGGTCAATTGGCTGATGTTTTTACCAAAGCGTTACCCAAGGGAGTATTTCAAGAAATGACAAGCAAGTTGACCTCCGACGAGGTCTTCGGCTCAACTTGAGAGGGAGTGTTGGCATGATTTTCTCTCCTATCTTAAGAAATGAGATTTGTTAATATTGTATTCCTATAATTTTGGGATCTCTTCCTTTTTTCTGTTTTTATACTGGTTGCTTGTTTCCTTAGTTGCGGCAACCTTTTATGTACATATGGTTGAACAATGGCAGATGCTCAATAAATAAATAAAAACCAGAGAGATTGAAAGCTTTGTCTGAGGACATAGGCACATTGCCAAACCTCGTAACATTTGTGTCTTTGTGTGAAGTTTTGTTTTTCTTCAACACCTCCGACATCTATGGCCTTAACGCCAATGAAGTCCTCCTTGGAAAGTTCGGTATTTTATTTTCTAGATATAATTGAAGATCTTGATCATGACGCCAATCCTAATTGCAAACTAATTGATTTGGTCAATTTGTGATTGTTTAGTGAATATGAAATTTATAATTCTGTATATATTATTTCATTTTTTCTCTTTCATTCTTACACTATAAATAGACCAATGTACTAATATATACATCAATCAATATACAACAAAATTTTCTTCATTTTCCCTCTTATTTTCTATCATGTTATCAGTGTCGTTCTTCCTGGCCTAGCTTCCCATATAGTTGCCTTTCTTTTTTTCTTTTTTTTTGGGTTGTTATTGCAAGTCCTCATCCTGCAATACAAATCAGCAAATCGATTAGGAATTTTTCTTTTCCGATACCAAGGAAAAAAATAAGAACACTAAGAGCTCCATGATAGAGGAGACACCTACCTCACCTCAAAATCAAGCCCCATCGCCGTCGGATTCGATTATGATTTGGGACAAGATATTTTAATCATTTCAAGATAATCTTTAACTGATCATGCTTTTCCAGATACACAGCGATTGCGCACTTCCAAATGCTTATTATGTCAAGTAACATGACAATCCGATGGCATGCAACGCAACTAATTTTGCACTCGTTGATGTAGAATTTGGCGTTAAAAGAAAATGATGGTTGCTCGTATGCTCTCTGCTTAGACATTGCTTTATGTTATGAAGTACCTACCAAGGTTGCGGCAAGAGAACTTGTCTCATAATGCGAAGTTATTCAACCAAGTGAATTTTTAAATTGCACAAAGGGATGCACCCCATTGCAGTTAGCCCTCACCTGGGTACATCGCTAGAGTGATGACGTTTGCCCAATTCCCGACACGATCGAGATCGAGAATTTCAACCAGAACATTGGAGCTCTGTTAGTGAAGCTTTCACTAGAAGAGATGGCCAAGCTCAAATCGATTGCTTATGCGGACAATGTTAGGCGTGAGAAATCACATTTGATACTAAATTATCCCTAGGTAGGGATTCAAAACTCCACCTCCCGCTTTTCATGTGGGAAGGTTGGCCCCACCTCTCGCTTATGGAAAGAGTAATCACTAAGACATCAAAAAGTTCAATTGACGTGAGCAGGTACGTCATCCCTATATGGTAAGGGTCGTCGCTGGGGGTGCAATTGACGTAAGCACGTGCGTCTTCGTAGCTTCTGCCACTCCCCTCCTATAAATCTCGGCTCGCCCGACGCCTTCGCCATCGTCTCGGTGCAGTGCAGGGAACGAAAGAGCTCGAGCTAGACGACGGCAATGGCGGCTTCGACGACGACGGTGAGGAGGATCAAGCTGGGGTCGCAGGGCCTGGAGGTGTCGGCGCAGGGGCTGGGCTGCATGGGTATGTCCGCCTTCTACGGCCCTCCCAAGTCCGACACCGACATGATCGCCCTCATCCACCACGCCGTCGGCTCCGGCGTCACCTTCCTCGACACCTCCGACGTCTACGGTCCTCACACCAACGAAATCCTCCTCGGAAAGGTCGGTTCTCTCAGTCTCTCTTTTGCCTCTGCATGAATTATATGTGCTCTGATCCTGCGTGTTCGTTTTCTAATTTCGGGGATGACGTTGAGCAGGCACTGAAGGGAGGGGTGAGGCAGAAGGTGGAACTGGCGACCAAGTTCGGAATCAGATTCACGGACGGGAAGTGGGAGATTCAGGGCGATCCGGCGTACGTGAGGGCTGCTTGCGAGGCCAGCTTGAAGCGGCTTAACATCGATTGCATCGACCTCTACTACCAGCACCGTATCGACACTCGCGTCCCCATCGAAGTCACTGTATGGATCCCTTATCAAACTTTCACCTCGCTTGAGACTTTCTCCGAGCCATATGATTAGTTGCTAAATTAGATTGGTGTTGATGATGCATCGTCATGTTGTTACAAGTTTGTTGAATTTTGTTAAACGACACTTAAGTTCAGCTGATAGCAGAGTTCAAGATGCGGCACGGTGTTGTTCAAGGGGTTGTGGAATTTAGTAGTTTAGTGGCTTGAGTTTTCGTTTTGTGGGAATCTTTTACAAGTTAAGGGTCAACAAGCATGAAAATCATTCGAAATCTTCCTTTGAGATGAAAGTGCTCCAGGGTTCATCCTGAATTTATATACGGGAATCACATATAAAGTTGTTCCTGGACTTTATGCAGAGACATTTGATTCTTGACATATTGTGAAATATGAAAAGTACTTGGAGTACTTCTTTTATTTGCTCTCTTCTATGAGAGATTCAAGAAATCTACCTCCGTTAACTCAATACCTTGTGGCTTTTTTGTCGCATTGAGATAGATGATAATTGAGGGATCTAGACACGTAAAAAGCTAATGACAAAAATAATTTTCTGGATCTTAACATGTAAGATCTTGATGTTGTTGTTTTGTCATGTGAATATGCACAGATCGGAGAGCTAAAGAAGCTCGTTGAAGAGGGTAAGATAAAGTACATCGGTTTATCTGAGGCCTCTGCATCAACAATCAGAAGAGCACATGCTGTTCATCCCATCACAGCGGTGCAATTGGAGTGGTCGCTTTGGTCAAGAGATGTGGAGGCAGAGATCGTTCCAACATGTAGGTAGGATATCACTCTGTTAATTGTTTATGCAGCAAGAACAGCTTCCTGCTGACTCTGCTTTTCCTTTAAAATGCTGACTAGGGAGCTTGGCATTGGAATTGTTGCCTACAGTCCTTTAGGACGAGGATTCTTTTCTGTTGGCTCCAAGTTGGTGGAGAATCTCTCTAAGGATAACGCCAGACAGGTCTGTTCCTGCTTGTCAACATAATTAGATGCTTACAGTGACTGTCATTCTTATTGAAGTGCTGGAAACCTGTTCTTGTGGTATAAAGAAAAAGTATCTGGAGGGATGAATAAAACTTGGTGACACGAATGCTTCGTGTTCTTATGTCTTTAATCCAGCATTCCTAGACATCCCACCTCTCTTGATTCTAGATAATTGTAAAATCACAAGTAATGGCTTTAATGAGCCTGAAAGGGGTAGTTTCCCGGATTCTCATGCTTTTGGGAATGAATAAATATAGGTTTATTTGTAAGTTGCTCAGTTTCCCAGCTTTCCACCATTTGCTAATCACTATCCTTTCCCCACTTTCCACCCACCCTTTTTCTCTCGTCTTTCTTCACAAGATTAGCGATATTTGCTCAAAATAACCGGCACCAGTATCTAGCCTTGGCCCTCCGTCCTTTTTTATTTTCATCTTTCTTCACAAGATAAATTATATCTTGACACAACCATTTCTTGAGTGAGGACTCCCTAACACCCTTTTTATGGGAGTTTTGGGATCAAGTTCCCATCTGACATAAAGCCAATTGTGTATTACTCCCCGCCATTAGTGTTTGACTAGCGATAGTGCTGGGCTGGGCAAGTGAAGTAGCTATTTTTCTTTGTGGCTAAAAGAGTTTTGCGTCTGATAACATTCTTCTTATGTGTGACTAATGTTACCATCACACGTACAAAACTTAGATCGTCGAGTTTGTTTCTGTTTTCACATCCTACATCAAACCCATCAGCCTTGTGTGGTAGTTGCTAGATCACTTCGCTTGACGTTTCTAATGCTTATGATTTGGGGCTGGATATTTTAATCATTTCACGATAATCTATAACTGATCATTCTTTTCCAGATACACAACGATTGTGCACTTCTAAATGCTTATTATGTCAACTAACAAGGCAATCTGTTGGCATGCCATGCGATCACTTTTGCACCTGTTGCTGTAGAATTTGGCCTTAAAAGGAAAATGATAGTTTTTTTTTTGGTCGAAAAACGAAAATGATAGTTGCTCATATGCTTTCTGCTGAGACATTGCTCTATGTTATGCAGTATCTACCAAGGTTCCGGCCAGAGAACTTGGCTCACAACACGAAGTTATTTGACCGAGTGAATGAAATTGCACAAAATAAGGGATGTACCCCATCGCAGTTAGCCCTCGCCTGGGTACACCACCAGGGTGACGATGTTTGCCCGATTCCTGGCACGACCAAGATTGAGAATTTCAACCAGAACATTGGAGTTCTGTCTGTGAAGCTTACACCGGAAGAGATGGCCGAGCTTGAATCGATCGCTTCTGCGGACAATGTCAAGGGTGGCAGGTACGATGGAAGCTTGTCTACATGGGAAAACTCCGAAACTCCACCCCTTTCTTCTTGGAAACCTGCCTAGAAGCGTGTCTGCTTCTGTTCCTGCATCTTTGATGTGCAGAGGTTGAGCATTTGCCGCTGAAGTAATTTGAGTTTATGTTGTGTGGCTGTTATAAGTATGTGTAATAAGAGAATGACTGTGTTCGTTTTGGACATGTGACATTCACTATGAGAAGATTATGGATGTGTACTAAGCTAACTGGGGAAAGATCATTGAGAAACACGAGAGCGAGTTGAATACGAACCAAGCCCGCCGTGCCGACTTTATCGGGGTGATTTTCAGAATGTGAAAAATCGGGACTTTGAAGAATTCAAACTCAATTCGTACATATTAGAGTGACGCTTTATTCTCCTCCATCCATGAGTTCAATACTAACACCGTGCGCAACATGCTCTCAAGACTGGATGCTGAAAATAGATACAAAGCTTCGCTTTGTTTTTGGTTTAGAATCGAAGTTAAGGAACAGTAAAATGTTACCCGATGTTCTGGAGAAAACGAAGTTTGTGATAAAATGCTAGCGCAGTTGATTTGAATGTCGGGGAAATCGAAGGTTACTTGTTCAAGTTTAACCACCTACGGTTCATGAGCCTTTATATAGCTCGATATCTTCGCTCATTCCTCCGCATTATCATAAAACTGTCGGATTTATTGCGCAAGTTTCCTAAAATTAAAATGATACTCCTATTGTTTGTTATTTGGGGTTAGAGTGGAGCAAATGTTGTTCTGTTTTGGTTTAGGAAAATAACACAAATGATCTTGAAACTTTAGTTCAATGTGTCATGTCGTTCCAAACTTTTAATTTATTTAGTGCTATTGTTGAACTTTTGGTATATGTTTAATTTAAATCATAGACTAAATAAATCCAATGATACTGTGTTTGATCATTCAAACATCTTTGCTATATAGGATAATGATAGGATAAAAATCCCATCTAATATTTCTTGACGTTTGAAATTAGCATGATTCAAATAAATATTTTTTTAAATGAGTGTTTGATTTGTAGAATTAAAATTAAAAATAAACCATGGAAGTCGTTAGTACTATTCATCCTTTCACAATCTTCATCGATATTAAACACCCCCGTTCCATGTGACTTCAAGGACGCTCTCCTTCTGCAACGCCCCTTTCGCTGCGCTTGATCAACTTGATGGATTACGCTCGCTCTACCTTTGACTTCGCCACATTGAGAGGCCCTTGGGTTTGAGTTCTCCGCTGGTCTAGCCATCTTTACTTTCAACGCCTTTTCCTGCGATGAATCCATCCCCTTCGACGAGTGCGAATACTGCGTTGATTCCCTGTTACCGTGCCCCGACTTTTTCAGTCGCTTCAACAGCTTCCCCCGAGACAGCGTGCGGATCTGGTTTATGAGTGGTAGCACCATCGAGCTCCGAGTGACGTGGTTGAGGAGCTCTATCACCTTGGATGCCGCCTCTTTCGGATCATCTTCTTCACAGAGAAGATGTCCAGCTTTGATCGGGATCACAAAGTTCCCTACTAAAATGGAGTTAAGTGACATAAGAAAGAGGCAGGGCTGACGAGCTCCGACGCCACTTTTCCGAGGCAGCCAAAGGTGGTAAGCAGCTTGTCACTGGTAGGAGGAACGGTGGCCCTTAGAGTTTGCTCAGGTCGTTGTGGCGAGGGCTTCTCTAGGTATCTTCGCGATACTCATGCTCTAATTTTGTGGTGGTCATTTTAGTGAGAGAAATTGGAACGAGAGAGAGATGATGGTGGCACTGGTCAAAAGCGAGGATAAGCCATAAAAAGCGCCCCGGGGGGGGGGGGGTTGGTTGGGTGTTTCAGTTTTTCAAATTTCACATATTTTATTTGGGTTTATATCACTTTCTAGATGTGATTTTTTATCCGGACTATATCCGAATTTCACATTACCCTAAACACCAGATATGATTAAACTTATCATATTAGAGTTTTATCTAGCCCTTCAAATGCAGTCTTATGATATAGAATGCAATGATATAATCTATGAACTAAATTAAACATTTATTAAAAGTTTAAGAACGAAATTTCACATTTTGATTGTTAAGATGCATGAGTGAGTTATGTTAAACTAATCCCACAATATATTGATAGCTTTGAAATAAGGCTTTCTCTTGGTGATGATGTTGATCAATATTGAGAAATTAATGAGAGGGTTTATTTGGCCTAACTAAATGGGAGGCTATATCAATGGGAGGTTTTTCATTGTAACATTCTCTTGTGCTTTGAATTTGTATTTTAGTAAAGGATTTTATTAGCATAATAGTCTTTGGATTATTACGAGAATAACAATTTTTTGCAAGTCACAAATTGTTAAAGTAATGAACCCCATAATAATTTAAATTATTTGTTATTTGATTTTTTGTAGTTTAGAATAAAAATTATCACCAAATCATTTCTTTTTAACAAATATATTGCTCGAACTGTTGTTTTCAATTAAGTTTGCTTGGGAGAAGAGATTATTTTGTTTTGCTACGCTTGTCGGATATTGCACGGGATATTGTCATTTTCTGAGCACTAGCAACGTTGCGTTCAGACAAGGCGGCATGGAATTATTTGCTTAGCTGCACATCGCAAGACCATACATTCATGGACTGTTCCTCAGGAAAGCATATAGACATGCGGCAGATGCAGAACATTCACGAGATTAAAAAAAAAAAAAAGAAAATAAATTTTAAAAAACTATACTTTCGACTTCAAAACGTGCCAATCGAACGCCTGCTACTCCCGCCTATAAAGCTCGGGTCACCCAACGGCTTCATTGTCGTCTCGGTGGCTCTCGAACTGTCCATTCTCCATTCTCTGTTCTTGCATCGACCTGGAGCTAGACGATGGTGGCAATGGCGTCGTCGGACGGTGAGGAGGATCAAGTTGGGGTCGTAGGGTCTCAAGGTCTCGGCCCAGGGGCTGGGCTGCATGGGCTTGTCTACTTCGCCGGCCCTCCCAAGCCCAACCCCGACACAATCGAGCTTGTCCACCGCACCGTTGAATCTGGCGTTGCCTTCCTCGACACCTCTGACATCTATGGCCTTAACGCCAACGAAGTCCTTCTTGGAAAGGTCGGTATTTTATTTTGTAGATATAATTGAAGATCTTGCTCATGACGCCAATTCTAATTACGGACTAATTGGTGATTGTTTAGTGAATATGAAATTTATAATTCTTTATATATCATTTCATTTTTTCTCTTTCATTCTTACACTATAAATAGACCAATGTACTAATATACAGATCAATCAATATACAACGAAATTTTCTTCATTTTCCCTATTATTTTCTATCATGTTATCAGTGTCGTTCTTCCTAGCCTAGCTTCCCATATCTTAGAGTTGCCTTTCTTTTTTTTGGTTGTTATTGCAAGTCCTCATCCTGCAATACAAATTAGCAAATCCATTAGGAATTCGATTTTTTTTTTTTCCGATACAAGGCAAAAAATAAGAACACTGAGAGCTCCATGATAGAGGAGACACCTACCTCACCTCAAAATCAAGCCCCATCGCCGTCGGATTCGATTATGATTTGGGACAAGATATTTTAATCATTTCAAGATAATCTTTAACTGATCATGCTTTTCCAGATACACAGCGATTGCGCACTTCCAAATGCTTATTATGTCAAGTAACATGACAATTTGATGGCATGCAACGCAACCAATTTTGCACTCGTTGATGTAGAATTTGGCGTTAAAAGGAAAATGATGGTTGCTCGTGTGCTCTCTGCTTAGACATTGCTTTATGTTATGAAGTACCTACCAAGGCTGCGGCCAGAGAACTTGGCTCACAACGCAGAGTTATTCGAGCAAGTGAATGAAATTGCACAAAGAAAGGGATGCACCCCATTGCAGTTGGCCCTCGCCTGGGTACACCACTAGAGTGATGACGTTTGCCCGATTCCCGGCACGATCAAGATCGGGAATTTCAACCAGAACATTGGAGCTCTGTCAGTGAAGCTTTCGCCAGAAGAGATGGCCAAGCTCAAATTGATTGCTTATGCCGACAATGTTAGGTGTGAGAATCCACATTTGATACTAAATTATCCCTAGGTAGGAATTCAAAACTCCACCTCCCGCTTTTCATGTGGGAAGATTGGCCCCCACCTCGCGCTTATGGAAAGAGTAATCACGAAGACATCACAATAGTTCAATTGACGTGAGCAGGTACGTCTTCCCTATATGGTAAGGGTCGTCACTGGGGGTGCAATTGGCGTAAGCACGTGCGTCTTCACAGCCACTACCGCTCCCCTCCTACTCTTCGTAGCTTCTGCCACTCCCCTCCTATAAATCTCGGCTCGCCCGACGCCTTCGCCATCGTCTCGGTGCAGTGCAGGAAACGATCGAGCTCGAGTTAGACGACGGCAATGGCAGCGTCGACGACGACGGTGAGGAGGACCAAGCTGGGGTCGCAGGGCCTGGAGGTGTCGGCGCAGGGGCTGGGCTGCATGGGCATGTCCGCCTTCTACGGCCCTCCCAAGTCCGAGCCTGACATGATCGCCCTCATCCACCACGCCGTCGGCTCCGGCGTCACCTTCCTCGACACCTCCGACATCTACGGCCCCCACACCAACGAAATCCTCCTCGGAAAGGTCGGTTCTCTCAGTCTCTCTATTTCCTCCGCATGAATTATATCTGCTTATAGTTTTACGGAATTTAGCTTCATCGAGCAGGATGCTCCGATCCTGCGCCTTGGTTTTCTGATTTCGGGGTTGATTTTGAGCAGGCACTGAAGGGAGGGGTGAGGCAGAAGGTGGAATTGGCGACCAAGTTCGGAATCAGCTTCGCGGACGGGAAGAGGGAGATCCGGGGCGATCCGGCGTACGTGAGGGCTGCTTGCGAGGCCAGCTTGAAGCGGCTCGACGTCGATTCCATCGACCTCTACTACCAACATCGCGTTGACACTCGCGTCCCCATCGAAGTCACTGTATGGATCCCTCATCAAACCTTTTACCTCTCTTGAGACTTTGTCCGAGTGATCAGTTGCTAAATTAGATTGGTGTTGATGATGCATAATCATCAAGATATCGTTAAATGTGACTTGAGTTCAGATGATAGCAGAGTTCAAGATGCGGCATGGTGTTGTTCAAGGGGTTGTGGAATTTAGTAGTTTATATGGCTTGAGTTTTTGTTTTATGGGTCAACAAGCATGAAAATTATTCGAAATCCAGGGTTCACCCTGATTTATATCTGAGAATCACATTTGAAGTTGTTCCTGGACTTTCTGCGGAGACATCTGGTTCTTGACATGTCATTGTGAAATATGACAAGTACTTGGAATACTTCTTTAATTTGCCTTCTTCTGTGATAGATTAGAGAGATCCACCTCCGTTAACGCAATACCTTGTGAATTTCTTGTTGCATTGAGATGCATAAAGATTGACTATTTTTTGCTGGGAGCTACCTAATCAAATTGTAATGTTTGAGAAGTCAGGGAACACAAACTATTCAGGCATCAGGACACAAGAAAAACTAATGATGTTCAATAATTTATGGATCTTAACACATAAGATCTTGACGATTGTTGTCTTGTCATGTGAATATGCACAGATTGGAGAGCTAAAGAAGCTCGTTGAAGAGGGTAAGATCAAGTACATTGGTTTATCCGAGGCCTCTGCGTCAACAATCAGAAGAGCACATGCTGTTCATCCCATCACAGCGGTGCAATTGGAGTGGTCGCTGTGGTCAAGAGATGTGGAGGCAGAGATCATTCCCACGTGCAGGTAGGATATCACTGTTTATTTGTTTATGCAGCAACAAGATCTTTCTTCTGACTCTGCTTTTCCTTTAAAATGTTGACTAGGGAGCTTGGCATTGGAATTGTTGCCTACAGTCCTCTTGGACGAGGATTCCTTTCTGTTGGCTCCAAGTTGGTGGAGAATCTCTCCAAGGATGACTTCAGACAGGTCTGTTTCTGCTGGTCAACAAAATTAGTGCTCACAGTGACTGTCATTCCCATTGAAGTGCTGGAAACCTGTTCTTATGCTATAAAGAAAAAGTATCTGGATGGTATGAATAAAACTTTATGACACAAACGCTTCATATTCTTATTCGATCCAGCACTCGCCAGTCATCCCACCTCTCGTGATTCTAGATAAATTTAAAAATCACAAGTAATGGCTTTAATGAGCCTGAAAGGGGCAGTTTCCCGGATTCTCGTGCTTTTGGAATGAATAAATATAGGTTTATTTGTAAGTTGCTCCGTTTCCCAGCTTTCCCACCATTTGCTAATCACTATCCTTTCCCCACTTTCCACCCGCCCTTTTTCTCTCATATCTCTTCACAAGATTAGCGATATTTGCTCAAAATAACCGACACCAGTATCGGGCCTTGGCGTCCGTCCTTTTTTTTTTCTCATCTTTCTTCACAAGATAAATTATATCTTGACACAACCATTTCTTGAGTGAGGACTCCCTAACACGCTTCTTATGGTAGTTTTGGGATCAAGTTCCCATCTGACATAAAGCCAATTGTGTATTACTCCCGGCCATTAGTGTTTGACTAGCGATAGTGCTGGGCAAGTGAAGTAGCTATTTTTCTTTGTAGCTAAAAGAGCTTTGCGTCTGATAACATTCTTCTACACATCATCTACCTTTTGTGATTTTTTTATCTTACGTGTGACTAATGTTACCATCACACGTACAAAACTTAGATTGTCGAGTTTGTTTCTGTTTTCACATCCTACATCAAACCCATCATCCTTGTGTGGTAGTTGCTAGATCACTTCGCTCGAAGTTTCTAATGCTTATGATTTGGGGCTAGATTTTTTAATCATTTCAAGATAATCTATAACTGATCATGCTTTTCCAGGTACACAACAATCGTGCACTTCTAAATGCTTATTATGTCAAGTAACAAGACAATCTGTTGGCATGCAATGCGATCACTTTTGCACCTGTTGCTGTAGAATTTGGCCTTAAAAGGAAAATGATAGTTGCTCATATGCTTTCTGCTGAGACATTGCTCTATGTTATGCAGTACCTACCAAGGTTCCGGCCAGAGAACTTGGCTCACAACATAAAGTTATTCGACCGAGTGAATGAAATTGTGCAAAGAAAGGGATGCACCCCATCGCAGTTAGCCCTCGCCTGGGTACACCACCAGGGTGATGATGTTTGCCCGATTCCCGGCATGACCAAGATCGAGAATTTCAACCAGAACATTGGAGCTCTGTCAGTGAAGCTTACACCGGACGAGATGGCAGAGCTCGAATCGATTGCTTCTGCGGACAATGTCAAGGGTGGCAGGTACGATGGAAACCTCTCTATATGGGAAAACTCCGACACTCCACCCCTTTCTTCTTGGAAACCTGCCTAGAAACATGTCTACTTCTGTTGCTGCGTCTTTGATATGCAGAGTTTGTGCATTTGCCGCTGAAGTAATTTGAGTTTATGTTGTGTGGCTGTTATAAGTATGTGTAATAAGAGAGTGACTGTGTTCGTTTTGTACATGTGACATTCACTATGAGAAGATTATGGATAAGTACTGAGCTTACTGGGGAAAGATCACTCGATAAACATGAGAGTGAGTTGAATACGAACTGAGCCTGCCGTGCCGACTTTATCGGGGTGACTCTTAGAATCTGAGAAATCGGGATTTTGAAGAATTCAAACTCAGTCGTACATACTAGAGTGACGCTTTATTCTCCTCCAACCATGAGTTCAATACTAACACCGAGTGCAACATACTCTTAAGACTGGATGCTACACAGATACAATGCTTCGCTTTGTGTTTGGTTTGGCAGCGAAGTAAAGGAACAGTAAAATTTTACCGGATTCTCGCGAAAACGAAGTTTGGGATCAAATGCTGGCGAGGTTGATATGAGTGTCGGGGAAATCGAAGGTTTCTTGTTCAAGTTTCACCACCTACGGTTCATGAGCTTTTATGTAGCTCGATACCTTCGCTCATGCCTCTGCATTATTATAAAACAGTCGGAGATATTGCGCAAGTTTCCTAAAATTAAAAACAAAAACGACACTTCTGTGGTTTTTTATTTGGAGTTAAGAGTGGAGCAATGTTGTTTTGTTTTAGTTTAGGAAAATAACGCAAATAGTCATTGAACTTTGATCCAATGTGTTATGTTCTTACTGAACTTTTAATTTATTTAGTATGATTCTTGAACTTTTTATACATGTTTAATTTAAATCCTAGGCTAGATAAATCCAATGATGCTGTGTTTGATCGTTCGAACATCTTTGCTATATGGGATAATGATAGGATAAAAATCCCATCTAATATTTGTTGACGTCTGGATATAGCATGATTCAAATAAATATTTTTTTAAATGAGTGTTTGATTTGTATAATTAAAATTAAAAATAAACCGTGGAAGTCGTGAATACTATTCATCCTTTCACAATCTTCATCCATATCAAACACCCCCGTTCCATGTGACTTCAAGGACGCTCGCTCCTTCTGCAACACCCCTTTCGCTGCGCTTGATCAACTTGATGGATTACGCTCGCTCTACCTTTGACTTCGCCACATTGAGAGGCCCTTGGGTTTGAGTTCTCCGCTGGTCTAGCCATCTTTACTTTCAACGCCTTTACCTGCGATGAATCCATCCCCTTCGACGAGTGAGAATACAGCGTTGATTCCCTGTTACCGTGGCCCGACTTGTTCAGTCGCTTCAACAGCTACCCCCGAGACAGCGTGCGGATCCGGTTTATGAGTGGTAGCAGCATCGGTACTACTTGCTCCGAGTGACGTGGTTGAGGAGCTCTATCACCTTGGCTGCCGCCTCTTTCGGATCATCTTCTTCACAGAGAAGATGTCCAGCTTTGATCGGGATCTCAAAGTTCCCTACTAAAATGGAGTTAAGTGACATAAGAAAGAGGGAGGGCTGACGAGCTCCGACGCCACTTTTCCGAGGCAGCCAAAGGTGGTAAGCAGCTTGTCACTGGTAGGAGGAACGGTGGCCCTTAGAGTTTGCTCAGGTCGTTGTGGCGAGGGCTTCTCTAGGTGTCTTCGCGATACTCATGCTCTAACTAAGTTTGTGGTGGTCATTTTAGTGAGAGAAATTGGAACAAGAGAGAGATGATGCGGCACTGGTCAAAAGTGAGGATAAGCCATCAACAAGCGCAGGAGTGGGGAAAAAACTTGTATCCCTTATTTTTGTCAATTTTTCAAATTTCACATAACTAAATGGGAGGCTATATCAATGGGAGGTTTTTCATTGTAACATTCCCTTGTGCTTGGTATTTGGAGTTTAGTAAAAGGATTTTGCTAGCATAATAGTCTTTGGGTTATCGTAAGAATAACAATTTATTGTGAGTTACAAAATTTTAAAATAGTAAACCCCAATTCAATTTTAAACCTTTTTTTTTCTAATTAATTCGATTCTAAATATTTTGCATTTGTGACAATTCAGTCTATTCGGCCATTTTTTGCCAGCAAGCATTGATGTGAACTCTGGCGATCGGCCAATGCTTGACATGAACAATTTTTTAATAATATTTTATTTTTCTTATTTCTTATTAATTTTTTCTTTTTATTTTCTCTTTCTTTTTTCTTCACTTCCTTCTCCTTCCTCCGCCAATCGTTGCTAGCGATCGACAAGAGGCAAGGTCGGTGAGGGACCTCGCTGGCCTTGAGGTAGCTTGGCCATGGTTGGGCAACCTTGCTCGTGGCTAGGCGGCCTCGCCGAGGCCGCCAATTGGGCTGGCGAGGGTTGACCCTCGTTGGCCATAGGTGAGGACAAAGGCCGCTAGTTGGGCTTGCTAGGCTTGCCCTTATTGAATCTGGCGAGGGTTGAGTCTCATTGGCCGGGGGCAAGGTCAAAGGCCGCGACTTCTCGTGGTCTCGGCGAGACTTGCCAAAGGTTGAGCAAGGCTTACCCTCATTGACTGACGAGGGTCGAGCCTTGTCGGCCAAGAGCGAGATTGCAACTTGCCCATGACCGGCGAGGCTCCCCTAGGCCAAAGACAAGCGGGGCCTTGCCTAACCATGGCGAGGGTGGCCTCACCATCATTGGGTGAGGCTCGCCCTTGCCAGTGATGTGTGGGGGTAAGCCTTGCCATTGGTTAGCAAGGCTGACCTCGCTAGCTTGAATAAAATAAAATATTATTAAAAGATTATTCACATTAATATTAGCCGGACGAGTGGTGCTCGTCGGCCAAAATTGGCCGGATGAATTGAATTGGTATAATTGCAAAATGTTTAGGACTGAATTGGCTAGAAAAAAAAAAGGTTTAAGGCTGAATTAGAAAAATTGCGATAAGTTTATGATTGTTTTGGTAATTTTTTCGTATAATAACCCTAGTAAAGATGACTCACTTAATTTGAGCATCAAGAAATCAAAGGTCACTTGTTTAGTTCTCGCAACTTATTTGTAAATTACTTTAGAAGTGCAAATCCAATCAATTTATGAGCTTGCAAAATGAGTCTCTAGATAAACCAACTTTTGTATTCGTGCTTTAGGATTATAATAAAATATTAGAGGTTTTCATCAGCGTATCATGATAGGCTAGATAGGGCATTTTCTTTTGCACTTGTCATACATGATCATTTTGTATCCTTTGAACTCATGTTGTTTGTTGGTACTAGGTTGAGTGGTAATATAATCTCCTACCTTATACTTAGATATTTCATTTAGTAGGCTTCGCCTCACTCCTTTTTTTTTTTTTTTCTCTCCAATGTTGTAGGATGATTCCCCTAGACATGGTGATGGAGGGGCCGAGTTGATATCGGAAGCCATTAATCCTTGAGTTGGATGGTAATTTAGTTAGTATGGATGTAATGTAATGGTATTAGGTGACCCCGATCTTTCCTAGGACTATATATTTTTTGTGATAATTATTATTGATATTGTATAAAGCCAAAGACACTTTTTTTTTCTTTTAATAAACTCATGCATTTTCTAGTAAAGGATGTTGTCAAAACTTTATTGTCTTTTCCATGCGTAATTTTAACTATGAGTATAAACGGAAATGACGTGTGCCGCATGTGATGTTCCAAAGCGTCACATAATCCCCAACACTCGAATTAGGGTCCATTAAGGCGGTGCTTGAGTCTATGATGCTCAAGTTCTATTCAGCAGCACTTACGCTTGGGTCCAATAAGATCATGCGTCAGTCCTCAATGCTCGGGCTCGGCTCGTTAGTTAATAAAATGTTTGTTCTTATAAAAATAATTCTTTTTAAATTTTTTAAATTTATTTGTTTTCTTTCTTTTTCTTTTTCCTTCTTCTCAGCTGGTTGCCGACCATGACGACGATCGCACCTGAGAACAAGCAACAGATGAGCTAGCCCAAGGCCAAGAAGACTTGAGATTGCTGATTTGGCAAGCTTGAAGTTGGTTGATCAAGTGACGCTGAAGCTCCCTAGCGTTGGGCAAGCTCGAGTTTCGCCTCATGGCTAGTCGCCAACTACCACAGTGGCAAGCGATCGGTTGAGGAAGAAGAAAAATAAAAATAAAAATAAAAGAGAAAATAACTAAAAATCTGAATATTTTGGTATTTTCTATAGGGAAATCAAATTGAATTTTTCCATATTAAACGACAAAAAATATTTTCTAGTTTATTTTTAGGACTTAACCAAATATTGGAAATGACTTCTTATAAAATATTATTCAAATACGTCATCTTTTTTGTGAAACAAACGGTACATAAATATTTAGATTTGATAATTGTCCATGTTAATTAGGTACACATTATCTGACTTTTTGTTAGGACCTGAGCAAGTCCTTAAAAAGGCTTTTGTTATCGAAGTCAACCCCAACAGTAAAATGGGGTAATGATAACCGGAAGAGTACAGACCACCCTTAAGTGGGTCTTTCCACCTTGATTCTCGTGAAGCCCTTCTTCTAGCATATTAGGCTGGGTTCAGGAAAATGTAAGGCTGCGCTTCCTTTTCTTCTTTTCTTTTTTCTTTTTAACTCAAAACACTCAAAACTTTCCTGGTACACGACTTTCGGCGTGCAGAGTTACAATCACTTTGAATAGTGGGCCATCCGAGCAAGATGAGGGCAACTGGTCCCCCTAGAAATTGTCATGATGTGGAACTCTTGACTTTCATGAATTGAAATGACTTTTCTCTGCCAAGGAGAATATAGTTAGGGAAAAAGCCACAAAAAATTCTAAATTTTATCAACTGATACATATTTATTCCAAACTTTTTTGTGACACTAAAAACCCCCAAACTTTAGCCCACGTGACCCCTGACGTGGATGATGGAATGCAAATGGTGCTAACGTGGCACCCATTTAAGAAATAAAACGGCGTCATTTTACATCAAACGTGGCGTTTTTGATCGAAGCCGAAAGGAGGAAAACCTCGTTTGTCCATCCCTTCCCTCTTCTCGATCGAGAGGGATTGTAGGTGCGTATTCTGGTTTCTCCATCTCGATCGCACCTCCGATCCGTCCTCAATTGCCGTCGTCTGTCGTGCGTCCGCTTTTGTTTCGATCTAATTGTGGCCGTTTTGATCGGTCCTCGCGATGCGGTCGTCGAGTGATTTTCCGTTAATCGCCCGCGGTTGTTGTCGGAGTTGCCGCAAGGGCTTCGCTCGAATAGTCGGCCAATCGTGCTGAGGTGGAAAGATGTGAACTTTGCCGATTTCGCTGCTGTTGTTGCTTCTCTTGGTGCTTTGATTGGTTAGTCTCTTGAGTCGCAACAATTTGGGCTGAGCTTGCGTGATGTTGCTCTTCATGGTTATAGCTCGAAGAATCTCGATTTTAGCTCAGTAATTTTTTGAATTTGAGTAATCATAGCTTTTGAAGTGCTTGTGGTTTTGTTCATACCTCGTTTGTCTAATAAAGTTGATGGATAAATGGTTTAAAAAAAAAAAGAGTTGAAGAGCTTGTGGTAAATCGAAGAGCCGTTTGCCTTTGATAATGCCGTCACGTTGGGTCTTACGCATGTTTGCTTAGAAAAACTAACATGTCAAGTTCATATTTCTTTAGAACATGATATACCGTTAAAGCTAACAGGTAACTTTATCTTTGCAGGGAAATGTAGGAGTCTTCTGACTTTAGTCTCTTGCATACAAAGAGATGAAGCGTTGTACAAGAGGAATGACAAATAGAGTTGATATTGAAATAGTGGATGACTTCGAGGCTGAGATTTGGGGTGGAACAGGGGGTGCTAGCTATGGTGGAGATAATGAGGCTAGAGTTGAATTAAGTGATGAAGTTAGAACTGAATTGGTGTTTAGGCCTGAGGCGAGGCTTGATTATGTTTGTGCTAGCCAAAGTGGAGATAGTGAGAGTGATGATGGCTTTTATTTTGAGAGTGATGATAGTGAGAGTGATGATACTGAGATTGATTTATTAAGCTGGATGTGTGATGAACACATTATATCTAGAGATAAGGAAGGGATACATGAGGTGGGGATGGTGAGGGAGGTGACATTTGCTACTGATGATAGACAAGAAGACATGAATGAGGATGAAAATAATGAGGACATTGAAGTGCATGAAAATCTCAGTTCTCTTGACTCTAGAGAAGAGGAAGTATGTAACCAAATAAGACCTTTGACAATTAGATATGACCCTTGCTGCAATCATAGTGAATTGCAATTTCAAGTAGGCATGAAATTTGAGTCTCATACTCAATTTAAGAGGGCAGTGCAGAAATATGCAATCACAAATGGTTACAATATTAGTTGGAAGAAAAGCGAATTTAAAAAGATGCATGCGAAGTGTGTGACCGGATGTAAATGGTCCCTTTATGGTAGTTGGCTCAACAAAGAGAAAACATTTGTTGTCAAGACTATTGGAGAAAAATATACTTGCCCTAGAAGCATGAGAAATAGAAGTGCATCTTATATATGGCTTGCCGAAGAGTTCTTGCATAAGATCACAGCTAATTTGAAATATACCACAGCACAATTGCAGGCAGATGCAATGGAGATGTGGGGACTCATGCTCAACAGAAGAACCTGTTGTAGAGCAATTGATAGAGCTCTTAAAACTATTCGGGGTCCATTTGTTGAGCAATATAAGTTATTGGCATCTTATAAAGCTCAATTGGAGCAATCTAGTAAGAACGGCACATTTCATCCTTTACTTAGACAACCACAAAACATGTTTAAGAGATTTTATGAGGGCTTCGAAGGGTTGAAAAAGGGTTGTCTAGAAGGTTGTAGGAAAGTAATTGGACTAGATGGTTGTTTTATTAAAACCGTAGTAAAGCAAATGCTACTTTGTACCGTTGGAAGAGATGGAAATAATCAAATGTTTCCAGTCGCATGGGCTGTTGTTGAAGCGGAAACACAAGACAGTTGGACTTGGTTTCTCAAGTTTCTATTTACAGACCTTCAAGTAGGTAGAGGTGATGATTGGACATTCATAAGTGATCAACAAAAGGTAGAATGAGTCTCAGATTTCATCATTTCCTTTATAATAGTCGTTGAATTATGTCTTGCAAGGCTTTATTAATGCATTTCAATTATGTTTTGTAGGGTCTTATCAATGCAGTTTCTTCATCGGCTCCTTGTGCGGAACATAGGAATTGTTCAAGGCACATTTATGAAAACTGGAAAAAATTGTATAAGGGAGAAACGTTTCAAAATTACTTCTAGAGAGCTGCATATGCCACATACGAGGTTGAATTCAATATGGCAATTGAAGGAATGAAGAGGGAGTCTATTGATACCTATGAAGATTTCATGAGGCAAGGGCCAGAGCATTTCTGCAGGGCATTCATAAAGGCTGGGCGAAAATGTGATGCCATTGAGAACAATTTGAGCGAAACTTTCAATGCATACATTTGCAAGCAAAGAGAGATGCCAATTGTTGATATGTTAGAAGCAATAAGAACAGCTTTGATGGTGAGAATGTATGAGAAAAACCAGTTAATGATGGGTTCCCAAGATGAATTATGTCCATGAATTAGGGCAAAGATCGAGGAAGCAAAGATGAAGTCTAGGTATTGTGTTACCAAACCATGCATTGGGGAAAAATTTGAAGTTGAAGTCAATGATGATCAATTTGAAGTAGACTTGAGGGGGAGGACGTGTGCTTGTAGGCAATAGGATATCTCGGGAATACCTTGTAACCATGCTATCTCATGCATTAATTATATGAAATATGAGATTAATCGTTATGTTGATGATTGTTTCAAAAAGGACGCTTACGAAAGATGCTATCAATTTCCATTACCGACATTGAATGGGAAGAAAATGTGGCCACTATCCACTGAAGAGCCAATATTGCCTCCGCCATTCAGAAAGCTTCCAGGGAGACCCAAGAAACAACACAATAAGCAAGGTGAGAATGTTGAGAAAAGGACAAGAAAGGGGAAGGCCATGGTTAATCCAAATACTAATTTGAATAAATTGGCAAAAGTCGGGGTAATCATCTCATGCTCAAACTGTCAAGACTTGGGACACAACAAGAGAACATGTCCGAAGCCTCTAGCAACAACACAAATCAAACCTTCGGTAAGAGAAAAAGGAAGACCAAGAAAACTTATATAGACCCAAGCCTTCGATACTAACATGGTCTCATGACAATACTTATTGTAACTTACTCATGCTTTTCTATGCAGGGTAAAAGGGGGAGACCAAGAAAACATCCAAGACCAGCCATGGTGAAAAGGACATCTACCAGACAAGGAGATACAAGCACACGAGAATCTGCAAATCAGATCGACCATGTCTCAACTAAGGCTTTTGGACCATGTGGAACTCAAGAATCTACAAGTAATGCTCCACATTGAAGTGGATGTGAGCCAAGAAGCTGTTGCTTGTTCCTTTTTGGTTGTAATCCGAATTCAACACTAACATAGAGTCTCGGCTGCTTGTGCTTGTTTGGTTGTAAATGAAAACAAAGAGTGCAAGCCTTTTGACTGTAATCCAAATTCCTTTTTGGTTGAATTCATTTTTTGTTGTAACCCAAGTTAAACACTAATTGTGAATCACTCTACAATTGTGGATATGCTAATGTGATTAGATTATTTATTTTGCTTTCAGTTGAGACTTCTACTTTCCCTCGTTTCTTCTATCACTTTCACTTCTCTTCAAGATTGATGATAAAGTGTGTGAAGGAAATAAGAATTTGTAGAGCGAGGGACTTGCTTTAGCGTCATTATCTTTTTGTGCAGGAGACTAAAGCCAAGAAATTACCTGATGCCATAATAGGAGAAACTTTGAGATATGACAAGAATGATATGTGGCAACTACAAGAGAGTCACTTAGTTTGAGCAATCTTAATTATATGGAGGATGAGTTTCAAAGTTCAAAGTTCAATCGAGTCATGACAATAAAAGTGAAAATCAATTGTACATTAGTGTGATAAAGAAGATTTTGTACATACGATGACAAAAGAATATTCAAGATGTTACATTATCAGGGCTAACTTGATTAAGCCCTCTACATAGATCACAAGAGAGAAAGTTCCAAGTAGAAATTCTGATTAATGCCTCAAGCTGTCTCATTGAGATGTACAACTCATTCCCATATTTAAGAGGATAATCTCAAGAGCTAAAATCACAGGGTAGCAGTTTTTTCTGCTATTTTGGCAATTGTAGTGAGCGAGTTGTTTTTGAATGGGTTGTTGAGGTGCTTCGCAAGATTCTCGACAAGTCCCTCCCTGGTAACGTATGCTTGCAAGAAGAAACCGAGCATGGACAACATGACGAGGTGGCTCTGGGACAAGAAAGCCCTCCCAGTGACCCCCTGACCCTTTTGTAAGTGATGCTCAACACAAGCTTCCCGAAAGCCCCACATATGAGGCATCTACAACATAAAATGCCACATTAGTTGTGGACATGCGGACTGTTGGAGAAAACTTCCTTGAGTATTTTGAAGCGACAAAATGTTTCCATCAGTCTAGTCTGAAGACTTGCAAACTCTTCTATCAAAGTCTGAAGACCTCCGGACTGCCAGACTCAAGACATAAAGTCTATCCTCATTGACAGTTTCTAGACCATCGAAGAAGGCTTATCCAGAACTGAATGTTTCGTTAACGATTTGATTCTATCGACTGGAGAAGATCTCTTGGCTGGATACAGCATGTTGGAATCCATTATTCAAATCAAGATTGGTTCAGGGATTTTGGATCCGTTGATTGGCAAAGTATACTTGGAAGGTTCTACTTATAGAAACCTAGATCTTGATTGTATGGGCGAGCATGATTGGTGGGCTATCGTCATATTCCTTAAATAGCTCGGAATCTTCATAATTGATTCTATTCAACAGGTAGATTGAAAGAATTCCTTTGGTAAGTGCTAACGGGTATGATGGCATGAAAGAGTATATAAGGAAGACGTTCCAGTTGTTTGAGTGTGCGCGATAGAAGAATTCCAAAGTCTGAAACTCCTTATTCTTGGTCAATTAAATCGTTGAGCGAAATCTTGTACGCAAAAGAGAGTCTATATCTTTGAGAGACCTTGAGGAAGTGTAGCAGAGTCTCTACATTGTGGAATCAATGAAGAGCTTTACTGTAACAATTCTTTTGTTTCATAGTGAAATCCAACCGGTGGGCTGTCAGTGCGGAAGAGTGGACGTAGGCTTGGATTAAGCTAAACCACTATAAACACTGTGTTCTTATTCTCTTCCTTACGCTATTTTACTTTGATCGTAACTCGATTTGTTTACTAAAGTCTAATTTCCTTTTCATAATCTATTGCTGATTTGAGTTGCAAACTTCACTCGGGGAAATTTGTTTTTACACCTATTCACCCCCGATTGGGTGCTCGTTCTAACTTTCACAATTGGTATCAGAGTCTGTGTACTCACTTAAGTTGAAGTGTTTTACTTCAGAGTTAAAAATCCATGGCTAATATGTTTGCTCCAGGACTGGTTGAAGGGCAAAGCAATACCAAACCGCCTTATTTTGATGAAAAGAAATACAACATATGGAAAAACAAGATGAAGGCATTCCTAAAATCAAAGGATCCTCTGAAATGGGATGTGGTAGACAAAGGAATCATTCCTAAAGCTACACCAGTCTCAGAAAGAGGAAAAGAAGCTGTTGAGTCTAGTGAAATGACTCAAGAAGAGATAACCAAGAAATAAGCTCTTGATGCAAAAGCAATTTATTCTTTATATTATGCATTATCTCCTACTGAATATAACAGAATATCTTCTTGTGAAACAGCTAAAGAAGTCTAGGATAGATTACACATCACCTATGAAGGAACTGATCGAGTGAAAGAAACCAGAATTAACATTCTGCTCGGTCAATACGAAACATTCAAAATGAAATCGGGAGAATCTATCACTGACATGTTTAGTCATTTTACAGAAATCCTGAATGGTCTTGAATATCAAGGTCAACCAATTTCTAGACCCATGAAGGTAAACAAGCTACTGCGTGGACTGTCCAAGGATTGGAATCACATAAAAACCTCAATAAATGAGACACAAAGAATCATGCCATTATCTGTTGACGAATTGGTTGGGACTCTTCAGTCTTATGAAGTGGAGCAAATCAACGAAGATGAAGATCCTAAAGGTAAGAAATCCATTGCATTAAAATCTAATGATGATTCTAATGTCACAGATTTTGAAGACGATATGGATGATGAAGAGCTTGCTCTCATGATAAGAAGATTCGGAAAACTAAACAGAAATGGGAGAAGATTCAATCCAAAGAAACAAAGTTTTCAAAAGCAACAGACTAAGTCAGTTGAGGATGATGAATCCAATAAAGATGTAGTTTGCTTTGAATGCAAGAAAAAGGGACACATTAGACCCAATTGTCCCCTTCTGAGGAAAAAGAAAGGAAAAGCTGAGAAATATTGAAAGGTACTTAAAGCAGAAACTTGGAGTGATACAGAATGTGAGGAAAGTGATGATGATTATGTCAATATTTGTCTCATGACACAATCGACTCGATTCGGACTCCGAGACAGGACTCGATTCGACGGTGAAATTGAGGTAAGTAATTTGAATATCCCTACTAAAGTCTCTAGATACATTGATGAATTGTGTCTTAGTCTCAAAACTTATCTCAAAAGGATTTTCGAACTTAAAAGAGAAAATTCTACACTGAAATAATAGAAAAATGTTTGGAAAGAAAAGGTCAAAAGTCTAGACAAAAGTGTTACTACTTTGAAAGAAAATGCAAATAATCTTTTAAAAAGAAAATGCATTCTTGAAAAATGATATCTCAAGTATTTCTAAAAGATTTTCTATAGGATCTGAGAAACTTGAAAAAATTCTTTTAGCACAAAGACCTTATTTTAACAAATCGGGTTTAGGAATGACCGCTTAAACCATTCCTCTGATTGATTTTCCTAAAGTAAAGGAAAGAATTAAACAAAAACCTACAAGAGATTCTTACAAAAATCATTTCCAGAAAATTTTTGTAAAACCAGTAGGTCGCAGTGCTCTTAAATGTTTTAAGTGCAAAAGCTCAGATCATTTTGAGAAAGAATGTCATATGGTTTGGAAACCTATTAAGAAGGTATGGGCAAAGACCGTATATTGCACTAACACCAATGGACCCAAGAAAATATGGGTACCAAAGAAAGCTTGAGTCTCTTTTCTAAATGCAGGTCACTATCAAGAAAAATGTTAAATGGTACCTGGATAGTGGATGCTCAAGACATATAACAGGAGATTCAAATTGCTTCATAAAGCTTGTTCAAGTTAATGATGGAAATGTTTCTTTTGGAGGAAACAGCAAAGGAAAAATTGTGGGATACGAAACTGTAAAGATTGGAAGCCTCTTGATCAATAATGTTTCCTTAGTGGAAGGACTCAACTACAATTTGCTGAGTATCAGTCAGTTGTGCGACACCGGTTTCAAAATCAACTTTCAAGAAGGAATATGTTCAGGAACTAGTAAAGACTCCTCTCAGTCTTTGACAGGTGGAAGACATGGGAAAATCTACCTCTTGGATATCAAACCAGATGAAACTCAATGTCTAATCTCAATTCAAGAAGAAGCAAACTTATGGCACAGAAAACTTGGGCACATCAACATGAAGCAAATAGCCAAAATTTCAGCAAAGAAGCTTGTTCGTGGACTACCCAATCTGACATACCAAAAGTCTGATCTATGCACACCATGCGTGTTGGGAAAACAGAAGGAGACTTCACTCTTCTTGGATACTCAGACGTAGACCTAGCTGGATGCAGAGTTGATAGAAAGAGCACCTCGGGCACCTGTCAACTACTTGGAAGCAGGACAGTATCTTGGTTTTCAAGGAAGCAAAGTACAGTAGCTCTTTCTACAGTAGAAGCAGAATATGTAGCTCTTGGAAGTTGTTGTTCACAAATTTTGTGGATAAAACAATAGTTAAGAGACTTTGGAATTGAAGATTCATGCACTGAGATCAAATGTGACAACACCAGCGCAATCAATCTTACCAAAAATCCGATTCTTCACTCAAGAGTAAAACATATAGAGATTCGACATCATTTCATTAGAGATTATGTTCAAAATGGAAAAGTTTCGATTTAGTTTATTGATTCAAAGAATCAACTGGTGGATATATTTACAAAGCCCTTGGAGAAAAATCAATTTGAAGTTATTCGTTCCAGACTGAATATCTTAAAGTGTGAGGAAGTTCAGACTCAGGACTAAAAGTCTAAAAACTCTCGGACTCGGACAATCAAGATCTACGACTGTAAATTATTTCTATTTTAGAAATTTATCTCTCGGATCAAATCTTGAAAAGGTACGATCATCTATCCGAAATTGATTGATGTTAGTATTACAATCCTTCCTTTTTCGAAAAAAGAAGATATTTTTAAAATGACAGTTATCTAACTTTTGAAAAGGCAGTTATTTTTAAAATGCATTTTTATATTTCCTTTTTACGACGCTTCGTATGCCTCGCTTCAACTGCCTTATATAATGCTGGTTCTTCTTCATTTTACTCATAAAAACCCTAAGAGAGCATAGATCTTCCACTTATGTCTTCTTTTCTTGTTTAATCCTCGAAAAGTTTTCATCTTTCTTGGGAAACAAATTTGGAATCTCTCAAAGACTTTGAAAGATGTCGTCTCAAAAGAAGTCTTCAAGAATCGCAAACAGGGGACCATAGCAAATGCATGAGGGGCCTACGCACTTTGATCTCACCGAGGAAGAAGAATCTCCTAGACAGTAGCAGAGCCCACAACATTCTCAACAGCGTCCATCTCCTACACCTAGACCTCAGGATGTTACACATCGAGAAGGGGAAGAAATCATCGAAGATGCAGAACCCGTAAGAACTCTTAAGCCCGCTTTTACCTACAAGCTTTACCGTGCTTTGAAGAGGAGTGGTACTCCTTTGAACTACATTGATGAATTTCTGAAAGACAAAGGGTATAGAAATGAAACTTTCTTTTTACGTACAATGGAAAGGGTGGGAATTGCCCCTGCGGGGTCGGCGGAAGAAGCATTGGCAAATATCCCAAGCGATCCACGTGTTGGAGGGCTGAGTCAGCCTGATGGAAATGATGATGATAAGATGTACAATCAGTTTAAACCAAGAATGGGTGTTGCGGCAAAAATCCGAAGCAAAAGGACAGACTTGTTTCGTTCGGAGGAACACAAGCAACTGTACTCTAAGTTGCTTAAGCGTGGCGTGATAAACCCTAAAAGAGTGGACTTTGATTTTCTTGACTCTGTGAATGTCAATCTGCGAGAAAAATTCAATCTTCTGCAACTCGAATAGTTTTGTTCTGAAACAACAGAGGCTCATGCTGAACTTACTGCTTATTTCTATTTGAATCTTAGTTTCTTGGATGCGAATAGGTTCTCTTTCAGTGTTCGAGATCAGAACTATGTGGTTGACATGAATACTTTGGCTGATGTGATTGGGGTTGAAAGAGGGAGATATTAACCTATTAGTGTGTCTATTGCTCGTGCAACGATAAAGCTTGTTCAGGATAGAACAACGAAAGGAAATATTTCCTATTTGAGGATGAATGCGTCCAACATTTTGCTTCACAAGATAGTGATTAACTGCCTCAGACCAAAATCAACTTCAAAGGCGGCGTTTCAAACTCGGAGGCAAAGCGATGTATGCCATCAATCTTTGGTAAAAAGTTCTCTCTCCCACACACTATTATGTTCCACATGTATAGAGCAATGGTGAAGGACAATGGTCAACTTCCTTACCCAGCACTTGTGACCAAGTTATTCAGACACGTTAAGCCTCCCCGGATTCCTTATGTTCGAACGTGTGATCAAATGGTGGTAGGAATGAAAATGGTCTCTAAAATGCGTCTGAAGGAACTCAACAAGGCGTTGGAACAATTCAAGGAGAAAACCCCTGTCAAGACTCATCCAGTCTCTTCGGCTGCAAAGAGGAAAGGGAAGGAGCCCATGGTTGCTCAATCCAAGAAAAAAAGAGCACTCATCATTGAGGATGAAGAGGATGGGGATGATATCACCATTTCTGCAATGGCTTTGAAGAACTTGAGTCGTTACATTCCCGGAATCAGAGAGACGGGGAACAAGACAGGGATGAGACAGAACAGAGGACTAGAGAGAGAGAAGAATTGGAGAAAGAAGCAGAGGAGGAAAGGATTGAGAAAGGAGAAGAAGATGGCAGAGGAGAACAAGCAGGAGCAGAGCATGAGGAATATTTTTCTCCACCTGAAAGCATGGAAACAGGGGGAGATCCTGAGAAAAGAGGTACGTCCTCATTTCCTACCACCAGTGAAGGAATAAGTCGTTCTCCAGCAGATCCAGAGGAGGGACATGATGTTTCATCGCCTAATCTACGTGACCATGTTGATTTGCCATCATCTGCCAATACACTATCTGATCATGCAGATGCTAGTACTCAGACTAATAATTCG
The DNA here is from genome assembly GCA_017140615.1 of Eucalyptus cladocalyx. NCBI lineage: Eukaryota > Viridiplantae > Streptophyta > Magnoliopsida > Myrtales > Myrtaceae > Eucalyptus > Eucalyptus cladocalyx. The sequence goes on from CM029523.1 coordinate 6,500,596, forward strand.
GCAGACTTTCGCAGAGTGCTTGATGTTCTTTTGGAAATGCGAGGTCAAATCTATGCTCTGGGATACGAAATTCAGAACTTGCAAAATGCAGGACAAGCTTCTTCGGTTTCTTTGAATGATCAAATCCATGCCCTGCTCTTCAAGTTCAAGCAAATGCTAAGGGTGAAGATGTAGCAAAACTGAAGGAGGATCTGAAAAAGCTGGAAGGCATTGTCCAGTCAATGGGAGATTTCCAGCTTGTTCGTGTTCCCAAGCAATCTTAATTCCATTTTCTTTTCATCTCTACCTTTTTAATGATGACAAAAAGGGGGAGAGATGTGGTGCAGATTTTTGAACTTTGAACTCTTGACTTTTGTGATGTCTTGACTTGACTTGACTTTTGTGCTTGGCTGTTTGGATTTGGACCGGATTTGGGTTTGAATGTTTAAATGTTTGTTTATCTTAAGCATTGTTGATATCTCATGGCTTTGCTCATTTACAGAACTAATCTACTTTATGTGGATGTAGATTTTAATGTTATCTTTACTAAGCCATTTATTTTTTGTGAGATGTCCATGTTTGCTTGAGTAATTTTTTGCAGGTTAAAGTTATCCAAATCTGTAGGAAAGTTTTGTTACCATAAAAAATGGGGAGATTGTTGGAGAAAACTTCTTTTGAGTATTTTGAAGCTACAAAATATTTTCATCAGTCTAGTGTAAAGACTTGCAGACTCTTCCATCAAAGTCTGAAGACCTCCGGACTGCCAGACTCAAGACATAAAGTCTATCCTCATTAACAGTTTCTAGACCATCGAAGAAGGCTTATCCAGAATTGAATGTTTCGTTAACGATTTGATTCTATTGACCGGAGAAGATCTCTTGGCTGGATACAACATGTTGGAATCCATTATTCAAATCAAGATTGATTTATGGATTTTGGATCCGTTGATTGGCAAAGTATACTTGGAAGGTTCTACTTATGGAAACCTAGATTCTGATTGTATGGGCGAGCATGATTAGTGGGCTATCGTCATATTCCTTAAATAGCTCGGAATCTTTCTAATTGATTCTGTCCAACGGGTAGATTGAAAGAATTCATTTGGTAAGTGCCAATGGATATGATGGCATGAATGAGTATATAAGAAAGACGTTCTAGTTGTTCGAGTGTGCACGATAGAAGAATTTCAAAGTCTGAAACTCCTTGTTGTTAGTCAATTAAACTGTTGAGCGAAATCTTGTACGCAAAAGAGAGTTTATATCTTTGAGAGACCTTGAGGAAGTGTAGTAGAGTCTCTACACTGTAGAATCAAGGAAGAGCTTTACTGTAACAACTTTTTTGTTTCATAGTGAAATCCAGCCGGTGGACTGTCAGTGCGGAAGAGTGGACGTAGGCTTGGATTAAGCCGAACCACTATAAACCCTGTGTTCTTATTCTCTTTCTTACATTCTTTTACTTTGATCGTAACTCGATTTATTTACTAAAGTCTAATTTCCTTTTCATAATCTATTGTTGATTTGAGTTGCACACTTCACTCGGGAAAATTTGTTTTTACACCTATTCACCCCCCTCTAGGTGCTCGTTCTAGCTTTCACACAGACTTGTGCCATGCAGCTACCATCAAAGCTAGAACATCTCTTTTTCACGCCACCGCCATTAGCCAGAACACTACGATGCTGACATGGGACCCAGGTTTGAGCTAGAGGTAGCTTGTGGGTTTCGCATGTGACTGTCATTATCTCCAAAATTTCAGCCAATGCATTATGCCGCCCTTCATTGCATATCTGGTTCAAAAGCTGATGTAAGAAAAATGAAAGAGCAAACCACTATACTATCTTGATATCCAGCATTAAGTTGGGAATGTGGTGAAAACTTGGTGCACGTTACCTGGGTGCTTTGATGATCCAGGATTTCAGAACATTTCAAGTTCACTGCCTGCAGAAAACTCCGATTGTATCACTGCCAAATTCTTGTAATGCTATCTCCACATGTTGATAAATCATTGAATAATATTAGAAACTGACGACCAACAAATTAACGCAATAAAGAACGAAACTGTCACCAATGCCAAATAGGAGACTTTTTGAAGAAAGAAAAGCATGATTTTTAAACAAACCCAACCTCAAGTGCTTTGCAGACTTTATCAACCACCGGTGCGTAGTTAATCCCCTGTGAAGTCATAATGAGTTCAAGAACACCAACGCAAGATTGGCCCGATGGTTCAAAGACGGGCAAAGCCAAGGTTCCCTGAACATTATAATGAAGAGCATGATCAAGCCTCGAATATTCTTTGCTGGTGTAGTATTGTACACTGGGAGTCCATTCAGGCAGCTTTTGCTGGAAAACACGACCAGGAAGTCCCAGTTCTCCATCATTCCCCACATCCGCAGAAAACAAATACATCATAGACACTATTCTGTACTGGTGAAGCCCATTAGTATTTGGACCAAGAACGAAGGGTTGCCCTGAAGTTGTAAGGACGTACCGACCACCATTCTTTACCGGTGCCCAAACCTGAGCTAGAACAAGCTGTTCAGTTGATTCTTTGAAGTCACAAAGAGCCTGGGTCATCCTTTCTTTAATGATACAGTATCCATCAGGATTTTCAAATGCCGTCAGCCCCAAATATGGTGACGACAGCTTTTCACGATCACTATCCTCAGTGGGAGCTTCGGTCTCTGACTTGTGATGATCTGTATATTCGTTAACAACTTATCAGTAAAAACTCAGTAGCTGTGGCTTCACAGGCCATTGCAGACAGTTGGAACAAACCAAACTTCAAGCAAGAGGCAACTTCATAGTTCAGGACTCTCAGAATTCATAATTCTCACACGATATATATATAGGAAATCAGGTGAAATGGGAGGTGGAAGTGGCAAAGAGCCACTGATATTTGAAGAAGGAGCAATCCCAACAATTAATTCAAACTCCTTGCTTTGCTTTGATTCCCAAGCTTTTTGAAGCGATAGAAAACAAAAACCGTACCATCAGACCAAATTTCTCGATTAGTCAAAGAGGGAAAAAAAAGTCAAAATAACATGCAACGAATTCAGATTAGTTCCAAACAAGGAAAAATTTCAACTTTCCAAAAATCGTAAAACCAGAGAAGACCAAAACCAAGCAAGTGAACGCGGGTGGAGAAAGTCAACCCTTAATTCTCAAGTCTCAGATGGCCAGAAAAAACAGAGCTTTTCAACGACCCAACTCCAGCTCAATCAATCGCGATCCGCAAGAACCCGACTCGAAACCGAAAGCGAACGAATTTGAACGGACTCAAGACTGACATGCGAGAAACCGAGAGCAATCGGAGAGGCGGACCCCTGTGGCGGCGGCGAGCTTGTCCTCGGACCCGCAGGAGAAGGCGCAGAGAGGCGAGCTGGGCTGGTCGGAGGCGGACAGGAAGAGGGGAGACGCGGCGAAGTGGAGCTGATGATCCATCATTGGCTAGGGACTGTAGACGTCAAGGTCGAGGTCCATGATGGATTCCCCTGGGGCCGCTGCCGCCGCGTCGTCGGGCGGCGGACTTGTCGGGCCACCGCGGCCGGGGCCGTCGTCCTCCAGCTCGGGCATTTTCTCTGGAAACGACGGGATTTTCCGGGAGAGTTCACGAGTGGAGGAGAGGGAGAAGGAGAGAGCCGTGTGGGTGGCGTGAGCGCCGTTTGCATTCCGTCATCCACGTCAGCGGCCACGTAGGATTTTTAATTATGTTTTTTCACATAATTCTAATGAAGGATAGATGTGTCACATGGACTAAAATTTAAGATTTTTAGTGTCACAAAAAAATTTAAAATAAATATATTATAATTAACAAAATTCGGAATTTTTAGTGATTTTTTTCCAAATAGTTAACGAGTCGAGATCGTGCCACATCTCTCCATCCATGTCCTCCACATCCGGCCCCACCAATCGGACTCCTCGACAAAAAAAATCGAGGTCACGTGGCTGGATCTAGAAAGTCGCAGGTTTGACTTGACTACTGTTATCACTGTCCTTGTGCAATAAATTTCTTACAACCGTCCAGCTATCGTGAGTTCCACTGACATACTAATTGCGTGGATATGGTGAACTTGGGACTTTTATAATATGTCCATATCAAAAATGGTTAATATTATGAAAAAATTATATTTAATACATCTATAACAAATTTATTCACAAATTAATTTTTTTATAATGAAAAATCTCAAACTGATACACCAGTGATAAATTTATCTTATCAAGCTCATAAAAAACCATAAATTTATATATTTATGACAAATTTATTCAAAACTAATTTATTTATTTATTTATTGAGACGGAGAACTAAAAGAAATGCGATCGGCAATGAAAGATAAATCACACTGACACTTAGCGGAGGACCCACCACCCCGAGTCACACTTAATACACCTTCACCTCTTCGTTGAGGATCAATGAGCGCTTATCCAAATGGGCCACCACGCGCGGTGGTTCAAAACTAATTTATTCAGCTGCAAAAAACCCAAAATTGATAAATTTATGACAAATATACCATCTGCTAAATTGGATTAATACCGCAAAAAAATCACAAAAATTGTAAATTGTGACAAATTGAGTGCAAAATCCCAAATCAAGATATCTGATTAAGCTTAACGTGTCATTTAACTTAATAATTTAATAGTAAAATTTAACGAAAACTAACATAGAGTAAATTTATCACAAGTGTACTAGTTTATGGTAAATTTGTCAAAAATATATCGGTTTAGGGTTTTTGGTAGTCAAAAAAATTATTTGGGATAAATTTATCACAAAAGTGTCTGGGTTTGGAATTTTCGGGATATTAACCCTATTAAAAATTTAAAAAGGACAAATTCCGCCTCTCACTGTGGAATTCCACCCACATTTCTTGCAAACTTTCAAATATTCTTTATAGGTCCTACATTCCAATTGAGCCTCTCACTGTGGAATTCCACCCACATTTCTTGCAAACTTTCAAATATTCTTTATAGGTCCTACATTCCAATTGAGCCTCTCACTGTGGAATTCCACCCACATTTCTCGCAAACTTTCAAACATTAGTTATAGGTCCTACATTCCAGTTGAGCCGTGTCTGGTCAAATATCAAAGTACTCTAGAGAAAATTTTTTAAAAAAAAGAGATAAGGAAAATGATTAAGCCCTATTATAACCTTGATAGGAATGACGTAGTTAATTAGAGCATCAAGAAATCAGAGGTCGCTTGTGTAGTTCTTGCAAGTTACTTGTAAATCGCTTTAAAAGTGCAAACTTATTTGATTTATGAGCTTGCACCATATTTTATGAGTTTCTGAATAACCAACTTTTGTATTCATGTAACCCACCCCGATGTGGCTGAGTTGGTTCAGGTGTTCCCCTCTCTTCCGGTTGGGGGAAGTTCGAGTCACTGCGGTCACATTTGTGCGACTTAAGTGCGGTGTCGTGAGAGGTGGGTCCCCGCATTAGAGTCGCCCCGAGTTTATGTCGCCGACTACCGGCTGTACATCGGTTCCTAAGTTATAAAAAAAAAAAAAATTGTATTCATGCTTGTAAATTATAATAAAATAATTGAATGTGGTGGGCAATTGAGAGTGACACCGTTTTCGCCTTTTTATTTTATTTTATTTTTTGTAATATGTTAAGTGTGGCGTCGTGGGAGGTGGGTCCCCGTGTTAGCATCGCTCCAGATTTACGTCGCTAGTTGCTAGCTGTATGGCAGTTCTTGAGTCATAAAAAAAAAACTTTTGTATTTATGCTTGTAGATTATAATAAAATAATTAGATGTCGTGGGCAATCGAGAGTGACACCGTTTTTGCCTTTTATTTATTTATTTTAAATATGTGAAGTGTTGTTCTGTTTTTGTTTTCGTCACCCTCCCACTTGTGCCATATTTGTTAGGTCTCCTCGCCAAGAGTTCGTCACTTTATGTTCTTGACCTCTTAATTAAATACAACAATACCTTCATGGACCACTCTTCATAAAGGCGCGGATTGGACGGCCGGTGACCCAGATAGCAGCCTCCGCCCCTCCCTCGGTCTTGCCCTTTGCATAGCTTTTAGAAACACATGCGTGATTAGAGGATCAATAGTGACTTAATTATAACCCTTATCGATGTTAACCGATTAGCATCTCTTAGTAAATGTAAATATTGTAAGCCGACAACAACATTTTGAAGAATTTACAATTGGTGTACTTTGATTGAATATGGTTTATATCATGAAAATTTTTAGATTGATACATTTGCGACAAACTTATCACAAACTAATTTTTGACACAAAAACCGTAAACTAGTATATTTGTAATAAATTTATCTACAACTAATTTTTTTTACTGTAAAAAACCTTAAGATATATTTGTAGCAAATTTACTCTTTACTAAGTAGTGTTAAATTATATTAATATAAATTGATACATCTATGACAAACGGAGGGTAAAATCCTAAATTGGTACATTCATCAACTATCATATATCATTTAACTCAGTAATTTGATAGTAAAATTTAAGGGAAATTAACGGAGGGTCAATTTGTCATAGGTGTATCGGTACAGGATTTTGGGTAGCAAATGTAGGAGTTTTTCATGGTATTAAACTCTATTGCATATGATCAAAAGTCCTAATTTCTACTATTTTTGTCGGCCTAATACCTTAAAAAACCTCAAACTTCAGCTCTTATCCTAATTCTATCTTTTGTGTTATAAGACCTCCAACTTTAGATCATGTTTAGTTATAGTCCCAATCTTATCTAAACATTTGTTGTCTCATAAAATCCCTCAAATTTAGGTCCAATACCAATTCCAACCTAAACGTTATTTTGTCTTATAAAAAGAATCTTAGCTTTAGGTCCAATTTCATTTTCACTCTATTTTTTTTTTAATCTCATTAAAGATCACCAACTTTTACTTGTGTCCCAAATCCGCTCTCCATTAACCCTCCATCAAAATTGCCCTTAGTGATTTTGTGCTCGGTTTTTGATCTCGCGTGCTTGGAAATATTCCATTTCTCTCGAACAACTTGTGCTTGGGGGTTTTCCATCTCTCGATGTCAGCAGGAAATTTTGCACGAAAGGTTAATGATGGCAAATATGTGACTCAAATAAAAATTTATAGTTTTTTCATCAGACTATAAAAATTTTACGGTAAAATTGAGAGTGGATAGGTTTTTCATAAGACAAGAAAAGGTTTAAGGTAGAATTGGTATATTATTTAGGGTTAATACCCTGAAAAACCCCAAACTGGTACACTTGTGACAAATTTACCCAAAACTATTTTTTTGACCATGAAAAACCCCAAACTGGTATACCTGTGACAAATTTACCCCGACTGACTATAAAAAACCATAAACTGGTATATTTATGACAAATTTACCCCAAACTAATTTATTCGACTGCAAAAAACCTCAAAATGGTAAATTTGTGACAAATATACCCTATGCTAAATTGGATTAAAACCACAAAAAAATCACAAAAATTGTAAACATTGACCAACGGAACATAAAATCCTAACTTGGTATACCATTTAACATCACGTGTCATTTAACTTAATAATTTGAGAATAAAATTTAACGAAAACTAACATATGGTAAATTTGTCACAAGTGTACTAGTTTGGGGTAAATTTGTCAAAAGTATACCGGTTTGGGGTTTTTGGTGATCAAAAAAATAGTTTGGGGCAAATTTGTCACAAGTATACTTGGTTGGGGTTTTTTAGAGTATTAACCCTATTATTTAAAATTGAAGGTTTTTTTATGGGATAAAAAAGTTAATGGTTGAATTGTGAATGGCTATACAATTAGTGATTTTTTTTATGAGATAAAAGGTAAAATTAGGAGAAAAGCTAAAGTTGGAGGTTTTTTTTTTTTTTTTTTTTTTTTATGGGTATTAGACCTATTTTTGTCAATCATATGACGTCGACATTATCTTTGTTTTTGTTTTTCTTTCAATTGGCCATTTGGTCGGTTTTTTTCTATTCTTATTCTCAAACTTTTGTCTTGACTCATTATAAGTGTGAGAATTGAAACCACTTTTGATACTATATTGTCCCCTGGTAGGCATTCAAAATCCCACCTCCCGCTTCTCATGTGGGCTATGAAGCACAAATACGTAGTTAGAGCCTCCGTATCGTGTCCGACATGTTCGAAGACGCGGTCAACATGTGTCGGAAATCGGACACGTGAACAATTTTTCTCGACACGTTCCAACACGCATGTCCGAGAGAGAGGATCGTTGAAGAAAACGATAGCAAGGGAGTGGAGGCAATGGCAAGGTCGCGACGGTGAGAGAGGGATCGGCGACCTAGAGAGAGGATCGCGACTGTAATGGAGGGTCGGCGGTGAGGCTGCGCCTACGTAGGAGGAAGGGTTGGAGGCGAGGCGGCAAGCGATAATGATGAGGCGATCAAGAGAGAGAAGAGATTGAGAGGAGGAGGGTTGTGCGAGGACGAGGAGAAGGCCAGGGCTAGGATTTTTGAAGGGGGAAACTCAAAAAATTAAAAATATGATTTCGATGGGATATTGCTATGATTTCTTCTTTTTGGAGAGAGGGGAGCGTGTCGGGAGGTGGGGGGGGGGGGGGAAGGAGGGGTGGGTAGGGGTTGGCATGGACCCCATGGACTTTTATCTTTTTTATAAGAAAAATAAATAAGGGAGGCTAGAAAGTAGGGGAAGAAACGATGGCAAGAGAGTGAAGTAAATGTGGGGGAGGGGGGGGGGAGGACCACAGGGCTTTTTTCTTATTAGAAAAATAAATAATGAAAACTATAAGGTAATTTTGGAAAATGGAAGTGTTGAATGTTGAATAATAATAAATTTTGATAATTGTAAAAGATTATAAATTTATTTAAATAACTTAATTCTAATTTTTTCTTAATCATTAGTTTTATTAATAATTTTTGTTAGAGTTAGAAATATGTTCGTATCGATGTTATATGGCATATGGAAAGGATGGCCCCACTTCTCGCTTTTCACGTATGGAAAGAGTGATTACTAATGGCGCATTTGAGAATATTTCATTGTTCCTAGAACAATTTTTGAACATAAATAATTTTTTTTTTGTTCTAGAGAACAATTTATGAGTATTTTTTACCATTTTTTTTTTCTGAGTATAGGAAATTTTTACTCCAGGAATATAAACCAGTTTAGTAAACTTGTATAATTTTTTTTGTTTCTTTTAATTTTTTAATATTTTTATTATATTTTTGTTTTTTTGTTTTTTTCTTTTTCTCTTTGGCCGGTTCTTGGCTACAGCGATGTCCAGTGAGCCTCGCCTAGGTAGCGCGAGGTTGGCCTCGCACCCGTTGGGGAGGCCGAGGCCTTCGGCTTTGCTTGGGCTAAGCGAGGTCGACCTTGCCCAACCATCGATGAGACTCGGCCTCGCTAGGCCAACGCTAGGCGACGCCGTCCTGGAGGTGGCCCAGCAAGATCGAGCCACGTGCGGTCACGGCGAGGCTTAGCCTCTCCGGGAGTCGACGACGCTTTAGCGAGATCACCGGCCCTCGTATGGTGGTCGCCGGCGTCGCCACGGCCAAGGCCGATGACCGGCAAAAGGAAGAAGAAGAAAAGAAGAAGAAAAATGAGAAGAAAAAAAGTATTTTTCGAAGTGTTAAATAATAAAAAAAGTTTTTTTATTTCTTATTTTTTTTCTAAATCGTTAAAAATAAAAAAATAAATTTTTTGTTTTTAGAAACAAAAATGTAAATAAACGAATTTGTGTTCTTTTTTGGTTCTTTGGAACAAAATAATAAAAATTTGTATTATGTGGAAATAAATAATTTTAAATGAACACACCCTAAGATATCTTAGTAGTTCAATTGACGTGAGACCGTGCGTCTTCCCTATATGAGAAGGGTCGTTACTGGGGTTTCAATTGACCTAAGCAAGTGCGTCTTCACAGCTATTACCGCTCCCCTCCTACACTTCGTAGCTACCGCCACTCCCCTCCTAGAAATCTCGGCTCGCCCGACGCCTTCGCCATCGTCTCGGTGCAGTGCAGGGAACGAGCGAGCTCGAGCTAGACGACGGCAATGGCGGCGTCGACGACGACGGTGAGGAGGATCAAGCTGGGGTCGCAGGGCCTCGAGGTGTCGGCACAGGGGCTGGGCTGCATGGGCATGTCCGCCTTCTATGGCCCTCCCAAGTCCGACACCGACATGATCGCCCTCATCCACCACGCCGTCGGCTCCGGTGTCACCTTCCTCGACACCTCCGACATCTACGGTCCCCACACCAACGAAATCCTCCTCGGAAAGGTCGGTTCTCTCAGTCTCTGTTTTGCCTCCGCATGAATTATATGTGCTTATAGTGTTACGGAATTTAGCTTCATCGAGCAGAGTGCTCTGATCCCGCGCCTTGGTTTTCTGATTTCGGGGTTGATTTTGAGCAGGCACTGAAGGGAGGGGTGAGGCAGAAGGTGGAATTGGCGACCAAGTTCGGAATCAGCTTCGCGGACGGGAAGAGGGAGGTCCGGGGCGATCCGGCGTACGTGAGGGCGGCTTGCGAGGCCAGCTTGAAGCGGCTCGACATCGATTGCATCGACCTCTACTATCAGCACCGTATCGACACTCGCGTCCCCATCGAAGTCACTGTATGGATCCCTTATCAAACTTTCACCTCTCTTGAGACTTTCTCCGAGCCATATGATTAGTTGCTAAATTAGATTGGTGTTGATGATGCATCGTCATGTTGTTACAAGTTTGTTGAATTTTGTTAAATGACACTTGAGTTCAGCTGATAGCAGAGTTCAAGATGCGGCGGCACGGTGTTGTTCAAGGGGTTGTGGAATTTAGTAGTTCAGTGGCTTGAGTTTTCGTTTTGTGGGCATCTTTTACAAGTTAAGGGTCAACAAGGATGAAAATCATTCGAAATCTTCCTTTGAGATGAAAGTGCTCCGGGGTTCATCCTGAATTTATATACGGGAATCACATATAAAGTTGTTCCTGGACTTTATGTGGAGACATTTGATTCTTGACATATTGTGAAATATGACAAGTACTTGGAATACTTCTTTTATTTGCTCTCTTCTGTGAGAGATTCAAGAAATCTACCTCCGTTAACTCAATACCTTGTGACTTTTTTGTCACATTGAGATGCATGATAATTGAGGGATCTAGACATATAAAAAGCTAATGACATGCATAATTTTCTGGGTCTTAACATGTAAGATCGTGATGTTGTTGTTTTGTCATGTGAATATGCACAGATTGGAGAGCTAAAGAAGCTCGTTGAAGAGGGTAAGATAAAGTACATCGGTTTATCCGAGGCCTCTGCATCAACAATCAGAAGAGCACATGCTGTTCATCCCATCACTGCAGTGCAATTGGAGTGGTCGCTTTGGTCAAGAGATGTGGAGGCAGAGATCGTTCCAACGTGCAGGTAGGATATCACTCTGTTAATTGTTTATGCAGCAATAACAGCTTCCTTCTGACTCTGCTTTTCCTTTAAAATGTTGACTAGGGAGCTTGGCATTGGAATTGTTGCCTACAGTCCTTTAGGACGAGGATTCTTTTCTGTTGGCTCCAAGTTGGTGGAGAATATCTCTAAGGATGACTTCAGACAGGTCTGTTCCTGCTTGTCAACATAATTAGATGCTTACATTGACTGTGATTCTTATTGAAGTGCTGGAAACCTGTTCTTGTGGTATAAAGAAAAAGTATCTGGATGGGATGAATAAAAACTTGGTGACACGAATGCTTCGTGTTCTTATATGTCTTTAATCCAGCACTTGCCAGACATCCCACCTCTCTTGATTCTGGATAAATGTAAAATCACAGGTAATGGCTTTAATGAGCCCGAAAGAGCAGTTTCCCGGATTTTCGTGCTTTTGGGAATGAATACATATAGGTTTATTTGTAAGTTGCTCTGTTTCCCAGCCTTCCCACCATTTGCTAATCACTATCCTTTCCCCACTTTCCACCCACCCTTTTTCTCTCATCTTTCTTCACAAGATTAGCGATATTTCCTCAAAATAACTGACGCCAGTATCAAGTTCCCATCTGACATAAAGCCAATTGTGTATTACTCCCTGCCATTAGTGTTTGGCTAGCGATAGTGCTGGCAAGTGAAGTAGCTAATTTTCTTTGTAGCTAAAAGAGCTCTGCGTCTGATAACATTCTTCTACACATCATCTACATTTCTGATTTTTTATGTGTGACTAATGGTATCATCACACGTACAAAACTTAGATTGTCGAGTTTGTTTCTGTTTTCACATCCTACATCAAACCCATCAGCCTTGTATCAGCCTTGTGTGGTAGTTGCTAGATAACTTCGCTTGACATTTCTAATGCTTATGATCTGGGACAAGAAATTTTAATCATTTCAAGATAATTTATAACTGATCATGCTTTTCCAGATACACAATGATTACACACTTCTAATGCTTATTATGTCAAGTAACAAGACAATCCGATGGCATGCAATGCAACCACTTTTGCACTTGTTGCTGTAGAATTTAGCCTTCAAAGGAAAATGATAATTGCTCATATGCTCTCTGCTGAGACATTGCTCTATGTTATGCAGTATCTACCAAGGTTCCGGCCAGAGAACTTGGCTCACAACACGAAGTTATTTGACCGAGTGAATGAAATTGCGCAAAGAAAGGGATGCACCACATCACAGTTAGCCCTTGCCTGGGTACACCACCAGGGTGACGACATTTGCCCAATTCCCGGCACAACCAAGATCGAGAATTTCAACCAGAACATTGGAGCTCTGTCAGTGAAGCTTACACCGGAAGAGATGGCCGAGCTTGAATCGATTGCTTCTGCAGACAAGGTCAAGGGTGGCAGGTACGATGGAAGCATGTCTACATGGGAAAACTCCGACACTCCACCCCTTTCTTCTTGGAAACCTGCCTAGAAGCGTATCTGCTTCTGTTGCTGCATCTTTGATGTGCAGAGGTCGAGCATTTGCCGCTGAAGTAATTTGAGTTTATGTTGTGTGGCTCTTATAAGTATGTGTAATAAGAGAGCGACTGTTTTCATTTTGTACATGTGACATTCACTATGAGAAGATTATGGATGTGTACTAACCTTACTGGGGAAAGATCACTCAATAAACACGAGAGCGAGTTGAATACGAACTGAGCCCGCCCTGGCGACTTTATTGTGGTGGCTTTTAGAATCTGAGAAATCGGGATTTTGAAGAATTCAAACTCAGTCGTACATACTAGAGTGACGCTTTATTCTCCTCCAACCATGAGTTCAATACTAACACCGTGTGCAACGTACTCTTAAGACTGGATGCTACACATAGATACAAAGTGAAGTTAAGGAACAGTAAAATGTTACCTGATGTTCTCGCGAAAACGAAGTTGGGGATAAAATGCTTGCGCGGTTGATATGAGCGTTGGGGAAATCGAAGGTTTCTTGTTCAAGTTTCACCACCTACGGTTCATGAGCTTTTATGTAGCTCGATACCTTCGCTCATGCCTCTGCATTGTTATAAAACAGTCGGAGATATTGCGCAAGTTTCCTAAAATTAAAAACGACACTTCTATTGTTCAAATAATTTTTTTTTAAACGAGTGCTTGATTTGTATAATTAAAATTAAAAATAAACGATGGAAGTCGTAAATACTATTCATCCTTTCACAATCTTCATCCATATCAATAACCGCCGTTCCATGTGACTTCAAGGACGCTCGCTCCTTCTGCAACACCCCTTTCGCTGCCCTTGATCAACTTGATGGATTACGCTCGCTCTACCTTTGACTTCGCCACATTGAAAGGCCCTTGGGTTTGAGTTCTCCGCTGGTCTAGCCATCTTTACTTTCAACGCCTTTTTCCTGCAGTGAATCCATCCCCTTCGACGAGTGTGAATACTGCGTTGATTCCCTGTTACCGTGCCCCGACTTGTTCAGTCGCTTCAACAGCTTCCCCCGAGACAGCGTGCGGATCCGGTTTATGAGTGGTAGCAGCATCGGTACTACTTGCTCCGAGTGACGTGGTTGAGGAGCTCTATCACCTTGGCTGCCGCCTCTTTCGGATCATCTTCTTCACAGAGGAGGTGTCCAGCTTTGATCGGGATCACAAAGTTCCCTACTAAAATGGAGTTAAGTGACATAAGAAAGAGGCAGGGCTGACGAGCTCCGACGCCACTTTTCCGAGGAAGCCAAAGGTGGTAAGCAGCTTGTCACTGGTAGGAGGAACGGTGGCCCTTAGAGTTTGCTCAGGTCGTTGTGGCGAGGGCTTCTCTAGGTTTCTTCGCGATACTCATGCTCTAATTTTGTGGTGGTCATTTTAGTGAGAGAAATTGGAACAAGAGAGAGATGATGGCGGCACTGGTCAAAAGCCATCAACAAGCGCAGGAGTGGGGGAAAAACTTGTATCCTTTTTTTTTTTTTTTTTTTTTTTTTTTTTCAGTTTTCCAAATTTCACATATCTTATTTGGATCTATATCACTTTCTAAATGGAATTTTTTATCCCGATTATATCTGAATTTCACGTTACTCTAAACACCGGATATGATTAAACTTATCATATCAGAGTTTTATTCAGCCCATCAAATACAGTCTTATGAGATAGAATGCAATGATACAATCCCACAATATATTGATAGCTTCGAAATAAGGCTTTCTCTTGGTGATGACATAGATCCATATGGAGAAATTAATGGGAGGGTTTATTTGGCCTTACTAAATGGGAGGCTATATCAATGGGAGGTTTTTTCATTGTAACATTCCCTTGTGCTTGGTATTTGTATTTTAGTAAAGGATTTTGATAGCATATTAGTCTTTGGGGTATCGTGAGAATAACAATTTATTTGGAGTTACAAAATTTTAAAATAGTAAATCTCAATTCAATTTTAAACATTTTTTTCTAACTAATTCAATCGTAAATATTTTGCATTTGTGACAATTCAGTCTATTAGGCCATTTTTCGCTAGCGAGTAATCGATGTGAACCCAGGTTGATCGGCCAATGCTTGACATAAACAATTTTTTTAAATAATATTTTATTTTTCTTATTTTTTTTTAATTTTTTTCTTTTTATTTTCTCTTTCTTCTTTTTTTTCTTCACTTCATTCTCCTTCCTCTAGCCAATCATCACTAGCAATCGGAAAGAGGCAAGGTCGGTGAGGGACCTCACTGGCCTCAAGGAAGCTTGGCCATGGTTGGGCAACCTTGCTCATGGCTAGGCGACCTCACCTAGGCCGCCGACTGGGCTGGCGGTCGACCTTCGTCGGCCATAGGTGAGGACAAAGGCCGCTAGTTGGGCTTGCGAGGCTTGCCCTTATTGAATGTGGTGAGGGTTGAGTCTCATTGGCCATGGGCAAGGTCAAAGGCTGCGACCTCTTGCGGTCTCTAGCGAGGCTTGCCAAAGGTTGAGCAAGGCTAACCCTCATTGGACTGACGAGGGTGGAGCCTTTTCGGCCATGAGCGAGATCGCAACTTGCCCATGGCCGGCGAGGCTCGCCTAGGCCAAAGGCAGGGGGGGCTTGCTTAACCATGGCGAGGGTGGCCTCACCATTGTTGGGTGAGGCTCGCCCTTGCCAGTGGCGAGTGGTGTGTGGGGGTAACCCTTGCCATTGGTTGGTGAGGCTGACCTTCCTGGCTTGATTAAAATAAATTATTATTAAAAGATTATCCACATCAATATTAGCGGGACAAGCGGTCTTTGGTCGGCCAAAATTGGCCGAATGAATTGAATTAGTATAATTGCAAAATGTTTAGGATTGAATTGGTTAGAAAAAAAGGTTTAAGACTAAATTAGAAAAATTGTAATAACTTTATGATTGTTTTGGTAATTTTTTTAGTATAATAACCCTAATAAAGATGACGCTTTAATTCGAGCGTCAAGAAATCAAAGGTCACTTGTTTAGTTCTCGCAACTTATTTGTAAATCACTTTAGAAGTGCAAATCCAATCAATTTATGAGCTTGCAAAATGAGTCTTTAGGTAAACCAACTTTTGTATTCGTGCTTCGGGATTATAATAAAATATTGGGTTAATACCCTAAAAAATCCCATCTTGGTATACCTATGACAAATTTACCATAAATTAATTTTTTAACCATAAAAAGCCCTAAATTGATATACATTCGACAATTTTATCCCAAATTGGTATACTTGTGACAAATTTACCCTCTATTAGTTTCCGTTAGATTTTTGTCAAATTATTAAGTTGAATGACATGTGACAGTTGTCTAGTGTACTAGTTTAAGATTTTACTCTTCGGTTGCCATAGTTATACAAATTTTTGTGATTTTTTGTGATATTAATCCAATTTAACCGAGTATATTTGTCACAAGTGTATCGGTTTGTGATTTTTGGCGGTCGAATAAATTAATTTGGGATAAATTTATCATAAGTATAAAAGTTTGAGTTTTTTTTTTTTTTTTGCTCAATTGAGGTAAAATTGTCACAAATGTATCAATTTGTGGTTTTTTTTATAGTTAAAAAAATAGTTTGGGATGAATTTATCATATATTGGCTCCGTTCGTTTCGCGGAAAATAACTTCCAGGAAAATATTTTCCGAAATTTCCGGTGTTCGGGTGGGCGGAAAATCACGGTGAAGGAAAACATTTTCCGGTCAACGGAAAATCCCTTCTTGATATCTTGGAAAATGATTTCCTCTTTTGAAAAGAGGAAATCATTTTCCTGGCCTCTCGCCTCTCGCACGAGCTCTCACGCGATTTCCTTCCTTCAGTTCTCGTTCTCTCTCTCTCTCTCTCTCTTGCTCTCCCTGCTGCAATGGCTTCGACGACGTCCTTCTCCGGGATCAGCCTCCGCCCTCCCCGGCCGCTCCTGCCCGCTGCTCCGGCGGGCGCGCGCCGCCCCCGCGCTCCGCTTCCCCGGCGGCTCGAAGCCGCTCGGGAGGATCCGGCTCAAGAGGGAGCACCACGGCGGCGCCGGGAGGCTTGCGGGGAGCCCGCCATCCAGGCCGCTCGTCGTGCGGTGGCGAGCCGTGAGCTCGTCGGATCGCGGGCGGAGCTCACGGCTCGCCGGATCTGCGCGAGCTCGGGCTCCCGATCCAGGCGAGCTCGAGCTCTGTCACCAGATCTGCGAGCTCGGGTGAGATCGGCCGAGCCTCGAGCTCGCCGGATCGCGGCGGGCTCGCGGCTCGCCGGATCCGGGTGAGCTCGAGCTGCGTCGCCCGGGTTGACGAGCTCGGGTGAGATCGGCCGAGCCTCGAGCTCGCGGTTTGGCCACCGGGTCTTGGTCGGCCCGGCCCCGGCGGCCGGTCATCGTTAGGCGGGGAAGGAGGTGACGGCGGCGGAAGGAGGAGGAAGAAGGAGGAAGGAGGCGACGGAGGAAGGAAGGAGGAAGAAGGAGGAGGAAGGAGGAGGAAGGAGGAAGGAAAAGAAAAATAAATAATAAATAATAAATAATAAAAATTTCGATTTTTAAAAATATAAATAATTAAAAAATCATTTAAAAAAAATAAATAAAATAAATTTTGTGGTCAATTAAAAATATTAAAATTTAATTTTTGATAATTTTTTTCTAAACAATTAAATAAGCTAACGAACGGCGGAAAATATTTTCCACTCAAATTTTAGATTTTGGCCAAACACCGGAAAATAGAGTCATTTTCCGGAAAATGTTTTTAGGAAACATGATATTTTCCGCGAAACGAACGGAGCTTTAGTTTGTGGTTTTTAAGGGTATTTAATCCTAAAATATTTGGATATGATGGGCAATTGATAATGACATGCTTTTTTCCCCCTTTTATATGGGAAGTGTTGTTTTGTTTTTGTTTTTGTCACCCTCCAATTTGTGCCATATTTATTTGGTCTCTTTGCCAGGAGTTTGTCATTTTATGTTCGTGACCTCTTAATTAACGGGGACCAAATTATCCGCCAATCTTCACATTGTACAACCATATATTCATGGATTGCTCTTCAACTCAGCAATTTAACTGTAAAATTTATGAAAATTAATGGAGAATAAATTTATCACACGTCTACAAATACGAAATTTTTGGTAGTAAATAAATAAGCTTTTTGTGGCATTAACTCTATTGAATATGATCAAAAGTCCTAATTTCTACTATTTTTCAGCCTACTACCTTAGAAAACCTCCTACTTCAGCTCTTATCTCAATTCTATTTTTTTTTTTATCTCATAAAAAACCTCCAACTTTAGGTCCTGTCCCAATTTTATCTTGATTTTTTTTTTTTTGTTTCATAGAAAACACCAATTTGAGTTCTAGTCTCAATCCTATATGAACTTTTTTTTTCTCATAAAAACCCCTTAACTTTAGATCCAGTACCAATTCTATCATGAATGTTGTTTAGTCTCATAAAAGAATCCCAGCTTTAGGTTCAGTTTGAGTCCCAAATATGTTCTTTACTAACCGTCCGTCAAAATCCCCCTTAATGATTTTGCGCTTGATTTTTGATCTCTTGTACTTGGGAATGTTCCATCTCCCTCAAACAATTTATGCTTGGGAGTTTTCCATCTCTTGGTGTCAACGGGAAATTTTGGATGGAGGGTTAATGGGAGCAAGTTTGTGACTCAAATAAAAGTTTGTAGTTTTTTATGAGACTGTAAAAATTTTAAGGTAAAATTGAGATTGGATAGTAAAATTGGGACAAAATCTAAAGTTGGGGGTTTTTCATAAGAGAAAAAATGTTTAAGGTGGAATTGTTATATGACTTAAAAGCAAGGGTTTTTGATGGGATATGCAGAATCGATAATTGACCTAAAATTAGTATTATTTTTTGTTTAGACAAAAGGTAAAATTGGGAGAAAAGCAAAAGTTGGAGTTTTTTTTTTTTTTTTTTTTTTTTTTTTTTTTTTTTTTTTTTTTTTTTTTTTTTTTTTTTTTTTTTTTTTTTTTTAGGGTCAATACCCTGAAAAACTCTAAATTGATACACATGTGATAAATTTATCCAAAAATAATTTTTTGACCATGAAAAAATCAAACTGATACACATGTGAAAAATTTACTCAAAATGACTGCAAAAAAAAAAAAAAAAAAAAAAAAAAAAATCCTAAATTGGTACACTTGTGACAAATTTATCACCAAAATAATATGTTTAACCATAAAAAATTCCAAACCGATATATTTGTGACAAATATACATTCCATTAAAAGATTATTGCAAAAATTAAAACTACAAAAATGGTACAATTGTGACAAATAGAGGGTAAAATCCAAAACCTAGCACTAATCAATTGTCGTGTCATCTAACTCAAAAATTTAATTATAAAATTTTACAAAAACTAATAGAGGATAAATTTGTTACAAATATACTAATTTGAGGTCAATTTATTAAAGGTGTACTAGTTTGATATTTTTTATGGTAAAAAAATTAATTTGAATATATTTGTCACATATATACCGGTTTGAGATTTTTCAAGGTATTAACCTTTTTTTTTAATAGGGTATTAGATCTATTTTTGTCAATCAGATGACGTCACCATTTTGGTTTTTCAATTGGCCGTCGGCTCCAGCGTCACCTTCCTCGACACCTCCGACATCTATGGCTCTCACACCAACGAAATACTCCTCGGAAACGTCGGCTCTTTAGTATGTTATAAAGCTTAGTCTCAGCTGCTTCCGCACGAAGAAGATATGCTATGGTCATGCCGAATTCCAAGATCCTGCATCTTGGTTTTCTTTAGTTTGACGGCAATCTGTGGGCTTTTCTTATGGTGATGTTGGTGTTGGTTTTGGAGTAGGCACTGAAGGGAGGAGTGAGACAGAAGGTGGAACTGGCAACCAAGTTCTGGATTGACGCGAGGCGGGAGATCTGGGGCGATCAAGCGTACGTAAGGGCGGCTTGCGAGGGCAGCTTGAAGCTTGAAGCGGCTCGATGTCGATTGCATCGACCTCTACTACCAACACCATGTCGATACCCGAGCCCCCATTGAAGTCACTGTATGGATCCCTCATTATGCCTTTCCCTCTTTGGAGACTTTCTCCAAGCCATATGATCAGTTGCTAAACTAGATTGGTGTTGACGATGCATCGTCATGTTGTTACAAGTTTGTTATATTTTGTGGCAGAACTTGACTATTTGCTTGCCTTTTGATTTATAAGATATTGTTAAATGAGACTTAAGTTCAGGTGATAGCAGAGTTCGAGATGCAGCAAG
This sequence comes from Eucalyptus cladocalyx, assembly GCA_017140615.1. Taxonomy (NCBI): domain Eukaryota; kingdom Viridiplantae; phylum Streptophyta; class Magnoliopsida; order Myrtales; family Myrtaceae; genus Eucalyptus; species Eucalyptus cladocalyx. The sequence continues at coordinate 6,520,569 of CM029523.1, forward strand.
GTGTTGTTAAAGCGGTTGTTGAATTTAGTAGTTTAGTGGCGTGAGTTTTGGTTTTATGGGCATCATTTACAAGTTAAGGGTCAATTAAGCATGAAAATTATTTGAAATCTTCTTTTGAGACGAAAGTGCTTCGGGGTTCATCCTGATTTATATACGAGAATTACATTTAAAGTTCTTCCTGTGCTTTCTGTGGAGACATTTGATTCTTGACATATCATTGAGAAATATGAAAATTACTAGGAATGCTTCTTTTATTTGCCCTCTTCTGTGATAGATTAGAGAAATCTACCTCCGTTAACTCGATATGTTGCGACTTTTTTGTCACATTGAGATGCATAAAGATTGACTAAACTATTCAGGGATCAGGACACAATAAAAGCTAATGATGGGTAATAATTTCTGGATCTTAACATGTAAGATCTTCACTGTTGTTGTTTTGTCATGTGAATATGCACAGATCGGAGAGCTAAAGAAGCTCATTGAAGAGGGTAAGATTGAATACATCCGTTTATCCAAGGCCTCCGCATCAACAATCAGAAGAGCACATGCTGTTCATCCCATCACAGCGGTGCAATTGGAGTGGTCTCTGTGGACAAGAGATGTGGAGGCAGAGATCGTTCCCACGTGCAGGTAGGATATCGCTCTGTTAATTTGTTTATGCAGTAACAACGGCTTTCTTCTCACTCTGCTTTTCCTTTAATATGTTGACTAGGGAGCTTGGCATTGGAATTGTTGCCTACAATCCTTTAGGACGAGGATTCTTTTCTCTTGGCTGCTAGTTGTTGGAGAATCTCTCCAAGGAAGACTTCAGACAGGTCTGTTTCTGCTTGTCAACATAATTAGATGCTCACAGTGACTGTCATTCTTATTGAAATGCTGGAAACTAGTTCTTGTGGTATGAAGAAAAAGTATATGGATGGGATAAATAAAACTTGGCAACACAAATGCTCCATGTTCTTATATGTCCTCAATTCATCACTCGCCAGACATCCCACCTCTCCTCATTGTAGGTAAATGTAAAATCACAAGTAGTGGCTTCAATGAGCCTGAAAGAGGCAGTTTCCCGGATTCTCATGCTTTTGGGAATGAATAAATATAGGTTTATTTGTAAGTTGCTCTGTTTCCCACCCTTCCCACCATTTGCAAATCACTATCCTTTCCCTACTTTTCATCTAGGAAGCACCAATACTCTCCAAGAGCATTCGCGTCTTGTCGGACACTATGACACTCTCGGACATTCGGTCAATACATGTTGGAAAATCCGACACCTGGTCAACTTTCTCGACACTCTCCGATACTCGAGTTGGAACTCTGACATATGAGTTTCCGACAAGTGATTTCGATATCGATATCAATTTTAAAAATTCAATAAATGAGATATCAATATATATATATATATATGAGAAAAAATAAAACACAATAATAAAAATAATAAATTGAGAAAGAAGAAAAATATAATATTCTCTTCTCTTCTGACTCCCACTTCCTATGATATGCAATTCACCCCTTAAGTTTTTTTTGTCTAACATGCGAGTCCGTAATATGGATCGCTTGTTTTTTCTCTAAGTTTTATGAATTATTGAAATAAAGTTGAATTTGTCAAATTAAAACAATAAATGATATTAATAAATTGTAGATTAACGTTTTTAGTGTATATTCATTCAAGATTTTTTTAATTAATTAATTTATGAATTTGATTCAAATTAATTTAATTGAAATAATCATAAAATAATAACTTATTATGTATATATAAAAATATATATTTAATATATAACGTGTCACAATGTATCAGAATTCTTTATTTTTCGAGAAACAACGTGTCAACATGTCGTGTCATGTCATGTACCATGTCACGTGTCACATGTCGGTGCTACTTAGCTTTCCATCCACCCTTTTTCTCTCATCTTCCTTCACAAGATTGGTGATATTTCCTCAAAATAACCAACACAAGTATCGGGCCTCGGCCCTCCATCCTTTTTTATTCTCATCTTTCTTCACAAGATAAAATATATTTTGACACAACCATTTCTCGAGTGAGGGCTCCCTAGCACCCTTATGGAAGTTTTGGGATCAAGTTGTGTATTACTTCCTGCCATTAGTGTTTGAGTCGCAATAGTGCTGGGCAAGTGAAGTAGCTATTTTTCTTCGTAGCTAAAAGAGCTTTGCGTCTGATAACATTCTTCTACACATCATCTACATTTGTGATTTCTTTCTTTTATGTGTGACTCGTGACATGTACAACACCTAGATTTTCGATTTTGTCTATGTTTTCACGTCACATTAAACCCATCAGCCTCGTGTGGTAGTTGCTAAATCACTTCACTCGATATCATTTGTGACATCCCGATTTTTGTCAATTTTATTTTCAGTCAATTGAGTCAGGCAATTCATCTATGCATGTAATTCGTCTCTCACAGTTGGCCACTCACGAGGGAACTAGTCTATTGAGTGATGTAATTAAGGAACTTTACCGCGTTAGACTTGGGGACTGATCACCCTCGGGTCGGATGTAAGAAAATTTCCCCAAAAGCCACTTAGTGGATTAGGCGCGCTGAAATCGCACCAAATTGAATTCAGCCGTAAAAATTGGGATTGAATTTAGAAGTTGGAAGCCCGATTATGTCACACATCTTATTAGGATCATGGGATAATTTTTGTGGATTTTAATTGGATTCAATTAGAAGAGAATTGAAAGAAAAAAAAATGAAGAAATTAGATGTACAAGGATTTGGACCCCGGCGGAAATGATATTGCACCCATTGAAGAATGTTGTGGGAGAGGAGATAGTGGAAGATGACATCATGGGGGTGATGTCATGCTGATTGAAGCCAAGGATTGAGAGCTTGACAAGTGGAGGGTGGAGATTTAATCTCCAAAAAGGGGGCCATCACCATCATCTTCAACCTTGGGAAGGAGAGAGAGAAGGGGGGAGGGAGAGAACTAGCGAAGGGGAGCCGCCCATCGACCAGCCAGCCGTGTGCCGCTTGCCCGCCATTCGTCGCACGCCTCGTTTGCCTCTCCGCCCGCTTCTCGTTTGCGCGTCCCGCGCCGCCGCCCCGCGACCGTCTCTCCCGCTCGCTCGGCCCCTCGCGCCCGCGCCATCCGCAAAGATAGACCGTCCGTCACCACCGCCGCGTGTCGCTCGCACGCCCAACCGCCACCCGCTCCCACGCCATTGTCCCGCTTGTGCATTGCCCCGCACGCCAGCTCGCCGCTCCGGCCGGCACAACCGCGATTCAGCCTCCAACCTCCGTCCACCGTGGAGGCCCCGCCGGAAGCCCCTCGCTTCGCCGTGAGTCACCCCGAGTTGCCACCGCCCCATCTCCGCCGCCCCGCGCTCGACCGATGCCGGACAGCCCTCCTCCGAGCCCCAAATCAGTAGCTGCAAAAATGGGTATTCCAGCTCGGTTTTGGCCCGTTTTGGCCACCTTCCTGAGCCCGGATGCTCGGCCCGCCTTGAGAAAAGTCGATCCTCGCGTCGTCCTCGTCGTTTTGATCCGCCCGGCTCGCTAATCCGGTGAGTTTAGCTCACTAAACCTTGATTAGAGGATTAATGATGCTTTATGTGTGCTTAATTTATGTTAAGTGTAATTAGGTAGTTAGTTTAATTTATTTAATTGTGATTATATTAAGGTGCTTAATTAATTTAAAGTGTGTTTAATTAAAGGTTAAAAGAGTTATTTAATAATAAACCTTGATGGGACATAATAGGGTTTTATTTTTGAATTATTTTAATTTTTCGAAATTCTGGAATTTATAATATTATATTATATTCCGAAATTATTAAAATATTATTATTTAAAAAAAAAATAAAAAATTATTTTTGACCCCGGTTGCTTAGAATTTCGTGTTGATCGCTGCTGTGTATTCAGATTTTAAAATTTATGGTTGGATATTATAAATTGATTGTGGATCGTGAAAATATGATATTATTATTTAATTAATTTTCGGAATAAATTTAATTATTTAATAAATTCCGAAAATTATTTTGGGACCCTAAATTCTCAGAATTATGTGCTGATCATTGCTGTGCATTTAGAATTTGAATTTGATGATTGGATTGTGGCAAATTAGTGTGATTGTGATAAATAGGATTCTTTATAAAATTATAAGTGTGGAAATTGATGGGCGATTGGCCGTGATTAACCACCTTTTAAAGGTCGTGCCCAGTGAGACCGTGATTAACCACCTATTAGAGGTCGTGCCCAGTGGGGCCGTAATTTGCCACCTGATAAAGGTTGCGCCTAATGAGGCCGTGATTTGCCACTTGATAAAGGTCGCGCCTAGTGAGATTGAATTACCACCTATTAGAGGTCGCGCCCAATTACCACCTACTAGAGGTCGTGCCCATCGGGCCGGGATCTACCACCTTTTAAAGGTTGTGCCGAGTGGGGCCGTGATGCCACTAATTCTAATTTTGCCGAGTGGGGCCGTGATTGCCACTAGTTAAACCTTCCTATAGGGCCGTGATTGAGAGCAATGATTGATTTGCTAGGATGACATGTAATTGGCCGAGTCGATTGATTGCTGAGACGATCCAAGTGGTTGAATTGATATGATAATGTGATTGTGCCTTAGTTGTTTGATTATCATAATTGCACGTGGTTAAATTATATAAATTGTGCTAACTTGCAGATGAAGGCTAATGCAAGGTAAGTCTTCTGTGTGATGTGGCTAGGCCATCCGAGGCATATTTTCTTTCTAATAGGGGTTTATAAGGTTGAACTTGCAGAGACATTGTCTCATCCCGGTTTGGGGATTACAATTTCAGGTCCCTGGTGGACGGAGCGGCTAGATAGCTTTGGTTGGCCTTGAGGAGTTGCAGAGGTGAAGTCATAAGGATTGGAGAACGTGTCTGACTTGTAGGTTGTAGGATAGTTCCTTTTTAAGAGCCGGTCTTTTGTAGACTTTTGGCCGTAGACCTTCGTTTGTAACTCCGTTGGTTTATGTAAGTGAATGGTTGTGAATTTGCTTCCTACTTTTCTATCCCGTATTTCATTGTCAGGGGTTTTATAATACGTTCCGCTTGCGCAATAATAAATGAATGGGGTCGGCGACACTACCTGGGAATGTCGCATTTGCATGACCATGGTGGGATGTTGGCGCGTTCGAGGTTCAGGGCGTGACATCCCCGTTTAAGTGGTAGCGGAGCATGGTATGTGGATGGAGTGATAAGGTACGATGAGTCATGGAATAGTTCGTAGGAAAGGCTTTTAATATGCTGATGCATGTGAGTGATAGTTGATTGGTAGCCTGTTTGTGTGGTCACTCGGATTCTAATGAGATATTGGAATCGGAAAATAGGCGTCTATAAAGAGCCTATAGGATGAGTGACCAGGAGTGGAGAACTCCTTGGAAGAGGTCAGTAGGATCTATACCTCGGGGTAGGATGTTGACAAGAGTTAGTACCTGAGGTAGAGCGCAGGCTTAGACCAGCGTGAGTGTGAGAGTACCGCCGCAAGTCGGTACTGAGAGTGTAGCAGCACCAAGTGATCCTAGGTTTGATGGGATTGTTTAGGTGGTAGTGTTCCTTGGAAGCTTGTTGGGTCAGTAAGCTCAGGACCGAGCCGCCGTTGTTGCTATTGTTCCTACCGCTGCCAGTGTTGTGATTGTTGTTGTTGCCATGCCTGTTGAGGCTCAATCTGGAGTTGTGATCGAGGATCAAGCCACCGTATCTGAGTCAAGGTTCAATTTAGACAGAGATGGAAATCGATTAGGGAGAAAGGCCGATGTCAGAAGAAATGTTCCCTGTTTCACCCAACCGGAAGAGTAGAATTGGAAAGTCAGAGCTTAACTTGATAGATGTGTGCCGTGTCTGTAAGAAAAGACACAGATCAGTTCCGTATTGTAAGAGAGAAATGACTTGTTACCAGTGTCGCCAGTAAGGCCATTTGATCAAAGATTATCTATATAGACAGATAGAATCACAGTTGTTTCTATCATCGCCGTTGATAAGACAAAACATAAGAAGCATGCTTCGGGACATTTAATGGGGTACTTGGAATAGACCCTAGTGCAAGGAAGGGTGCATGATATTCCTTGATATGAGGTAGATGACTCCCTGATTGTGTGCCAAATTTGTAGAAATGAGGCATGAGTCAGCTCGGTGTCAGAGTAAAAAGTGAGTATGATTTGAATATGGCCAGCACGGCCATCGGGTTAGGAATTGTCCGCGTAAGTTCATGAGAGCATAAGCACCATTATCACAGAGATAGATGCCACTAGGATGGCGAAAGGAATGAATGGATTGACTATGCATTAATCAAGGGAATGATGTTTTTGAGATGTTTTATCGAGTAGTGCAGCAAAATTTTCAGTGAAGGTTGTGGATTTTCCGTTGTTGTAATAAAGTAATAGAAGATGAGTCTCTACTATAGTTGTACTTAAAGGGGTTTGCTTAAGTATGACTTGGAAGTCAATTATAAAAAGATTTGGCTCAAGGAGCTTTCTGTTGTGTTGAATCGTGGTAGTGATATAATTCAATTTGTTTTGAATCGTGGTAGTGGTATAATTTAGTTTGTTCAGTTAGCGTGCGAAAGTTTTGAATCACTGAAAGTCGAAGAGGAACTTCGATCCTTGTTATTTGTCAGTGAAGATGACCTGATTTTGATTGTTGGTTATCAAATCTACATGGCAACTATAGTGGATGCGTCAGTTGAGGGGCCGAATATGGAGATCATAACCGTGGTACAGAAGTTTTCTAAGATATTTTCTGAAGAATTGCTAGGTTTGTTGTCAGGAAGAAAAATAAAGTCGTGATTGAATTAGCACCTGGAACAGACCTAAGGCTCCTTACCGGATGGTGTTGCCCGAGTTAAAAGAACTGAAGGTGCAGATGTAGGAATTGTTGGATAAGAGATTCATATGTTCTAGTGCATCACTTGGAGAACACCTGTTCTATTAGTGAAGAAGAAAGTTGGTTTGTTGTGTTTGTACATTGATATTCTTCAAGATCGATTTGAGGTTAGGGTATCATCAGTTGAAGATCAGGGAGAAAGACATACCGAAGTTAGCATCTTGTACTTGATACGGCAGTTATGAGTTCACTGTAATACCGTGTGGTTTGATGGACACCATAGCTATTTGTTTGGGTCTAATGAGCATAATGTTTAAGGATACTTGAATTAGTTGTGATCGTGTTCATTGAAGTTATCCTAGTGTGTTCAAAGAGTGCTGAGGAGCACGAGAGACATTTGGGGATGGTACTTCAAACCTTGAGTGCTTTTGGATTTTACAATAAGCTTAGCAGATGCGAGTTTTGGATGACTCGTGTTGTGTTCCTAGGTCATGTGATTTTAAGAAAAGGAATCTCCGTAGACCCCGTCCAAGATTAAAGCAGTGAACAGTTGGCCGAGATTGACTTCAGTGACGGAGGTGAAAAGTTTCTGGGGATTAGCATGATATTACAGAAGTTTTATGGAAGGGTTTTCAGCGTTAGTGTCACCGTTGACAAGACTACTGAGAAAGGAAGAGAAGTTCATGTGGACAGGTAAGTACAAGTGTAGTTTTCAAGAGCTTAAGTAGAAGCTGACTACCGCACCTGTGCTGACTATTTCATCTGGTCTTGCAAGTTATGAGATCTACAGTGATGCGTCGTTTAAAGGATGGGTTGTGTGTTAATGCAGCATGATAAGGTTATTGCATACGCGTCCCGTCAGTTGAGATCTTGTGAGTTGAATTACCCGACGCACGTTGTAGAACTTGCGTTAGATGGAACTCATTAAGGATTATGACTATGATATTTTATATCACTATCAAAGTCTCAAATGTGAGAAAGTCGATGTAACTTCTTAAGGGTTATGCACTAAGTCAAGAGTCCTTAGTTGCACAGTTGGTACTCAAGGATTGGATCGTATTTGAGAAAGTTCAAAATTCAGTTTTCAAATCTAAGGTAGGCCACCTTTTAAATCTTATGACTACCCTCAGAACTGAGCCGAGAGTACAGATCAGAATCAAATCGCTTCAGTGGACAGATTCAGAAATTCAGAAGATTCAATAAGAGAATGCAGATGCGAGAGATGTTGATTTTAAGATTTCTGAAGACAGAGCGCTAAGATTCTGAGGATGATTGTGTGTAATTGACAATACAGAGATTAAAGAAGAGATCTTATGGGAAGCTCATCATAGCAACTTCAGCATTGTCCAGATAGTACGAAGATGAGTAAGAATCTACATCATCGGGATTGGTAGATTGGTATGAAGATAGATATCACTGAACACGTTGTAAGTGTTGGATGCATCAGTAAGTGAGAATTTGGTAGTATAAACTAGGAAAGATTTTTCAAGCACTTGAGAGAGTCATGTGTGGGAATGGAAGTATAGCATGATGGAATGTTATCACAAGCTTATCAAGGAGTCGGAAGAGTATTGATTCCTTATGAGGTTGTGGTCGATAGATGAATAGAGTCAACTCACCTTAGTGTAGCATGAAAAGAATCTTGATTAAAATAGGTATACCGAAGTGTGTGTATATCATATAATTCATCTACATGGGGTGTCGGGGATGAATTGTATTTCAAATCGAGATCAGATGTTCTAAGTTGGAAGAGCTTTCAGATGGTTCTTTCTCAAGCAGTGCATAGCCAAGAGTGCATAATTTTGATTGCTGAGATGAAGTCAGGGAAAGAAAGATCAGGCCAGGGTCAGTACAGTAGTCAGTGATTGCAATTACCGAGATCAGTGTCATAGTTATATAAGATCTTGACTAGAGGTTCCCAATTTCAGCAAATCAGTCAGATAGTTTCTTTTTAGTCAGTGTAGAGCAGAGTGTTCAGAACTTCAGTTGTCGAAATGAGATCAAGGATTAGAAAATCGCAGGTCCAAAGTTGGTTCAGAAATCAGTGATTCAGTTGCAATTATCAGAGACAGTTTAGAGACTGCTCAGAATCACCAGTTAGCTTCGTAGATTTTGTGTTGAAGACCTTTAAAATTTTAAGTGAGCAAGTGTTTAGTATTTTGGATCCGAAGTGGTTTGGGCAAGATAGCGGTGATCTGGCAGCATTGGTACAGAAGGAGCGACCTGAGAAAGAGAATATTATATGAGACGGTTGTACCCCCATCTTTTGGTTTAAGGATTGGTAAATGTTTAAATTTCGATGACGAAATTTTTATAAGAGGGGAAGAGTTGTGACATCCCGATTTTTCTAATTCTATTTTCAGCTGATTGAGTCGGGCATTTCATCTGTGTATATAGTTCATCTCTCTAAATTGGCCACTCATGAGAGGACTAGCCTATTAGACGAAGCAATTAAGGGATTTTAACGCGTCAAACTTGGGGACTAATCACCCTCAGGTTGGATGCAAGAAAATTTCCTTGAAAGCTACCCGGTAGGTTAGGCGTGCTGAAATCGCACCAGATTGAATTCAACCGTAAAAATTGGGATTCAATTTAGAAGTTGGAAGCCCGATTATGTCACACATCTTACTAGGATCATGGGATAATTTTGTGGAATTTAATTGGACTCAATTGGGAGAGAATTGAAAGAAAAAAAAGAAATTAATGTAAAAAGTTTGGACCCCATGGAAAAATAAAATGCACCCATTGAAGAATGTTGTGGAGAGATTTGAGATTAGTGGAAGATGACATCATGGGGGTGATGTCATGGTGGTTGAAGCCAAGGATTGAGATCTTGACAAGTGGAGGTGGAGATTTAATCTCCAAAAAATGACCCATCACCATCATCTTCTAACCTTGGGGAGGAGAGAGAGAAGGGGGAGGGGAGCTTCGACCGGAAGCCAGCTGAGCTCGACGCCCACACGCTCGTCACCGGAGCTTGCCGCCTCGCCGTCGCGGCGGAGCCGCTCACCACCACCGTCGCGCCGGAGCCGCTCCTCACCGCCGTCGCCGCTGTCCGCGCACACGCCTCACCCGCTCGCCTCCGCTCCGCGCCACTCCCCTCATTTGCTGCCGCATAGAGAAGATCGACGCAGCTCGCACGCCCCTTTTGCCGCTCACTCGGTTGCTCGACACCGTCGCCCTTTGCCGTTCGTTCGTCGCCGCCGCTACGCGGCTGCCCGTTCGTGCCGCTCGCGCGTCCCGCACGCTTGCCGCCGCGTCCCCACCGCCCTTGTCTCTAGCCTCGCGAGCCGCCACCGGCCGCGATTCAGCCACCTCCGGCCATCATGAGGCCCCCCTAGCTACCGCCGCCTCGTCACCGCCCGAGTTGCCACGCCGATCTACCACCCCATTTCGCCCGCGCCAACCGACGCGCCGAACGCCTCCTCCGAGCTTGCCAAATCGAAGCTGGAAAATGGGTATGGCTAGCTCGGTTTTGGCCTGTTTTGGTCACCTTCCCGAGCCCGGATGCTTGGCCCGCCTTGAGGAAAGTCGATCCTCGCGTCGTCCTCGTCGTTTTGGTTTGCTCGGCTCGCTAATCGAGTGAGTTTAGCTCACAAAACCTTGATTAGATGGTTAATGATGCTTTAAGTGTGCTTAGTTTAAGTTAAGTGTAATTAGGTGGTTAGTTTATTTATTTAAGTGTTTATATTAAGGTTTTAATTAACTTAAAGTGTGTTTAATTAAGATTAAGATGTTTGTTTAATTTAAATGGAACATAATAGTTTTATTTTTGAATTATTTAATTGTTTCGAAATTCTAAATTATAATATTATATTATATTCCGAAATTATTAAAATATTATTATTTAAAAAAAAAACGGAAAAATTATTTTTGACCCGGTTGCTCAAATTTCGTGCCAATCACTGCCGTATATTCAGATTTTGAAATTGATGGTTGGATATTATAAATTGATTGTGGATCATAAAAATATGGATATTATTATTTAATTAATTTTCGGAATAAATTTAATTATTTAATAAATTCTGAAAAATTATTTTGGGACCCTAAATTCTTAGAATTTTGTGTTGATCGCTGCTGTGCATTTAAAATTTGAATTTGATGATTGGATGTGGCAAATTAAGTGTTGATTGTGATAAATAGGATTCTTTATAAAATCCTAAGTGTGGAAATTAATGGGAAATTGGCCGTGATTAACCACCTATTAAAGGTCGTGCCCGGTGAGGCCGTAATTAACCACCTATTAGAGGTCGTGCGTGAATTTTGCCACCTGATAAAGGTCGCGAGGCCGTGATTTGCCACTGATAAAGGGCCGTGAATTGCCAATTGCCACCTGATAAAGGTCGCGCCCAACCAGGCCGTGAATTACCACCTATTAGAGGTCGTGCCCATTGGGCCGAGATCTACCACCTTTTAAAGGTTGTGCCGAGTGGGGCCGTGATGCCACTAATTCTAATTTTGCTGAGTGGGGCCGTGATTGCCACTGGTTGTGAAACCTTACTATAGGGCCGTGATTGAGAGCAATGATTGATTTGCTAGAATGACATGTAATCGGCCGAGTCGATTGATCGCTGAGACGATCCAAGTGGTTGAATTGTTCTCATAATGTGATTGTGCCATGATTGTTTGGTTATCATAATTGCACGTGGTTGAATTATATAAATTGTGCTAACTTGCAGATGAAGATTGATGCGAGGTAAGTCTTATGTGTGATGTGGCTAGGTCACCAATGGCGTATTTTCTTTCTAATAGGAGTTTAGGGGGTTGAACTTGCTGAGACATTGTCTCATCTCGGTTTGGGGATTACAATTTCAGGTCCCCGGTGGACGGAGCGGCTAGATAGCTTTGGTTGACCTTGAAGAGTTGCCGATGTGAAGTCATAAGGATTGGAGAACGTGTCCGACTTGTAGGTTGTAGGACAGTTCCTTCTTAAGAGCCGGTCTTTTGTAAACTTTTGGCCGTAGGCCTTCGTTTGTAACTCCGTTGATTTATGAAAGTGTTATGTTGTGGTTTTGCTTCCTGCTTTTCTATCACATATTTCATTGTCGGGGGTTTTATAATACGTTCCTCTTGCGCAATAATAAATGAATGGGGTCAATCGATGGCATGCAACGCAACCAATTTTGCACTCGTTGATGTAGAATTTGGCGTTAAAAGGAAAATGATGGTTGCTTGTATGCTCTCCGCTCAAACATTGCTTTATGTTATGACATACCTACCATGGTTGCGGCCAGAGAACTTGGCTCACAACGCGAAGTTACTTGACCAAGTGAATGAAATTGCACAAAGAAAGGGATGCACCCTATTGCAGTTAGCCCTCCCCTGGGTACACCACCAGGGTGATGAAGTTTGCCCGATTCCTAGTGTAGGCATGATTTTCTCTCCTATCTTGAGAAAGGAGATTTCTTAATATTGTATTCCTATAATTCTAGGATCTCTTCCTTTTTCTGTTTTTATTCTGGTTGCTTGTTTCCTTAGTTGTGACAACCTTTTATGTACATATGGTTGAACAATGGCAGATGCTCAATACAAAAAAAAAAAAAAAAAAGAGACCGAAAGCTTTGTCCGAGGACGTAGGCACATTGCCGAACCTTGTAACCTTTGTGTCTTTGTGTGAATTTTTGTTTTTCTTTATGGTATCAAAGCGGATTATGACCCTGATTATTTGTAGAACTCACCTCATCCTCTTTGTGTCGTTTTTTTGTTGAGCACCATGACAATTTCAGAATTAGAATTTGGAAAACTTCTCAACAAAGGTGCAAGTTTTGAATCAGCGAAGGCTGTGGTGCATGAGGTAAACAGCCAACGTCTTACATCTATTTTGCTGAATGGAAGGAATTTTCTCCCATGGTCACGAGCAGTGATCATTGTGCTTGGAGGCCGATCGAGACTTGGACATATTACTGGGCAAACTAAAGCCCCTGATGAAAGTCATCCAAATTTTGAAGAATGGCATGCAAGTGGTCACGGCGTTATGACTTGGATCTTCAACTCAATGGAGCCTAAAATCTATGAGATTTTTGCTTATTCAGATTCGGCCAAAACATTGTGGGATTCATTGTCTGAGATGTATGGTCAAGCCAATAATGCATCTCGAATCTTTGAGCTTCAACAAGGTCTTGCTACCTCTAGGCAAGGTGCAAATCAATCATTCACGGAACATTTAGGGAACATAAAAAATAGTGGGATGAACTCCGTCAATACAGACCTGCAACCCAGAATGTGCGTGACTATGTGCAAAGGGAAGAGCAAGATAGAATTTTTTATCTCTTGGCAAGCCTAAGGCCGGAGTTTGAAGGCACCAAACATGACGTTCTTATGAGGCCGCAATTGCCGTCCTTTAATACCGTTTGCTCCATAATACAAAGTGAAGAAACAAGGAGGAGAGTCATGCATTCTGACTCAATTGTGGCACCATCAACAGGATCATCATAACACTTCGCAAACACTGTTAGTTCTAATGCTAGGCAAAGTGATGGTGGTACTCGATTTGTCAAAGGGAAAGGAAAGAAGCCCCTTCGTTTCCATTGCGATCATTGTGATCGAGATGGGCATTCTAAGGAACGATGTTGGATTCTACATCCTCAGTTGCGTCCAAATAAGGACAAAGGTCCGGACGCTAAGACAACAATTCAAGGGAATACCATATACTTCCAATCCAAGTTGGAGTCTCTAGCGCGCGCAGTTCAAGAACTACTTCAGACACATGGTTCGGGTCCCTCTGGCACTGAATCCGTAAATTTGGCCAAGACTTATGGTAATATTAGTGCACTTTTTGTTGAGTTTAGAAATCGATTTATTGTTGATTCTAGTGCCACAGATCATATGTGTAGTTCCCCACATATTCTATCTAATACTGTTTCTAGCTCTTTGTATCCACCGATCACAGTAGCTAACGGAGTGCAGGTACCAATCCAAGGTGTTGGGCAACTGAATGTGCTTTCGAAGAAAACTGAGGCTTTATTGATTCCAGTATTATCTTCTAATTTAATATTTGTGAGTGAATGTGCTAAAGAGTGGAATTGTAATGTCATTTTTACTCCACACAAGGTGTTGTTCCAAGATCGCAATACCAGGAGGATGATTGGTGAAGGACAACTTTGGGATGGGTTGTACACCTTAGATTTGCATGGTGAAGCGTTGGTGGCTAGGAAGGGGAATGTGAATACCTCTCGTCTATGGCATTGGCGCATGGGTCATCCTTCAAATCGGGTGTTGCAGTCCTTAAACATGTCTTTGACTCATGATTCTAGTAGTTGTGATCCATGTCACTTTGCTAAGCAACATAGGTTGCCTTTCCCTAAACATTTGCATAAATCAACTAAATTGTTTGCTTTGGTACATTCAGGCATTTGGGGATATTCTCCTGTTGATTCTAGAGAGGGTTTTCAGTATTTTGTTACCTTTGTTGATGATAAATCGAGAGCTACCTGGCTTTACCTTCTTAAGTACAAAAGTGAAGTGTTTACTGTTTTCTAGGATTTTTGCAATATGGTGAGTAATCAATTTAATACTTCTGTGAAGGTTCTTCGTACCGACAATGGTACCGAATACACCAATCATATATTTCAGGTATTTTTACGAAGCAAGGGTATTATTCACGAGACAACATGTGTGGGTACTCCATAACAAAATGGAATAGCTGAAAGAAAAAATCGTCACCTACTAGAGGTCACCCAGGCCTTGTTATTCTCTGCGAATTTGTCTAAATCCTATTGGGCAGATGCAGTTATGACTAGCTGTTGTTTAACTAATAGACTCCCTAGTTGAGTATTAGGGTATATAACTCCTATGGTAGTGTTGTATGGGCGAAAATTTGATATATCTCACTTGAGGATTTTTGGGTGTGTTTGCTATGTTCACTCTTAAACTGGAGGAAAGCTAGATCCTCGTGCCAGGAAATGTATGTTTGTTGGTTATTCATCTGTCAAAAAAGGCTACAGGTGTTATGACCCTTGCACAAAGCGTGTCTATATTTCTCGTGATGTTGTATTCAATGAAACTCATATGTTTTTTCCTAGCAAACATTTGAAGGGAGTGTACAGATTATTATAAGAAGTTTTCCTATGAATTTGCTCCTATTCTTGTGGATGTTAATGGGACCAGTGAAGCCAAAGTCAACAATGGGGGTGTCGAAGCCAACAATGGGAGCTGTGCTTCGGGTCACCAATCTGCAGATCAAGAAAATTCAGAAGTGGATCGAGAGATTTAGGCAACTGTTGTTCTAGAAGTTGAACCTAGAATTTCCACTGACGGGTTGATAGATGAAAGGGCAGCAGATGTAATCCCATTACGAAGATCATCTCGTGTCACTAGACCCTCAACTTGACTTTGAGATTTTATTACTTATTATTTCGTTCAACATCCCATTCAAGAATTTGTTGGATATGATAAATTATATGACAATTTTTTGAGTTTCTTATTTGCTATTGAAGAACAACAGGAACCTCACAACTATGAGAAAGCAAGGGAAAAAGCCATTTGGGTTAATGCAATGAAGGATGAACTTCAGGCTTTAGATCGAAATCATACTTGGGAACTTGTACAACTTCCAAGAGGGAAGAAGACAGTTGGTTGCCGATGGATCTATAAGATCAAATATAACAGTGATGGATTAGTTGAAAGGTATAAAGCGAGGCTGGTTGCAAAAGGATACACTCAAACATATGGTATAGACTACAAAGAGACATTTGCACCTGTGGTTAAAATGAACATTGTGCGTGTTCTTATGTCAGTAGCTGTTAATTGTGGATGGTCCTTATTCCAAATGGATGTAAAGAACGCATTCCTTCATGGAGATTTGGAGGAGGAGGTTTATATGGATCTTCCTCTTGTCACCCCTTGCATAATAAAGATGGAATTGTTCGTAGGTAGAAGAAGGCCATATATGGTCTCAAGCAATCACCTATAGCTTAGTATGGTAAACTAAGTGCTGCACTCATCAAGGTTGGATTCAAAAGAGGGACAACAGACTCGTCAATGTTCACCAAGGCTGACAACAAAGGTACAGTTGTTGTACTTATTTATGTTGATGATATTGTGATTACAGGCAGGAATCAACTTGGAATCGAAGCACTTAAGCGACATTTGAGCAAGGAATTTGATATCAAAGACCTTGGGCAAATTGAGGTATTTTTTGGGTATTGAGGTGGCGAGATCTCACAAAGGATTATTTTTATCTCAGAGAAAATGTCATGGATTTGCTGAAAGAGACTAGGAAGTTGGGAGTTAGACCGGCCAACATTCCTATGGAGTATAATAGTAAGTTCATTTTAGATGACACTCTATTGCATGATGTTGGGCAGTTTTAGCGACTTGTTGGACAATTTATTTATCTGACTATCACAAGACCTGACATAGCATATACTGTTAGTTACATAAGTCAATTTATGCAGAAACCAACTCGAGGGCATATGGAGCTAATAAATCATTCACTACGATATTTGAAGGCCACACCTGGGAAGGGAATTTTAATGAAAAATAATGGTCATACAGAGCTTGTTGGCTACACTGATGCAGATTGGGCCGGGAACCCTATAGATAGGAAATCTACTACAGGGTTTTGTACTTTTGTGGGAGGAAACATTGTCACTTGGAAAAGCAAAAAACAAACAGCGGTTGCTCGTTCGAGCACAGAGGCATAAGATCGGGCCATGGCTACTACTACTAGTGAAATTGTGTGGTTGAGATGTCTGCTTCAGGAATTGGGTTGCAATTGCATGACCAAGCCTACAAAGTTGTTTTGTAATAATCAGGCTGCAATTCATATAGTTTCAAATCTGGTGTTTCATGAGAGGACCAAACGCCTAGAGGTGGATTGCCACTTTGTGAGAGAAAAGGTGCAAGACAAGGGAGTATTTAAAGGGAGTATTTCAAGAAATGACAAGCAAGTTGACCAAATTATCTCCGTACATTCGCAGTGAGGGTCAACTGGCCGATGTTTTTACCAAAGCGTTACCCAAGGGAGTATTTCAAGAAATGACAAGCAAGTTGACCTCCGACAAGGTCTTCCGCCCAACTTAAGAGGTAGTGTTGATATTATATTCCTATAATTATGGGATCTCTTCCTTTTTCTGTTTTTATTCTGGTTGCTTGTTTCCTTAGTTGTGGCAACCTTTTATGTACATATGATTGAACAATGGCAGAAGCTCAATACATAAAAAAAAAAAAAAAAAAAAGACCGAAAGCTTTGTCCGAGGACGTAGGCACATTGCCGAAACTCGTAACCTTTGTGTCTTTGTGTGAAGTTTTGTTTTTCTTCACCTAGCACGACCAAGATCGAGAACTTCAACCAGAACATTGGAGCTCTGTCAGTGAAGCTTTCACCAGAAGAGATGGCCGAGCTCAAATCGATTGCTTATGCGGACAATGTCAGGAGAGACGGCCCACCTCAATCGACGCGAGCAGGTACGTCCTCCCTATATGGGAAGGGTTGTCACTAGGGTTTCAATTGACGTAAGCATGTGCGACTTCACAGCCACTACAGCTCCCCTCCTACTCTTCGTAGCTACTGCAACTCCCCTCCTAGAAATCTCGGCTCGCCCGACGCCTTCGCCATCGTCTCGGTGCAGTGCAGGGAACGAGCGAGCTCGAGCTAGACGACGGCAATGGCGGCGTCGACGACGACGGTGAGGAGGATCAAGCTGGGGTCGCAGGGCCTGGAGGTGTCGGCGCAGGGGCTGGGCTGCCTGGGCATGTCCGCCTTCTACGGCCCTCCCAAGCCCGAGCCCGACATGATCGCCCTCATCCACCACGCCGTCGGCTCCGGCGTCACCTTCCTCGACACCTCCGAAAGCTACGGCCCCCACACCAACGAAATCCTCCTCGGAAAGGTCGGTTCTCTCAGTCTCTGTTTTGCCTCCGCATGAACTATATGTCCTTATAGTGTAACGGAATGTAGCTTCATCGAGCAGAGTGCTCTGATCCCGCGCCTTGGTTTTCTGATTTCGGGGTTGATTTTGAGCAGGCACTGAAGGGAGGGGTGAAGCAGAAGGTGGAATTGGCGACCAAGTTCGGATTCGGCTTCGCGGACGGGAAGAGGGAGGTCCGGGGCGATCCGGCGTACGTGAGGGCGGCTTGCGAGGCCAGCTTGAAGCGGCTCGACATCGATTGCATCGACCTCTACTACCAGCACCGTATTGACACTCGCGTCCCCATCGAAGTCACTGTATGGATCCCTTATCAAACTTTCACCCCTCTTGAGATTTTTTCCGAGCCATATGATTAGTTGCTAAATTAGATTGGTGTTGATGATGCATCGTCATGTTGTTACAAGTTTGTTGAATTTTGTTAAATGACACTTAAGTTCAGCTGATAGCAGAGTTCAAGATGCGGCACGGTGTTGTTCAAGGGGTTGTGGAATTTAGTAGTTTAGTGGCTTGAGTTTTCGTTTTGTGGGCATCTTTTACAAGTTAAGGGTCAACAAGCATGAAAATTATTCGAAATCTTCCTTCGAGATGAAAGTGCTCCGGGGTTCATCCTGAATTTATATACAGGAATCACATATAAAGTTGTTCCTGGAATTTATGCGGAGACATTTGATTCTTGACATATTGTGAAATATGACAAGTACTTGGAATACTTCTTTTATTTGCTCTCTTCTGTGAGAGATTCAAGAAATCTACCTCCGTTAACTCAATACCTTGTGACTTTTTTGTTGCATTGAGATGCATGATAATTGAGGGATCTAGACACATAAAAAGCTAATGACATAAATAATTTTCTGGATCTTAACATGTAAGATCTTGATGTTGTTGTTTTGTCATGTGAATATGCAAAGATTGGAGAGCTAAAGAAGCTCGTTGAAGAGGGTAAGATAAAGTACATCGGTTTATCCGAGGCCTCTGCATCAACAATCAGAAGAGCACATGCTGTTCATCCCATCACAGCGGTGCAATTGGAGTGGTCGCTTTGGTCAAGAGATGTGGAGGCAGAGATCGTTCCAACGTGCAGGTAGGATATGACTCTGTTAATTGTTTATGCAGCAATAACAGCTTCCTTCTGACTCTGCTTTTCCTTTAAAATGTTGACTAGGGAGCTTGGCATTGGAATTGTTGCCTACAGTCCTTTAGGACGAGGATTCTTTTCTGTTGGCTCCAAGTTGGTGGAGAATCTCTCTAAGGATGATGTCAGACAGGTCTGTGCCTGCTTGTCAACATAATTAGATGCTTACAGTGACTGTGATTCTTATTGAAGTGCCGGAAACCTGTTCTTGTGGTATAAAGAAAAAGTATCTGGATGGGATGAATAAAACTTGGTGACACGAATGCTTCGTGTTCTTATATGTCTTTAATCCAGCACTCACCAGACATCCCACCTCTCTTGATTCTAGATAAATGTCAAATCACAAGTAATGGATTTAATGAGCCTGAAAGAGGCAGTTTCCTGGATTCTCGTGCTTTTGGGAATGAATACATATAGGTTTATTTGTAAGTTGCTCTGTTTCCCAGCCTTCCCACCATTTGCTAATCACTATCCTTTCCCCACTTTCCACCCACCCTTTTTCTCTCATCTTTCTTCACAAGATTAGCGATATTTCCTCAAAATAACTGATGCCAGTATCGGGCTTTGGCCCTCCGTCCTTTTTCATTCTCATCTTTCTTCACAAGATAAACTATATCTCGACACAACCATTTCTTGAGCTAGGACTCCTAACACCCTTTTATGAGAGTTTTGGATCAAGTTCCCATCTGACATAAAGCCAATTGTGTATTACTCCCCACCATTAGCGTTTGACTAGCGATAGTGCTGGGCAAGTGAAGTAGCTATTTTTCTTTGTAGCTAAAAGAGCTCTGCGTCTGATAACATTCTTCTACACATCATCTACATTTCTGATTTTTTATTTTTTATGTGACTAATGGTATCATCACACGTACAAAACTTAGATTGTCGAGTTTGTTTCTGTTTTCACATCCTACATCAAACCCATCAGCCTTGTGTGGTAGTTGCTAGATCACTTCGCTTGACGTTTCTAATGCTTATGATTTGGGACAAGATATTTTAATCACTTCTAAATGCTTATTATGTCAAGTAACAAGACAATCCGATGGCATGCAATGCAACCACTTTTGCACTTGTTGCTGTAGAATTTAGCCTTAAAAGGAAAATGATAATTGCTCATATGCTCTCTGCTGAGAAATTGCTCTATGTTATGCAGTATCTACCAAGGTTCCGGCCAGAGAACTTGGCTCACAACACGAAGTTATTTGACCAAGTGAATGAAATTGCGCAAAGAAAGGGATGCACCACATCGCAGTTAGCCCTCGCCTGGGTACACCACCAGGGTGATGACATTTGCCCAATTCCCGGCACAACCAAGATCGAGAATTTCAACCAGAACATTGGAGCTCTGTCAGTGAAGCTTACACCAGAAGAGATGGCCGAGCTTGAATCGATTGCTTCTGCAGACAATGTCAAGGGTGGCAGGTACGATGGAAGCATGTTTACATGGGAAAACTCCGACACTCCACCCCTTTCTTCTTGGAAACCTGCCTAGAAGCGTGTCTGCTTCTGTTGCTGCATCCTTGATGTGCAGAGTTTGAGCATTTGCCGCTGAAGTAATTTGAGTTTATGTTTTGTGGCTGTTATAAGTATGTGTAATAAGAGAGTGACTGTTTTCATTTTGTACATGTGACATTCACTATGAGAAGATTATGGATGTGTACTAACCTTACTGGGGAAAGATCACTCGATAAACACGAGAGCGAGTTGAATACGAACTGAGCCTGCCGTGCCGACTTTATTGGGGTGACTTTTAGAATCTGAGAAATCGGGATTTTGAAGAATTCAAACTCAGTCGTACATACTAGAGTGACGCTTTATTCTCCTCCAACCATGAGTTCAATACTAACACCGTGTGCAACGTACTCTTAAGACTGGATGCTACACATAGATACAAAGCGAAGTTAAGGAACAGTAAAATGTTACCTGATGTTCTCGCGAAAACGAAGTTGGGGATAAAATGCTGGCGCGGTTGATATGAGCGTTGGGGAAATCGAAGGTTTCTTGTTCAAGTTTCACCACCTACGGTTCATGAGCTTTTATGTTGCTCGATACCTTCGCTCATGCCTCTGCATTGTTATAAAACAGTCGGAGATATTGCGCAAGTTTCCTAAAATTAAAAACGACACTTCTATTGTTTTTTGTTTGGAGTTAGAGTGGAGCAATGTTGTTTTGTTTTGGTTTAGGAAAATAACGCAAATAGTCATTGAACTTTAGTATGGTTGTCGAACTTTTAGTACATGTTTAATTTAGATCCTAGGCTAGATAAATCCAATGATGCTATGTTTGGTCGTTCGAACATCTTTGCTATATGGGATAATGATAGGATAAAAATCCCATATAATATTTCTTGACGTTCGGATATAACATGATTCAAATAATTTTTTTTTAAATGAGTGCTTGATTTGTATAATTAAAATTAAAAGTAAACCATGGAAGTTGTAAATACTATTCATCCTTTAACAATCTTCATCCATATCAAACACCCCCGTTCCATGTGACTTCAAGGACGCTCGCTCCTTCTGCAACGCCCCTTTCGCTGCCCTTGATCAACTTGATGGATTACGCTCGCTCTACCTTTGACTTCGCCACATTGAGAGGCCCTAGGGTTTGAGTTCTCCGCTGGTCTAGCCATCTTTACTTTCAACGCCTTTTTCCTGCAGTGAATCCATCCCCTTCGACGAGTGTGAATACTGCGTTGATTCCCTGTTACCGTGCCCCGACTTGTTCAGTCGCTTCAACAGCTTCCCCCGAGATAGCGTGCGGATCCGGTTTATGAGTGGTAGCACCATGAGTGACGTGGTTGAGGAGCTCTATCACCTTGGCTGCCGCCTCTTTCGGATCATCTTCTTCACGGAGATGTCCAGCTTTGATCGGGATCACAAATTTCCCTACTAAAATGGAGTTGAGTGACATAAGAAACAGGCAGGGCTGACGAGCTCCGCGATACTCATGCTCTAATTTTGTGGTGGTCATCCGCGATACTCCGAATTTCACATTACTCTAGACACCAAATAGGATTAAAGTTATCATATTAGAGTTTTATCCGGCCCTTCAAATGCAGTCTTATGAGATAAAATGCAATGATATAATCTATGAACTAAATTAAACATTTATTAAAAGTTTAAGAACGAAATTTCACATTTTGATTGTTAAGATGCATGGGTGAGTTATGTTAAAATAATCATACAATATATTGATAGCTTTAAAAATGGGCTTTCTCTTGGTGATGATGTTGATCCATATGGAGAAATTAATGAGAGGGTTTATTTGGCCTAACTAAATGGGAGGCTATATCAATGGGAGGTTTTTCATTGTAACATTCCCTTGTGCTTTGAATTTGTTTTTTAGTAAAGGATTTTATTAGCATAATAGTCTTTGGATTATTACGAGAATAACAATTTTTTGCAAGTCACAAATTTTAAAGTAATGAACTCCATAATAATTTCAATTATTTGTTATTTGATTTTTTTTTTGTAGTTTAGAATAAAAATTATCACCAAATTATTTCTTTTTAACAAATATAATGCTCTAACTGTTGTTTTCAATTAAGTTTGCATCGGAGAAGAGATTATTTTGTTTTGCTACGCTTGTCGGATATTGCACGGGATATTGTCATTTTCTGAGCACTAGCAACGTTGCGTTCAGACAAGGCGGCATGGAATTATTTGCTTAGCTGCACATCGCAAGACCATACATTCATGGACTGTTCCTCAGGAAAGCATATAGACATGCGGCAGATGCAGAACATTCACGAGATTAAAAAAAAATAATAATAATAATTTTTAAAAAACTATACTTTCGACTTCAAAACGTGCCAATCGAACGCCTGCTATTCCCGCCTATAAAGCTCGGGTCACCCAACGGCTTCATTGTCGTCTCGGTGGCTCTCGAACTGTCCATTCTCCATTCTCTGTTCTTGCATCGACCTGGAGCTAGACGATGGTGGCAATGGCGTCGTCGGACGGTGAGGAGGATCAAGTTGGGGTCGTAGGGTCTCAAGGTCTCGGCGCAGGGGCTGGGCTGCATGGGCATGTCTACTTCGCCGGCCCTCCCAAGCCCAACCCCGACACGATCGAGCTTGTCCACCGCACCGTTGAATCTGGCGTTGCCTTCCTCGACACCTTCGACATCTATGGCCTTAACGCCAACGAAGTCCTCCTTGGAAAGGTCGGTATTTTATTTTGTAGATATAATTGAAGATCTTGATCACGACACCAATCCTAATTGCGGACTAATTGATTTGGATCGTTTAGTGAATATGAAATTTATAATTCATTATATATTATTTCATTTTTTTTCTTTCATTCTTACACTATAAATAGACCAATGTACTAATATACAGATCAATCAATATACAACGGAATTTTCTTCATTTTCCCTTTTATTTTCTATCATGTTGTCAATGTCATTCTTCCTGGCCTAGCTTCCCATATCTTAGAGTTGCCTTTCTTTTTTTCTTTTTTCTTTTGGTTGTTATTGCAAGTCCTCATCCTGCAATACAAATTAGCAAATCGATTAGGAATTCAATTTTTTTTTTTTCCGATACAAGGCAAAAAAATAAGAACACTGAGAGCTCCATGATAGAGGAGACACCTACCTCACCTCAAAATCAAGCCCCATCGCCGTCGGATTCGATTATGATTCGGGACAAAATATTTTAATCA
Organism: Eucalyptus cladocalyx; assembly: GCA_017140615.1. Classification (NCBI taxonomy): domain Eukaryota; kingdom Viridiplantae; phylum Streptophyta; class Magnoliopsida; order Myrtales; family Myrtaceae; genus Eucalyptus; species Eucalyptus cladocalyx. The sequence continues at coordinate 6,544,032 of CM029523.1, forward strand.
TTTCAAAATAATCTTTAACTGATCATGCTCTTCCAGATACACAGCGATTGCGCACTTCCAAATGCTTATTATGTCAAGTAACATGACAATCTGATGGCATGCAACGCAACCAATTTTGCACTCGTTCATGTAGAATTTGGCATTAAAAGGAAAATGATAGTTGCTCGTACGCTCTCTGCTTAGACATTGCTTTATGTTATGAAGTACATACCAAGTTTGCGGCCAGAGAACTTGGCTCACAATGCAAAGTTATTCGACCAAGTGAATGAAATTGCACAAAGAAAGGATGCACCCCATTGCAGTTAGCCCTCGCCTGGGTACACCACCAGAGTGATGACGTTTGCCCGATTCCTGGCACGATCAAGATCGAGAATTTCAACCAGAACATTGGAGCTCTGTCAGTGAAGCTTTCGCCAGGAGAGATGGCCAAGCTCAAATTGATTGCTTATGCCGACAATGTCAGGCGTGAGAATTGAAACCACATTTGATACTAAATTATCCCTAGGTAGGAATTCAAAACTCCACCTCCCGCTTTTCATGTGGGAAGGTTGGCCCCACCTCGCGCTTATGGAAAGAGTAATCACGAAGACATCACAATAGTTCAATTGACGTGAGCAGGTACGTCTTCCCTACATGGTAAGGGTCGTCACTGGGGGTGCAATTGACGTAAGCACGTGCGTCTTCACAGCCACTACCGCTCCCCTCCCACCTTCGTAGCTTCTGCCACTCCCCTCCTATAAATCTCGGCTCGCCCGACGCCTTCGCCATCGTCTCGGTGCAGTGCAGGGAACGATCGAGCTCGAGCTAGACTACGGCAATGGCAGCATCGACGACAACGGTGAGGAGGATCAAGCTGGGGTCGCAGGGCCTGGAGGTGTCGGCGCAGGGGCTGGGCTGCATGAGCATGTCCGCCTTCTACGGCCCTCCCAAGTCCGAGTCCGACATGATCGCCCTCATCCACCACGCCGCCGGCTCCGGCGTCACCTTCCTCGACACCTCCGACTTCTACGGTCCTCACACCAACGAAATCCTCCTCGGAAAGGTCGTTCTCTCAGTCTCTCTTTTGCCTCTGCATGAATTATATATGCTTATGGTTTTACGGAACTTAGCTTCATCGAGCAGGATGCTCTGATCCTGCGCCTTGGTTTTCTGATTTCGGGGTTGATTTTGAGCAGGCACTGAAGGGAGGGGTGAGGCAGAAGGTGGAATTGGCGAGCAAGTTCGGAATCAGACTCGCGGACGGGAAGAGGGAGATCCAGGGCGATCCGGCGTACGTGAGGGCTGCTTGCGAGGCCAGCTTGAAGCGGCTCGACATCGATTGCATCGACCTCTACTACCAGCACCGTATCGACACTCGCGTCCCCATTGAAGTCACTGTATGGATCCCTTATCAAACTTTCACCTCGCTTGAGACTTTCTCTGAGCCATATGATGCATCGTCATGTTGTTACAAGTTTGTTGAATTTTGTTAAATGACACTTAAGTTCAGCGGATAGCAGAGTTCAAGATGGGGCACGGTGTTGTTCAAGGGTTGTGGAATTTAGTAGTTTAGTGGCTTGAGTTTTCGTTTTGTTGGAATCTTTTACAAGTTAAGGGTCAACAAGCATGGAAATTATTCGAAATCTTCCTTTGAGATGAAAGTGCTCCGGGGTTCATCCTGAATTTATATACGGGAATCACATATAAAGTTGTTCCTGGACTTTATACGGAGACATTTGATTCTTGACACATTGTGAAATATGACAAGTACTTGGAATACTTCTTTTATTTGCTCTCTTCTGTGAGAGATTCAAGAAATCTACCTCCGTTAACTCAATACCTTGTGGGTTTTTTGTCGCATTGAGATGCATGATAATTGAGGGATCTAGACACATAAAAAGCTAATGACAAAAATAATTTTCTGGATCTTAACATGTAAGATCTTGATGTTGTTGTTCTGTCATGTGAATATGCACAGATCGGAGAGCTAAAGAAGCTCGTTGAAGAGGGTAAGATAAAGTACATCGGTTTATCCGAGGCCTCTGCATCAACAATCAGAAGAGCACATGCTGTTCATCCCATCACAGCAGTGCAATTGGAGTGGTCGCTTTGGTCAAGAGATGTGGAGGCGGACATCGTTCCAACGTGCAGGTAGGATATCACTCTGTTAATTGTTTATGCAGCAACAACAGCTTCCTTCTGACTCTGCTTTTCCTTTAAAATGTTGACTAGGGAGCTTGGCATTGGAATTGTTGCCTACAGTCCTTTAGGACGAGGATTCTTTTCTGTTGGCTCCAAGTTGGTGGAGAATCTCTCTAAGGATGACGTCAGACAGGTCTGTTCCTGCTTGTCAACATAATTAGATGCTTACAGTGGCTGTCATTCTTATTGAAGTGCTGGAAACCTGTTCTTGTGGTATAAAGAAAAAGTATCTGGATGGGATGAATAAAACTTGGTGACACGAATGCTTCGTGTTTTTATATGTCTTTAATCCAGCACTTGCCAGACATCCCACCTCTCTCGATTCTAGATAAATGTAAAATCACAAGTAATGGCTTTAGTGAGCCTGAAAGAGGCAGTTTCCTGGATTCTCGTGCTTTTGGGAATGAATACATATTGGTTTATATGTAAGTTGCTCTGTTTCCCAGCCTTCCCAACATTTGCTTATCACTATCCTTTCCCCACTTTCCACCCACCCTTTTTCTCTCATCTTTCTTCACAAGATTAGCGATATTTCCTCGAAATAACTGACGCCAGTATCGGGCTCTGGCCCTCCGTCCTTTTTCATTCTCATCTTTCTTCACAAGATAAACTATATCTTGACACAACAATTTCTTGAGTGAGGACTCCCGACACCCTTCTTATGAGAGTTTTGGATCAAGTTCCCATCTGACATAAAGCCAATTGTGTATTACTCCCCGCCATTAGCGTTTGACTAGCGATTGCGCTGGGCAAGTGAAGTAGCTATTTTTCTTTTTAGCTAAAAGAGCTCTGCGTCTGATAACATTCTTCTACACATCATCTACATTTCTGATTTTTTATTTTATGTGTGACTAATGGTATCATCACACGTACAAAACTTAGATTGTCGAGTTTGTTTCTGTTTTCACATCCTACATCAAGCCATCAGCCTTGTGTGGTAGTTGCTAGATCACTTCGCTTGACGTTTCTAATGCTTATGATTTGGGACATGATATTTTAATCATTTCAAGATTATTTATAACTGATCATGCTTATCCAGATAGACAACGATTGCGCACTTCTAAATGCTTATTATGTCAAGTAACATGACAATCCGATGGCTTGCAATGCAACCACTTTTGCACTTGTTGCTGTAGAATTTAGCCTTAAAAGGAAAATGATAATTGCTCATATGCTTTCTGCTGAGACATTGCTCTATGTTATGCAGTATTTTCCAAGGTTCCAGCCAGAGAACTTGGCTCACAACACGAAGTTATTTGACCGAGTGAATGAAATTGCGCAAAGAAAGGGATGCACCCCATCTCAGTTAGCCCTGGCCTGGGTACACCACCATGGTGACGACATTTGCCCGATTCCCGGCACAACCAAGATCGAGAATTTCAACCAGAACATTGGAGCTCTGTCAGTGAAGCTTACACAGGAAGAGATGGCCGAGCTTGAATTGATTGCTTCTGCGGACAATGTCAAGGGTGGCAGGTACGATGGAAGCATATCTACATGGAAAAACTCCGACACTCCACCCCTTTCTTCTTGGAAACCTGCCTAGAAGTGTGTCTGCTTCTGTTGCTGCATCTTTGATGTGCAGAGTTTGAGCATTTGCCGCTGAAGTAATTTGAGTTTATGTTATGAGGCTGTTATAAGTATGTGTAATAAGAGAGTGACTGTTTTCATTTTGTACATGTGACATTCACTATGAGAAGATTATGGATGTGTACTAACCTTACTGGGGAAAGATCACTCGATAAACACGAGAGCGAGTTGAATACAAACTAAGCCTGCCTTGTCGACTTTATGGGGTGACTTTTAGAATCAATTGGGATTTTGAAGAATTCAAAATCAGTCGTACATACTGTTGGAAATATGGCTTCGAAATTGGGTAGAACAATGAAATCGGATCAAGTAAAATAACTCGGACTTTGAGGCGATATATCACTTTCTTTAAGGATTTATTTGCCCCACAACGTTGCTAATAGTCACCGGCAAAAATCCTCCAGGATACAACAAAGTCTCGAATGAGAATACTAGATAGCAATTCAAGTATTTCTCCAGGGTCTCTCTAAGAAACAATCGAAAAATTGGCTGCTGTTTTTCAGAAAGAAGACTCGAAAATGACCACTCTTTTTCTTTCCGAAAAATGACAAGTATATATATAAAACAATCTTACAACTCTTCGTGAAAATTGCGAACAAACACGTCTTTAGAAAATTGTTCGGATAAACAAATGCGACTCTTTGGAAGAAATCGAAAACGAACAATTGCAACCCTTCGGGAAAAGTTAAAACCAAATAAGTAATTTTCCAAATGTTGTATTAAAAGAACACAAATAAAATTCGGAATAATTTTTTTTAATAGAATTTCAAATTTTAATTTTATATATTTTATTTCCGAAATTCTCAAAATAAAAGACAGCCTTTGAATTTACTAAAATTAATAAAAATTGTTGGAGAAATCTTCTTGGAGTATTTTGAAACTGACAAAACTTATCCATCAGTCTAATCTGAAGATTTGCAGACTCTACTATTCAAAGTCTGAAGACCTCCGGACTGCCAGATTCAAGACTCAAAGTCTATTCTCATTGACAGTTTCTAGACCATCGAAGAAGGGTTATCTAGAACTGGGTGTTTCATTAAGGATTTGACCTTATCGACTGGAGAAGATCTCTTGGCTAGATATGTCATAACACAATCCTTTATTTGATCATGATTGATTCAGAGATTAATGATCCGATGATTGGCGAAGTATACTTGGAAAGTTCTACTTATGGAAACCGAGATCTTGATTGTATGGGCGAGCATGATTGATGGGCTATCGACATGTTCCTTTAATAGCTCGAATGATCTTCCTAATTGATTCCGTCCAATGGGTAGATTGGAGGAATTCTTTTGGTAAGTGCCGACGAATATGATGGCATAAAGGAGTATAAAAGGAAGACGTTCCAGTTGTTCGAGTGTGTGCGCGATAGAAAAATTCCTAAGTCTGAAGCTCTTTGTTCTTAGTCAATTCATTTACTGTGCGAAATCTTGTACACAAAAGAGAGTATATACTTTGAGAGACATTGAGGAAGTGTGGTAGAGGTTCTACACTGTGGAATCAAGGAAGAGACTTGCTGTAACATCTCTTTTATTCATAGTGAAATCCAGCCTGTGGGCTGTCAGTGCGGAAGAGTGGACGTAGGCTTGAAATAAGCCAAACCACTATAAACCTCGTGTTCAACTTTCTCTTCCCTACTCTCTGCTTTACTTTGATCATAATTCGTTATGTTAACCAAAGAAGAACTTCCTTCTATTGTCTGCTTAGTATTGTTCTTATATCACGAAGAATTATTTTTACACCTATTCACCCCCTCTAGGTGCTTATACTAGCTATCTCAAAAATAAAATAAATAATAATAACAAAGGGATTAGTGTTAATTAAATCGCGGCAGGCATGCGTGCTAAGTGCGCCAAAATCGAGCAATTATTTGCGCACCCGCACGTGGGTATGGTGGGGTTTGGCCCCACCTAATCATTCCTTGATGTACACAAGGAAACCATTCACTTATAAATCAGCCCACTTCTTCCCACTTTTCCTATTTGGGACAACACACTCAGCTTGTTTTGACAAACAAACCTCCAACAATCCCCCACTTTGTTTGTAAAACAAAGATTTCAAAATTAAAATTTTAAAAAACATACTGCCAAAATTTCAGTAAGATTAATATACATACATAAAGGTCTCTTTCGAGTTAAACCTTTATTTAGTGCAAGTATATCAAAGCTCTATCAAAGTGACAAGTAGCTCGGCTTTAAACTTGTACTTTAATGTAATAGAACCGGACATACCGCACATACACTAATCTCTTGTTTCAGTGAGTTCTATATTACTCCGCACTATTATGGCATTGTGCTTGATTATGTTTCATGAGTTCTCTAGAAAGCAACCCTAACTTTTGTAAGAAGCGGCACCACTTCTAAGCTCGTATAGGTTGGTTGGGTGTTTCAGTTTTTCAAATTTCACATATTTTATTTGGGTTTATATCACTTTCTAGATGTGATTTTTTATCCGGACTATATCCGAATTTCACATTACCCTAAACACCAGATAGGATTAAACTTATCATATTAGAGTTTTATCTAGCCCTTCAAATGCAGTCTTATGATATAGAATGCAATGATATAATCTATGAACTAAATTAAACATTTATTAAAAGTTTAAGAACGAAATTTCACATTTTGATTGTTAAGATGCATGAGTGAGTTATGTTAAACTAATCCCACAATATATTGATAGCTTTGAAATAAGGCTTTCTCTTGGTGATGATGTTGATCAATATTGAGAAATTAATGAGAGGGTTTATTTGGCCTAACTAAATGGGAGGCTATATCAATGGGAGGTTTTTCATTGTAACATTCTCTTGTGCTTTGAATTTGTATTTTAGTAAAGGATTTTATTAGCATAATAGTCTTTGGATTATTACGAGAATAACAATTTTTTGCAAGTCACAAATTGTTAAAGTAATGAACCCCATAATAATTTAAATTATTTGTTATTTGATTTTTTTGTAGTTTAGAATAAAAATTATCACCAAATCATTTCTTTTTAACAAATATATTGCTCGAACTGTTGTTTTCAATTAAGTTTGCTTGGGAGAAGAGATTATTTTGTTTTGCTACGCTTGTCGGATATTGCACGGGATATTGTCATTTTCTGAGCACTAGCAACGTTGCGTTCAGACAAGGCGGCATGGAATTATTTGCTTAGCTGCACATCGCAAGACCATACATTCATGGACTGTTCCTCAGGAAAGCATATAGACATGCGGCAGATGCAGAACATTCACGATATTAAAAAAAAATAATAATAATAATTTTTTTAAAAAACTATACTTTCGACTTCAAAACGTGCCAATCGAACGCCTGCTATTCCCGCCTATAAAGCTCGGGTCACCCAACGGCTTCATTGTCGTCTCGGTGGCTCTCGAACTGTCCATTCTCCATTCTCTGTTCTTGCATCGACCTCGGAGCTAGACGATGGTGGCAATGGCGTCGTCGGACGGTGAGGAGGATCAAGTTGGGGTCGTAGGGTCTCAAGGTCTCGGCGCAGGGGCTGGGCTGCATGGGCATGTCTACTTCGCCGGCCCTCCCAAGCCCAACCCCGACACGATCGAGCTTGTCCACCGCACCGTTGAATCTGGCGTTGCCTTCCTCGACACCTTCGACATCTATGGCCTTAACGCCAACGAAGTCCTCCTTGGAAAGGTCGGTATTTTATTTTGTAGATATAATTGAAGATCTTGATCACGACACCAATCCTAATTGCGGACTAATTGATTTGGATCGTTTAGTGAATATGAAATTTATAATTCATTATATATTATTTCATTTTTTCTCTTTCATTCTTACACTATAAATAGACCAATGTACTAATATACAGATCAATCAATATACAACGGAATTTTCTTCATTTTCCCTCTTATTTTCTATCATGTTGTCAATGTCATTCTTCCTGGCCTAGCTTCCCATATCTTAGAGTTGCCTTTCTTTTTTTCTTTTTTCTTTTTGGTTGTTATTGCAAGTCCTCATCCTGCAATACAAATTAGCAAATCGATTAGGAATTCCAATTTTTTTTTCCGATACAAGGCAAAAAAATAAGAACACTGAGAGCTCCATGATAGAGGAGACACCTACCTCACCTCAAAATCAAGCCCCATCGCCGTCGGATTCGATTATGATTTGGGACAAGATATTTTAATCATTTCAAGATAATCTTTCATTGATCATGCTTTTCCAGATGCACAGCGATTGCGCACTTCCAAATGCTTATTATGTCAAGTAACATGACAATCTAATGGCATGCAACGCAACCAATTTTGCACTCGTTGATGTAGAATTTGGCGTTAAAAGGAAAATGATGGTTGCTCGTATGCTCTCTGCTTAGACATTGCTTTATGTTATGAAGTACCTACCAAGGCTGCAACTTAACCAATTTTGGCCAGAGAACTTGGCTCACAACACAGAGTTATTCGACCAAGTGAATGAAATTGCACAAAGAAAGGGATGCACCCCATTGCAGTTGGCCCTCGCCTGGGTACACCACTAGAGTGATGACGTTTGCCCGATTCCCGGCACGATCAAGATCGAGAATTTCAACCAGAACATTGGAGCTCTGTCAGTGAAGCTTTCACCAGAAGAGATGGCCAAGCTCAAATTGATTGCTTATGCTGACAATGTCAGGCGTGAGAATTGAAACCACATTTGTTACTAAATTATCCCTAGGTAGGAATTCAAAACTCTACCTCCCGCTTTTCATGTGGGAAGGTTGGCCCCACCTCGCGCTTATGGAAAGAGTAATCACGAAGACATCACAATAGTTCAATTGACGTGAGCAGGTACGTCTTCCCTACATGGTAAGGGTCGTCACTGGGCGTGCAATTGACGTAAGCACGTGCGTCTTCACAGCCACTACCGCTCCCCTCCCACTCTTCGTAGCTTCTGCCACTCCCCTCCTATAAATCATGGCTCGCCCGACGCCTTCGCCATCGTCTCGGTGCAGTGCAGGGAACGATCGAGCTCGAGCTAGACTACGGCAATGGCGGCATCGACGACGACGGTGAGGAGGATCAAGCTGGGGTCGCAGGGCCTGGAGGTGTCGGCGCAGGGGCTGGGCTGCATGGGCATGTCCGCCTTCTACGGCCCTCCCAAGTCCAAGCCCGACATGATCGCCCTAATCCACCATGCCGTCGGCTCCGGCGTCACCTTCCTCGACACCTCCGACGTCTACGGTCCTCACACCAACGAAATCCTCCTCGGAAAGGTCGTTCTCTCAGTCTCTGTTTTGCCTCTGCATGAATTATATATGCTTATGGTTTTACGGAACTTAGCTTCATCGAGCAGGATGCTCTGATCCTGCGCCTTGGTTTTCTGATTTCGGGGTTGATTTTGAGCAGGCACTGAAGGGAGGGGTGAGGCAGAAGGTGGAATTGGCAACCAAGTTCGGAGTCAGACTCGCGGACGGGAAGAGGGAGATCCAGGGCGATCCGGCGTACGTGAGGGCTGCTTGCGAGGCCAGCTTGAAGCGGCTCGACATCGATTGCATCGACCTCTACTACCAGCACCGTATCGACACTCGCGTCCCCATTGAAGTCACTGTATGGATCCCTTATCAAACTTTCACCTCGCTTGAGACTTTCTCTGAGCCATATGATGCATCGTCATGTTGTTACAAGTTTGTTGAATTTTGTTAAATGACACTTAAGTTCAGCTGATAGCAGAGTTCAAGATGCGGCACGGTGTTGTTCAAGGGTTGTGGAATTTAGTAGTTTAGTGGCTTGAGTTTTCGTTTTGTGGGAATCTTTTACAAGTTAAGGGTCAACAAGCATGGAAATTATTCGAAATCTTCCTTTGAGATGAAAGTGCTCCGGGGTTCATCCTGAATTTATCTACGGGAATCACATATAAAGTTGTTCCTGGAATTTATACGGAGACATTTGATTCTTGACACATTGTGAAATATGACAAGTACTTGGAGTACTTCTTTTATTTGCTCTCTTCTGTGAGAGATTCAAGAAATCTACCTCCGTTAACTCAATACCTTGTGGGTTTTTTGTCGCATTGAGATGCATGATAATTGAGGGATCTAGACACCTAAAAAGCTAATGATAAAAATAATTTTCTGGATCTTAACATGTAAGATCTTGATGTTGTTGTTCTGTCATGTGAATATGCACAGATCGGAGAGCTAAAGAAGCTCGTTGAAGAGGGTAAGATAAAGTACATCGGTTTATCCGAGGCCTCTGCATCAACAATCAGAAGAGCACATGCTGTTCATCCCATCACAGCGGTGCAATTGGAGTGGTCGCTTTGGTCAAGAGATGTGGAGGCGGACATCGTTCCAACGTGCAGGTAGGATATCACTCTGTTAATTGTTTATGCAGCAACAACAGCTTCCTTCTGACTCTGCTTTTCCTTTAAAATGTTGACTAGGGAGCTTGGCATTGGAATTGTTGCCTACAGTCCTTTAGGACGAGGATTCTTTTCTGTTGGCTCCAAGTTGGTGGAGAATCTCTCTAAGGATGACGCCAGACAGGTCTGTTCCTGCTTGTCAACATAATTAGATGCTTACAGTGACTGTCATTCTTATTGAAGTGCTGGAAACCTGTTCTTGTGGTATAAAGAAAAAGTATCTGGAGGGATGAATAAAACTTGGTGACACGAATGCTTCGTGTTCTCGTATGTCTTTAATCCAGCACTTGCTAGACATCCCACCTCTCTTGATTCTAGATAAGTGTAAAATCACAAGTAATGGCTTTAATGAGCCTGAAAGGGGTAGTTTCCCGGATTCTCATGCTTTTGGGAATGAATACATATTGGTTTATATGTAAGTTGCTCTGTTTCCCAGCCTTCCCAACATTTGCTAATCACTATCCTTTCCCCACTTTCCACCCACCCTTTTTCTCTCATCTTTCTTCACAAGATTAGCGATATTTCCTCGAAATAACTGACGCCAGTATCGGGCTCTGGCCCTCCGTCCTTTTTCATTCTCATCTTTCTTCACAAGATAAACTATGTCTCGACACAACCATTTCTTGAGCGAGGACTCCTAACACCCTTTTATGAGAGTTTTGGATCAAGTTCCCATCTGACATAAAGCCAATTGTGTATTACTCCCCGCCATTAGCGTTTGACTAGCGATAGCGCTGGGCAAGTGAAGTAGCTATTTTTCTTTGTAGCTAAAAGAGCTCTGCGTCTGATAACATTCTTCTACACATCATCTACATTTCTGATTTTTTATTTTATGTGTGACTAATGGTATCATCACACGTACAAAACTTAGATTGTCGAGTTTGTTTGTGTTTTCACATCCTACATCAAGCCCATCAGCCTTGTGTGGTAGTTGCTAGATCACTTCGCTTGACGTTTCTAATGCTTATGATTTGGGACATGATATTTTAATCATTTCAAGATTATTTATAACTGATCATGCTTATCCAGATAGACAACGATTGCACACTTCTAAATGCTTATTATGTCAAGTAACAAGACAATCTGATGGCATGCAATGCAACCACTTTTGCACTTGTTGCTGTAGAATTTAGCCTTCAAAGGAAAATGATAATTGCTCATATGCTTTCTGCTGAGACATTGCTCTATGTTATGCAGTATCATCCAAGGTTCCAGCCAGAGAACTTGGCTCACAACACGAAGTTATTTGACCGAGTGAATGAAATTGCGCAAAGAAAGGGATGCACCCCATCTCAGTTAGCCCTGGCCTGGGTACACCACCATGGTGACGACATTTGCCCGATTCCCGGCACAACCAAGATCGAGAATTTCAACCAGAACATTGGAGCTCTGTCAGTGAAGCTTACACAGGAAGAGATGGCCGAGCTTGAATTGATTGCTTCTACGGACAATGTCAAGGGTGGCAGGTACGATGGAAGCATATCTACATGGGAAAACTCCGACACTCCACCCCTTTCTTCTTGGAAACCTGCCTAGAAGCGTGTCTGCTTCTGTTGCTGCATCTTTGATGTGCAGAGTTTGAGCATTTGCCGCTGAAGTAATTTGAGTTTATGTTATGAGGCTGTTATAAGTATGTGTAATATATGTGTAATAAGAGAGTGACTGTTTTCATTTTGTACATGTGACATTCACTATGAGAAGATAATGGATGTGTACTAACCTTACTGGGGAAAGATCACTCGATAAACACGAGAGCGAGTTGAATACAAACTGAGCCTGCCGTGTCGACTTTATGGGGTGACTTTTAGAATCAATTGGGATTTTGAAGAATTCAAACTCAGTCGTACATACTGTTGGAAATATGGCTTTGAAATTGGGTAGAACAATGAAATCGGATCGAGTAAAATAACTTGGAATTTGAGGCGATATCACTTTCTTTAAGGATTTATTTGCCCCACAACGTTTCTAATGGTCACCGGCAAAAATCCTCCAGGATACAATAAAGTCTCGGATAAGAATACTAGATAGCAATTCAAGTATTTCTCCAGGGTCTCTCTAAAAAACAATCGAAAAATTGGTTGTAGTTTTTCAGAAAGAAGACTCGAAAATGACCACTCTTTTTCTTTCCGAAAATGACAAGTATATATATGAAATAGTCTTACAACTCTTCGTGAAAATTGCGAACAAACACGTTTTTAGAAAATTGTTCGGATAAACAAATGCGACTCTTCAGAAGAAATCGAAAATGAACAATTGCAACCCTTCGGGAAAAGTTAAAACCAAATAAGTAATTTTCCAAAGGTTGTATTGAAAGAACACAAATAAAATTCGAAATAATTTTTTTTAATAGAATTTCGAATTTTCATTTTATATATTTTATTTCCGAAATTCTCAAGATAAAAGACAACCTTTGAATTTACTAAAAATTAATAAAAATTGTTGGAGAAATCTTCCTAGAGTATTTTGAAATTGACAAAACGTTTCCATCAGTCTAATCTGAAAATTTGCAGACTCTACTATTCAAAGTCTGAAGACCTCCGGACTGTCAGATTCAAGACTCAAAGTCTATTCTCATTGACAATTTCTATACCGTCGAAGAAGGGTTATCCAGATTGGGTGTTTCATTAAGGATTTGACTTTATCGACTAGAGAAGATCTCTTGGCTGGATATGTCATAACAGAATCATTTATTTGATCATGATTGATTCAAAGATTAAGGATCCAATGATTGGCGAAGTATACTTGAAAAGTTCTACTTATGGAAACCGAGATCCTGATTGTATGGGCGAGCATAATTGATGGGCTATCGACATGTTCCTTTAATAGCTCGAATGATCTTCCTAATTGATTCCGTCCAATGGGTAGATTGGAGGAATTCCTTTGGTAAGTGCCAACGGATATGATGACATAAAGGAGTATAAAAGGAAGACGTTCCAATTGTTCGAGTGTGTGCGCGATAAAAAAATTTCAAAGTCTAAAGCTCTTTGTTCTTAGTCAATTCATTTACTGAGTGAAATCTTGTACACAAAAGATAGTATATACTTTGAGAGACCTTGAGGAAGTGTGGTAGAGGTTCAACACTGTGGAATCAAGGAAGAGACTTACTGTAACATCTCTTTTGTTCATAGTGAAATCCAGCCGGTGGGCTGTCAGTGCGGAAGAGTGGACGTAGGCTTGAAATAAGCCAAACCACTATAAACCCCGTGTTCAATTTTCTCTTCCATGCTCTCTGCTTTACTTTGATCATAATTCGTCCTGTTAACCAAAGAAGAACTTCCTTCTATTGTCTGCTTAGTATTGTTCTTATATCACGAAGAATTATTTTTACACCTATTTACCCCCCTCTAGGTGCTTATATTAGCTATCTCAATTGGTATCGGAGCTTACGTACCCACTTTGTTTGAAGTGTTTTACTTCAGAGTTAAAGATCTATGGCTAGTATGTTAGCTCCAGGGCTAGTAGAAGGGTAAAGCAATACCAGACCGCTTTACTTTGATGGAAAGGATTACAACATATGGAAAAACAAGATGAAGGCGTTCCTAAGATCAAAGGATCCTCTGGAATGGGACGTTGTTGACAAAGGAATCATTCTTAAAGCTGCACCTATCTTAGAGAGAGGAAAATATACTGTTGAGTCTAGTGAAATGACTCAAGAAGAGATAATCAAGAGACAAGCTCTTGATGCAAAAGCAATTTATTCTTTATATTGTGCATTGTCACCTACTGAATATAACAAAATATCTTCTTGTTCTATAGCTAAAGAAGTCTGGGATAGATTACACATCACTTATGAAGGAACTGATCGAGTGAAAGAAACCGGAATCAACATTCTGCTCGGTCAATATGAAGCATTCAAAATGAAATCTGGAGAATCTATTACTAACATGTTTAGTTGTTTTACAGAGATCGTGAATGGCCTTGAAAATCAAGAGCAACCAATTTCTGATCCCATGAAAGTAAACAAGCTTCTGCGTGGACTTTCTAAGGATTGGAATCACATAAAGACCTCAATAAGGGAGACACAAAGAATTATGTCACTTTCGGTCGATGAATTGGTTGTGACTCTTCAGTCTTATGAAGTAGAGCAAATCAACGAAGATGAAGATCCTAAAGGTAAGAAATCCATTGCATTAAAATCTAATGATGATTCTGATGTTACAAATTCTGAAAACGATATGGATGACGAAGAGCTTGCTCTCATGATAAGAAAATTCAGAAAACTGAACAGAAAAGGAAGAAGATTCAATCCAAAGAAACAGAGTTTTCAAAAGCAATAGACTAAGTCTGTTGAGGATGATGAATCAAACAAAAATGTAGTCTGCTTTGAATGCAAGAAAAAATGGACACATCAGACCCAACTGTCATCTTCTGAGGAAGAAGAAAGGAAAAGCTAAAAAATATCGAAAGGCTCTTAAAGCAGAAACCTGGAGTGATACAGAGTGTAAAGAAAGTGATGATGATTATGCCAATGTATGTTTGATGGCACAATCGGATTCAGATTCAAATTCCGAGACAGAATTAAATTCATATAGTGAATTTGAGGTGAGTAACTTTAAAATCCCTATTAAAGTTTCTAAATACATTGATGAGTTGTGTTTCAATCTTAAGACTTCTCTTAAAAGGATTTCCGAACTTAAAAAGGAAAATTATGCACTAAAACAACAAGAAAATGTTTTGAAAGAAAAAGGTCAAAGTTTTAGAAAAAATGTTTCTACCTTGAAAGAAAATGAAGGTAATCTTTCAAAAGAAAATACATTCTTGAAAAATGATATCTCAAATATTTCTAAAAGATTTTCTATAGGATCTGAGAAATTGGAAAAAAATTCTTTCTGTTCAAAGACCTTATTTCAATAAATCTAGTTTGGGAATGTCTGCAGAAACCATTCCTTTAATTGATTTTCCTAAAGTAAAGGAAAGAATTAAGTAAAGACCCACAAGAGATGCTTACAAAAATCATTTTAAAAAGATCTTTGTAAAACTAGCAGGCCGCAATGCTCTCAGATGTTCAAAGTGCAATAGTGTAGATCATTTTGAAAAAGAATACCCTATGGTTTGGAAACCCGTTAAGAAAGTATGGGCAAAATCCGCATGTCATACTAACACCAATGGACCCAAGAAAATATGGGTACCAAAGAAAGTTTGAGTTTCTTTTTTAAATGCAAGTCACTATCAAGAAAAAGGTAAAATGATATCTGGATAGTGGATGCTCAAGACATATGACATGAGATTCAAATTGTTTCGTAAAGCTCATTCAAGTAAATGGTGGAAAAGTCTCATTTGGAGGGAACATCAAAGGAAGAATTGTGGGATTTGGAACTATAAAAATTGGAAACCTCACAATAAGCAATGTTTCCTTAGTGGAAGGACTCAACTACAATCTGCTCAGTATCGGTCAGCTGTGTGATACCGGTTTCAAAATCAATTTTCAAGAGGGAATATGTTCAGGAACCAGTAAAGATTCTACTCAGTCATTCATGGGTCGAAGATATGGAAATATCTACCTCTTGGATGTGAAACCAGATGGATCGCAATGTCTAATCTCAATTCAAGACGAAGCGAACTTATGGCACATAAAACTTGGGCACATCAATATGAAGTAGATAGCCAAAATTTCAGCAAAAAGGCTTGTTAGTGGTTTACCCAATCTATCATACCAAAAGTCTAATCTATGTACACCATGCATATTGGGAAAGCATGTAAGAAATTCCTTTAAACCAATAAATCAAGTTTCTACTAATCGTGTATTGCAGCTTCTGCATATGGATCTCTTTGAACCAACCAGAACTCAAAGCATTGAAGGTAAGAAATATTGCCTAGTAATTGTGGATGACTACTCATGATTTACTTGGGTATATTTCCTGGTAAGTAAGTCTGAAACATTCTCTTACTTTAAAATTTTTTCCAAAAAATGAGGTGAATTTGAAAATCAAGATTTTACAAAGTTTTATGATGAATCTGGTTTTGAGCATGTGTTCTCCTCTCCATATACTGCAGAGCAAAACAGAGTTGTGGAAAGAAAGAACATGTCGCTTCAAGAAATGGCTAAAACACTTTTAATTGAAAGTAACATCTCTTCACGTTTTTGGGCTGAAGCATTTTTTACAGCATGTTATATATTATTAATAGAGTTTTTCTAAGACCAATTCTAGAAAAAAAAAAAAAAAAAAAAAAAACCCCCTATGAGTTATTCAAAGAAAAGAAGCCTATTGTTTCATATTTTCATGAGTTTGGATGTAAATGCTTTATATTGAAAAATGCAAATGATCGAGTTGGCAAGTTTGAAGAAAAATCAGACGAAGGCATCTTCCTTGGATATTCAACCACAAGCAAAGCATATAGAGTCTACAACAAGAAGACTTAATCCGTGGAGGAATCAATGAATGTCAAATTCCAAGATTCTATGCAAAACAAATCTATTCAGACTCATCTTGAAGAATCTGAATCTGCTCCAAACTCTACAAAGTCTAAATCTCAGGAAGCAGCTCAAACTTCGAAAGACCAGCATCAAATGATTGTTGAAGATTCAAATGAAGAAAGTGATAATCAATCTGATAAATCGATCAGTAACTGGAAGCATAAGTCTAGTCATCCCAAAGATCTCATTATTGACGACATTAATGAAGGAATTCACACAAGATCCAAAAGGCGCGAAGAGTCTAGTGCTGTGGCTCTTATTTCTGAAATAGAACCCAAAAGCATAGAAGAAGCTTTATTTGATAAAAGCTGGATTGAAGCTATACAAGAAAAACTCAGGCAATTCAGCATTAATGATGTCTGGGAGTTGACTCCTAAACCGAAAGGTAAATCTATTATTGGAACTAAATGGGTTTTTAGGAACAAGATGAACGAGAAAGGAAAGGTTGTAAGAAACAAAGCAAGACTCGTGGCCAAGGGATATACGCAAGAAGAAGGGATAGATTATGACGAGACTTACGCACCAGTAGCAAGGTTAGAAGCAATTCGATTATTACTTGATTTTGCTTGTTATAAGAATTTCAGGTTATTCCAAATGGACGTCAAAAGTGCTTTCCTGAATGGATTTATCCATGAGGAAGTTTATGTGGAACAACCATCTGGGTTTGAAGACCCAAGAAACCAGACTCAGTATTCAGACTGAAAAATGCCTTATATGGTTTAAAACAAGCACCTCGAGCTTGGTACGACAGGCTGAGTAAGTTTTTAATTCAAAACGGCTTTGTCAAAGGTAAAGTAGACACTACTCTGTTCATCAAAAGAGAAAACAAAATTTTTCTGCTTGTTCAAATATATGTTGATGATATTATTTTTGGATCCTCTAATGAAAGTCTATGCAAGAAATTCTCTAAGTCTATGCATGATGAATTTGAAATGAGCATGATGGGTAAACTAACTTTCTTTCTTGGACTTCAAGTGAAACAATTGAAGGAAGAGACTTTTATTCATCACGAAAAATATGCTAATGATCTTGTCAAAAAGTTTGAACTTGAAAATTGCAAAAAGACTGATATACCAATGTCAAGCTCTTTGAAGATAGACAAAGATGAATGAGGAAAGAAAGTTGACCAGAAGCTATACATGAGTATCATTGGTTCACTTCTTTATCTTACTGCTTCTAGACCTAACATTTTGTTTAGTATTTGCATTTGTGCTAAATTTCAAGCAGACCCAAAAGAATCTCATCTAAATGATGCAAAGCGTATTATCAAATACATTGCATCAACTCCGAGCATTGGTCTCTAGTATCCTAAAAATAGAGACTTTACTCTTCTCGGATATTCAGACGCAGACCTAGCCGAATGCAAAGTTGATAGAAAGAGCACCTCGGGTACCTGTCAACTACTTGGAAGCAGGACAATATCTTGGTTTTCAAGGAAGCAAAATACAGTAGCTCTTTCTACAGCAGAAGCAGAGTATGTAGCTCTTGGAAGTTGCTGTTCACAAATTCTGTGGATAAAACAACAGCTAAGAGACTTTGGAATTGAAGATTCATGCATGGAGATTAACTGTGACAACACCAGCACAATCAATCTCACCAAGAATCCAATTCTTCACTCAAGAGCAAAGCATATAGAGATTCGACATCACTTCATTAGAGATCATGTTCAAAATAGAGAAGTTTCGATTCAATTTGTTGACTCAAAGAACCAACTGGCAGATATATTTACAAAACTTTTGGAGAAAAATCAATTTGAAATCATTCGTTCCAGACTCAACATCTTGAAGTTTGAAGAAGTTAAAGTCTAGAGACTCCTAGACTCAGACGATCAGGATTTTCTTTCCTTGGAATCTCTCAAAGACTGTGAAAAATGTCTTCCCAAAGAAAGTCTTCGAGGATCGCAAGCAGGGGAACATAGCAAATGCTTGAGGGGCCTACGCACTTTGATCTCACCGAAGAAGAAGAGTTTCCTAGTCAGCAGCAGAGCTTACAACATTCTCAGCAGCGTCTATCTTCTCCATCTAGACAACAGGAGGTTGCTCGACAAGAAAATGAAGAGATAATTGAAAATGCAGAACCTGTAAGAGTCTATAAGCCTTCTTTTACCTACAAGCTTTATCGTGCTTTAAAAAGGGGTGGAACTCTTTTGAACTACATTGACGAATTTCTAAAAGACAAAGGGTACAAAAATGAAACCTTCTTTTTACACACAATGGAGTGTTTAGGAATTGCCCCTGCTAGATCAGCGGAAGAGGCATTCGCAAATATCCCAATCGATCCTCGTGTTGGAGGGCTGAATCAGATAGATGGGAATGATGATGACAAGTTGTACAGTCAGTTTCAACTGAGAATGGGTGTTGCGGCAAAAATTCAGGGAAAAATGATAGACTTGTTTCGATCGGAGGAACACAAGCATTTATACTCTAAGTTGTTGAAGCATGGGGTAATAAACCCTAAAAGTGTAGACTTTGATTTCCTTGATGCTGTGAATGTTAAATTGAGGGAAAAATTCAGTCTTCTTCAACTTGAACAGTTCTGTTCTGACTCTACAGAAGCCTATGCTGAACTCACTGCTTATTTCTATTCAAATCTTAGTTTCCTATATGTGAATGGATTCTCTTTTAGTGTTCGAGATCATGGTGGATGTAGATATGTTGGTTGATGTGATTGGGGTTGAGAGAGGGAGATATCAACCTATCAATGTCTCTATTGCTCGTACTACGTTGGAACTTGTTAAGGATAGAAGGACCAAGGGAAATGTTTCCTACTTAAGGATGAGTGCATTCAACATTCTGCTTCACAAGATTGTGATTAATTGCCTCATACCAAAATCTACTTCAAAGACTGATGTTTCAAACTTAGAGGCAAAGCTGATGTATGCTATCAATGCAGGGAAAAAGTTCTCTCTTTCACATACTATTATATTCCACATGTACAGGGCAGTGGTGAAGGACAATGGTCAACTTCCTTATCCAGCTCTTATGACAAAGTTATTCAAACATTTGAATGTTCAGCCTCCACGAATTCTTTGCGTTCGATCTTGTGATCAAATGGTGGTGGGACTGAAAACGGTCTCTAAAATGCGTTTGAAGGAACTCAACAAGGCATTGGAAAAATTCAAGGAGAAAACCCCTATTAAGTCTCATCAAGTCTCTTCGGCTGCAAAGAGAAAAGGAAAAAAGCCCATGGTAGCTCCATCCAAGAAAAGAAGAGCTCTCATCGTTGAGGATGAAGATGATGAGGAAGGCATCACCATTTCTGCTATGGCATTGAAGAACTTAAGTCGTTCTGTTCCAGAATCAATGGAGAGACAAGAAAAGGACACAGATGAGACAAAATAGAGGACTGGAGAAAGAGAAAATTTGGAAGCAGAGGAGAAAGAAGCAGAGGAAAGACAAACAGAGGAGATAGAAGCAGAAGAAGGAGATGAAGAGGAGGAAAGAATTGAAGAAGAAGAAGAGAGAGGAGATCAAGCGGAAACAAAGCATGAGAATCACTCTTCTCCACCTAAAGGCATGGAAACCTGGGGAGACCGTGAGAAAAGAAGAATGTCCTCATATCCTGCTATCAGTGAGGGAGTCAGTTGCTCTCCAGCAGATCCAGAGGACATCTATGCCTCTCAATTTCCTGAAGAGGGACATGATGTTTCATCGCCCAATCTGCGTGACCATGCTGATTTGCCATCATCTGCCTTTACTCCATCTGATCGAGCAGAAGCCAGTACGCAGATTGAAAATCAGCAGACTTTCGCAAAATTCTTGATGTTCTCTTGGAAATGCGGGGTCAGATTTATGCTCTGGGATGCGAAGTTCAGAATTTGCAGAATGCGGGTCAAGCTTCTTCAGTATCCTTGAATGATCAGATCCAAGCCCTTTCTCTTCAGATTCCGGCAAATGCTAAGGGTGAAGATGTGGCATAACTGAAGGAAGACTTGAAAAAGATGGAAGGCATTGTCCAGTCAATGTGAGATTTCCAGTTTGTTCGTGTTCCCAAGCATTCTTGAATCCATTCTCTTTTCATCTCAACCTTTTTTATGATGACAAAAATGGGGAGAGATGCGAGATTTGAAACTTTGAACTTAATCTTGTTGAACTTTGGTTTGTCTTGATGTTTGACTTGACTTGATTTGTGTGTCTGGATGTGGACTGAATTTGGGATTTGGATTTGACTGCTTATTGACTACTTATATTAAGTACTATTGATATCTTATGAATGGCTTCACTCACATGAAAGACTAACATATTTTCTGTGGTTGCAGATTCTAGTGTTATCATTAAGCCATTTATCTTTATAATATATTCATATTTGCTTGAGTAATATTTTGCAGGTCAAAGTTATTCAAATCTGTAGAAAAGTTTTGTCACCATAAAAAATGGGGAGATTGTTGAAGAAATCTTCATGGAGTATTTTGAAGCTGACAAAACGTTTCCATCAATCTAGTCTGAATATTTGCAGACTCTACTATTCAAAGTTTGAAGACCTCCGGAATGCCAAACTCAAGACTCAAAGTCTATTCTTATTGACAGTTTCTAGACCGTTGAAAAAGGGTTATCCAGAACTAGGTGTTTCATTAAGGATTTGACTTTATCGACTAGAGAAGATCTCTTGGCTGGATATGTCATAACGGAATCCTTTATTTGATCATGATTGATTCAGAGATTAAGGATCCGATGATTGGCGAAGTATACTTGGAAAGTTCTACTTATGGAAACCGAGATCCTGATTGTATGGGCGAGCAGGATTGATGGGCTATTGACATGTTCCTTTAATAGCTTGAATGATCTTCCTAATTGATTCCGTCCCATTGGTAGATTGGAGGAATTCCTTTGGTAAGTGCCAACGGATATGATGGCATAAAGGAGTATAAAAAGAAGACGTTCCAGTTGTTCAAGTGTGTGCGCGATAGAAAAATTTCAAAGTCTGAAGTTCTTTGTTCTTAGTCAATTCATTTACTGAGCGAAATCTTGTACACAAAAGAGAGTATATACTTTGAGAGACCTTGAGGAAGTGTGGTAGAGGTTCTATACTGTGGAATCAAGGAAGAGACTTGCTGTAACATCTCTTTTGTTCATAGTGAAATCCAGCCAGTGGGCTATCAGTGCGGAAGAGTGGATGTAGGCTTGAAATAAGCCGAACCACTATAAACCCCGTGTTCAATTTTCTCTTCCCTACTCTCTGCTTTACTTTGATCATAATTCGTCCTGTTAACCAAAGAAGAACTTCCTTCTATTGTCTGCTTAGTATTGTTCTTATATCACGAAGAATTATTTTTACACCTATTCACCCCCTCTAGGTGCTTATACTAGCTATCTCAAAAATAAAATAAAAAATAATAACAAAGGGATTAGTGTTAATTAAACCGCGGCGGGCATGCGTGCTAAGTGCGCCAAAATCGCGCAATTATTCGCGCACCCGCATGCGGGTATGGTGGGGTCTAGCCCCACCCAATCATTCCTTGATGTAACAAGGAAACCATTCACTTATAAATCAGCCCACTTCTTCCTACTTTTCCTATTTTGGACTAGAAAAACACACTCAGCTTGTTTTGACAAACAAACCTCCAACAATCCCCCACTTTGTTTGTAAAACAAAGATTTCAGAATTAAAATTTTAAAAAACATACAGCCAAAATTTCAGTAAGATTAATATACATACATAAAGGTCTCTTTCGAGTTAAACCTTTATTTAGTGCAAGTATATCAAAGTTCTATCAAAGTGACAAGTAGCTCGGCTTTAAACTTGTACTTTAATGTAATAGAACCGAACATACCGCACATACACTAACCTCTTGTTTCAGTGAGAAGTTTTATATTACTCCGCACTATTATGGCCTTGTGCTTGATCATGTTTCATGAGCTATCTAGAAAGCAACCCTAACTTTCGTAAGAAGCGGCACCACTTCTAAACTCATATAGGTGAAGTATCTACCATGTATTTCTGTTACTATCAACACACTATAAACTTGTATCATACTTTATTAAGAATTCAATTCAGCCTACAAAACGTAACAGATGATACTAACTTCTCATATCAGGGCCATGTCAGTATCAAACAATCACATTCAATAGCTTGTTCTTACCTATTAAACCTTGTAACTAGTGATGTTCTAGAAAAAGGTTGGGTTACCATTATTGGTTATTTCAATTAAAGGGTTTCAGCCCAATTTCTTGTGAAGTCGTTATTACCATATGTCTTGGTAAAGCCTTCGTCAATGGATCGGCAAGATTTTTACTTGACCTCACATAGACAATTGTTATGGTACCATCTTTAATCAATTGTCTCACATATTCATGTTTTAGACTAATGTGTCTAGACTTACCATTATAGGTGCTACTATAGGCTCTTGCCAAAGTGGCCTGGCTATCATAATGGATAAAAATAGGAGGCATAGGACTAGGCCATAATTTGATATCTAACCACAAATTTCTAATCCATTCAGCCTCTTTCTCAGCTACCACCAAAGCAATAAATTCATATTCCATTGTTGAGTGAGTTATACATGTCTGTTTCTTGCTTGCCCAAGATACAGCACCTCCAGCTAATGTGAAAATCCATCCAGAAGTGGAACGTTCATCTCGCACACTTGTAATCCAACTAGCATCAGTGTATCCTTCTAATACAGCCGGATAATTATTGTAGAACAATCCTAAATTTTTAGTTCTCTTAAGATAACCAAAAATTCTAGTAATAGCTCTCCAATGTTCTGTACTTGGATTACTAGTATACCTACTCAACTTGCATACAGAATAAGTAATATCGGGTTTAGTACAATGCATCGCACACATTAAAAACCCTATAGCACTTACATATTTTAGTTATGCCACCGCTCTACCAGTATTATAATTTAATTTAATACTGGAATCAAATGGAGTACTTATTTCTTTAAAACCAAGATGTTGAAATTTATTTAATAATTTTTCAACATAACTACATTGGCTTAAAGAATAACCCCCACTATTTTTCTTAACTTTAATACCTAAGATGGTATCTACTTCACCCAAATCCTTCATTTTAAGCATGGAAGTTAGATACTTCTTAGTCTCATTAATTCCAGTAATATTTGTTCTTAATCAATTTACATACTTTTCTTTCATTTCTAGGAAGAACAAAACCCTCTGATTGTTCCATGTAAATCTCCTCATTTAAGTCTCCATTTAAGAAAGCAGTCTTAATATCCATTTGATGAATACAAAGATCATAAATGGAAGCTAGAGCAAAAAAAACTTGGATAGAAGTTATACGTGCAACATGAGCATATGTATCAAAATAATCTATTCATTCCTTTTGTCTATATCCCTTAGCTACAAGCCTAGCTTTAAAAACTTGAATAGAACCATCATAATGATATTTTCTTCTAAAAACCCATTTGCACCCAATAGGTTTTGATCCTTTCGGTAAATCTACTAATACCCAAGTATTATTGGACATAACTGAGTACATTTCATCATTCACAGCTTCTTTCCAAAAAGAAGCATCTCTAGAAGATATAGCATCATTAAAGCTTCTAGGATCATCTTCTAAATTTAATACTAAAGGGTATTTATTTATCACGTTATTATATCCATCTCCTTCAACAAGAAAAACATGAGTTATAAAATCATGACCTAAGTCTTTTATTTTCCTAGCTCTAGTACTTCTCCTTGGTTCAATCATGTCTTTAGAATCATTTGTTTCTTTTTCTTGAGAATCACTTTGAGTTTCCATAGATCTTGAATTATTTTCAATAATTTCAGAACTTGTAAAACATTTATTCTCAAAGAATTCAACGTCTCTCGATTCTACTATGACATTAGACTCTAAATCAAGAAGTCTATAAGCTTTACTATTTTTAGCATACCCAAGGAAAACACTTTTGATAGCTCTAGGACCGAGCTTTGTTCTCTTAGGATCTGGAGCTCGGTAGTATGCCAAACACCCCCACACTTTAAGATATGAAAAATTTGGCTTTCTACCTTTCCATATTTCATAAGGGGTTATGTCATTTTTCTTAGAAGGTATTCTGTTATGAATATAGCATGAAGTAAGTAATGCTTCTCCCCAAAGATTAATTGGTAGATTTGAATTTGAAAGCATACAATTAACCATTTCTCCAAGAGATCAATTTTTCCTTTCAGCTAAACCATTTTGTTGTGGAGTATATGGTGCTAAAGCTTGATGAATAATACCGTGTTCTTCACAAAATGAAGAGAATTCATTTAAGAAACATTCTCCACCTCTATCTGATCGTAGAACTTTAATTTTCTTTTCTAATTGATTCTTTACTTCAGCCTTATATTTCTTAAACATGGTAAATGCTTCATCATTTGATCTCATGAGATAAACATATAAGAACCTACTGCAATCATCCACAAAGGTAATAAAATACATTTTACCTCCACGTGTTAGCATACCATTAAATTCACATATATCACTATGAACCAAATCCAATAAATTCGAATTTCTTTTAACACTAGGAAATGGCTTCTTAGTAAATTTTGACTTAGCACATATTTCACATTTATCAAATTCGTCATTAAAATTTATCAAGTCTAATTTTCTCATATTCTTCAAATAACGAATATTTATATGTGCCAACCTACTATGCCATAAAATTGAAGACTCGACAATATAAACAGAACTATAAATATTATTATTGATACTCAGTTGATACATGTCATCATTGGCATAACCCTTCCTAACAAACAGCCCATTTTTCGACAGGATAACCTTGTCGGATTTAAACAAAATCCGAAACCCCCTCTTACAAAGTAAATCAATAGAAACTAAGTTCTTCCTAATTTCAGGTATAAATAACACATTAAGAAGAGTTATCTTCTTTCCAGAAGTGAAGTCTATCTCCATCGTGCCTTTTCCAGCAACCTTTGCAAGAGCATTATTCACCATCAGGACCTCTTGAACATTTGAGTCAACAATCTCTTCAAATTGCTTGAACATGTACTTGTCCTTGCACACATGGACTGTTGCTCCATAATCTATCCACCAACCAGATTGGATAGTGGTAGAATTAATTTCAGAAACCATAGCCATCGCATCATTGATTTCAGAAATTTCCATGTTTGAAATCATGGCTACATAATTTTCTTCAACCAGATTTGCATCTGCTTTCACCACCGGAATGTTCTTGTCCTTTGAAATGCTCTTGCGGTGAATGCAATCCTTGGCGTAGTGTCCCTGTTTACCACAAACAAAACAGCAACCCTTTTGCTTCTTTTGTGTTCTCTTGAATTTATACCCCCTCGCTTTTTACTTTGAAGTTCTGGCCGAGTTTTCGTTTTTTGTCCACAGCATTCACCTTGGAATTGTACAAAACAGAATTATCACGTAAACGTGACTCTTCCTCAATGCAAAGATGTTTCTATATTTGCTCCAAAGTAAAGTCTCCCGACTTGTGAATCAGCTCTTTTACATAGTCTTTCCAACTTGGAGGCAATTTCGCAATAATTGCTCCAACTTGAAAAGCTTCTGGAATATCAATTTTGAGGACACGAATCTTATTCACAATCACTTGCAATTCATGGACTTGTTCTAGCAAGGGTTTAGTATCAATAAACTTGAAATCAAAATACTTTGCGATTAGCTATTTGTTGGTACCTTGCTCCTCCACTTTGTACTTGAATTCCAGTGCATTTCAAATTTCTTTGGCCGACTTCATTTCAATGAATAAGTCATACAGATGATTGGAGAGTGTGTACAGAATGTGTTCTCGACAAAGTAACTCATCCTCCACACGTTTCTTCTTTTCCTTATTAACCCTCTCAATGACTTCTGCACTTAGCTATCCTCCCTCGATAGTAGGCTTAGGATCTTCTATAAGCGCCAAGTTAGGATCCAGTATGTAGGAAATCTTCAGAGTAGTGAGTAAGAACGTCATCTTGTCCCTCTAGCGAGCAAAATCGTTCCCATCGAACCGGTCCAATTTGACCATATCTTAATTCATTACTTTGATTGTCTCCAACTCCATTGTAGCAAACTAAATCCTTAAAATTGTTGTAAAATTATGGCTTCGAAATTGGGTAGAATAATGAAATCGGATCGAGTAAAAAAACTCGAACTTTGAGGTGCGATATCACTTTATTTAAGGATTTATTTGCCCCACAACGTTGCTAATGGTCACCAGCAAAAATCCTCCAGGATACAACAAAGTCTCGGATGAGAATACTAGATAGCAATTCAAGTATTTTTCTCCAGGGTCTCTCTAAAAAACAATCGAAAAATTGGCTGCTGTTTTTCAAAAAGAAGACTCGAAAATGACAACTCTTTTTCTTTCCGAAAAATGACAAGTATATATATGAAACAGTCTTACAACTCTTCGTGAAAATTGCGAACAAACACGTCTTTAGAAAATTGTTCGGATAAACAAATGCGACTCTTCGGAAGAAATCGAAAACGAACAATTGCAACCCTTCAGGAAAAGTTGAAAACCGAATAGTAATTTTCCAAAGGTTGTATTGAAAGAACAAAATAAAATTCAGAATAATTTTTTTAATAGAATTTCGAATTTTCATTTTATATATTTTATTTCCGAATTTCTCAAAATAAAAGAACCTTTGAATTTACTAAAAATTAATAAAAAAATAACAAAGGGATTAGTGTTAATTAAACCGCGGGCGCGTATGCGTGCTAAGTGCGCCAAATCCGCGCAATTATTCACGCACCCACACGCGGGTATGGTGTGGTTTAGCCCCACCCGATTATTCCTTGACGTACATAAGGAAACCCTTCACTTATAAATCAGCCCACTTCTTCCCACTTTTCCTATGTGGGACTACTAGAAAAACACACTCAGCTTGTTTTGACAAACAAACCTCCAACACATACTAGAGTGACGCTTTATTCTCCCCCAACCAAGCATTCAATACTAATACCATGGGCAACACGCTCTTAAGACTAAATGCTACACATAGATACAAAGCTTCGGTTTGTGTTTGGTTTGGTAGCGAAGTTAAGGAACAGTAAAATGTTACTGGATGTTCTCACGAAAGCGAAGTTGGGGATAAAATGTTGGCGTGGTTGATATGAGTGTCGGGGAAATCGAAGGTTTCTTGTTCAAGTTTCACCACCAACGGTTCATGAGCTTTTATGTAGCTCGATACCTTCACTCATGCCTTTGCATTATTATAAAACGGTTGGAGATATTGCGCGGGTTTCCTAAAATTAAAAACCACACTTCTATTGTTTTTTATTTGGAGTTAGAGTGGAGCAATGTTGTTTTGTTTTGGTTTAGGAAAATAACGCAAATAGTCATTAAACTTTGGTCCAATGTGTTATGTTCTTACTGAACTTTTAATTTATTTAGTGTGGTTGTCGAACTTTTTGTACATGTTTAATTTAGATCCTAGGCTAGATAAATCCAATGATGCTATGTTTGGTCGTTCGAACATTTTTGCTATATGGGATAATGATAGGATAAAAATCCCATCTAATATTTCTTGACGTCCGGATATAACATGATTCAAATAAAACAAATTTAAATGAGTGTTTGATTTATATAATTAAAATTAAAAATAAACCATGGAAGTCGTAAATACTATTCATCCTTTCCTAATCTTCATCCATATCAAGCACCCCCGTTCCATGTGACTTCAAGGACGCTTGCTCCTTCTGCAACACCCCTCTCGCTACCCTTGATCAACTTGATGGATTACGCTCGCTCTACCTTTTGACTTCGCCACATTGAGAGGCCCTTGGGTTTGAGTTCTCCGCTGGTCTAGCCATCTTTACTTTCAACGCCTTTTCTTGCCTTTTCCTACGATGAATCCATCCCCTTCGACGAGTGTCAATACTGCGTTGATTCCCAGCTACCGTGCCTCGACTTGTTCAGTCGCTTCTGTTAGATAAATCTTATTGAAATATTTTGAAGCTGACAAAACGTTTCCATCAGTCTAGTCTGAAGGTCTGCAGACTCTGCTGTTTAAAGTCTGAAGATCTCCGGACAGCCAGACTCAAGATTCAAAGCCTATCCTCATTGACAGTTACTAATCCGTTGAAGAAAGGCTATCCAGAACTGGATGTTTTATTAAGGATATGACCTTATCGACTGGAGAAGATCTCTTGGCTGGATATGACATAACGGAATCCCTTTAATTGATCGAGATTGATTCGATGATTAAGGATCCGATGATTTGCGAAATATTCGTGGAAGGTTCTACTTATGGAAACCGAGATCTTGATTGTATGGGTGAACATGATTGATGGGCTATCGTCATGTTCCTTTAATAGCTCGAATGATCTTCCTAATTGATTCCGTCCAACGGGTAGATTGGAGGAATTCATTTGGTAAGTGCCAACGGGTATGATGGCATAAAGGAGTATATAAGGAAGACGTTCTAAGTTGTTCGTGAGGTGCGCAATAGAAGAATTCCAAAGTCTGAAGCTTCTTGTTATTTAGTCAATTCATTTGAGCGAAAACTTGTACGCAAAAGAGAGTTTATATTTGTGAGAAACCTTGAGGAAGTGTGGTACAACATCTATATTGTGGAATCAAGGAAAAGCTATGCTGTAACATCTCTCTTGTTCATAGTGGAATCCAACCGATAGGCTGTCAGTGCGGAAGAGTGGACGTAGACTTGAGATAAGCCGAACCACTATAAACCTTGTGTTTAATCTTCTCTTCCCTACTCATTACTTTACTTTGATTGTAATTCATTTTGGTTAAGCAAAAGAGTACTTCCTTTCTATCGGTTGCCTAGTATTGCTTCCGTATCGCGAGAAACTGTTTTTACACCTATTCACCCCTCTAGGTTTTTATACTAGCCACATCAATTGGTATCAGAACTTGTGTACTCACTTTATTTGAAGTGTTTTACTTCAGAGTTAAAGATCCATGACTAATATGTTGGCTCCAGGGCTGGTAGAAGGGCAAAGCAATACCAGACCACCTTACTTTGATGGAAATGATTACAACATATGGAAAAACAAAATGAAGGCGTTTCTAAGATCAAAGGATCCTCTGGAATGGGATGTTGTAGAAAAAGGAATCACTCCTAAAGCTACACCTGTCTCAGAAAGAGGAAAATATACTGTGGAGTCTAGTCAAAAGACTTAGGAAGACTAAAGAAGTCTGGGATAGATTACATATTACCTATGAAGGAACCGATCGAGTGAAGGAGATCAGAATCAACATTCTCCTCGGTCAATACGAAGCCTTCAGAATGAAATCGGGAGAATCTATAACTAACATGTTTAGTCGTTTTACAAATATTGTGAATGGTCTTGAAAATCAAGATCAACTAATTTCTGATCCCATGAAGGTAAACAAGCTACTGCATGGACTCTCCAAAGATTGGAATCACATAAAGACCTCAATCAGAGAGACCCAAAGAATCATGCCACTATCTGTTGATGAATTGGTTGGAACTCTTCAGTCTTATGAAGTGGAACGAATCAATGAAAATGAAGACCCTAAAGGTAAGAAATGCATTGAAAATGATGATTATGATGTTGCAGATTCTGAAGACGATATGGACGATGAGGAGCTTGCTCTCATGATAAGAAGATTCAGAAAGCTGAATAGAAAAGGAAGAAGATTCAATCCAAGGAAACAAAGTTTTCAAAAGCAACAGACTAAGTTTGTTAAGGATGATGAATCAAACAAAGATGTAGTCTGCTTTGAATGTAAGAAAAAGGGATACATCAGACCCAACTGTCCTCTTCTAAGGAAGAAGAAAGGAAAATCTGAAAAGTATCAAAATGCTCTTAAAGCAAAAACCTGGAGTGATATAGAATGTGAAGAAAGTGATGATAATTATGCCAACATATGTCTAATGGCACAATCGGATTCAGATTCAAACTCCGAGACAGACTCAGATTCGGACAGTGAATTTGAGGTAAGTAACTTCAAAATCCCTGTTAAGGTTTCTAAATACATTGATGAGCTGTGTCTTAGTCTTAAGACTTCTCTTAACAGGATTTCTGAACTAAAAAGGGAAAACTCTACACTAAAACAACAGGAGCTTGTTTTGAAAGAAAAATTGAAATGTTTAGACATGAATGTTTCTTCTCTTAAAGAAAGTGAAGTCAATCCCTTAAAAGAAAATGCATTTTTAAAAAATGATTTATCAAATGTTTCAAAAAGATTTTCATTAGGATCTGAGAAACTTGAGAAAATTCTTTCTACACAAAGACCCTATTTCAATAAATCTAGTTTAGGAATGACAGAAGAAACAATTCCTTCAATTGATTTTCCTAAAGTAAAGGAAAGAATTAAGCAAAGGCCTAAGAGATGCTTACAAAAATCATTTTAAAAGAACCTTTGTAAAACCAGTAGGTCGCAATGCTCTCAGATATTCAAAGTGCAATAATGCAGATCATTTTGAAAGAGAATGTCCTATGGTTTGGAAACCTGTCAATAAAGTATGGGCAAAAACCGCATATCATACTAACACGAATGGACCCAAGAAAAGATGGGTACCAAAGAAAGTTTGAGTTTCTTCTTAAAATGTAGGTCACTATGAAGAAAAAGGTAAAATGATATCTGGATAGTGGATGCTCAAGACACATGACAAGAGACTCAAATTGTTTCATAAAACTTGTTCAAATGAATGGTGGAAAAGTCTCATTTGGAGGAAACAACAAAGGAAAAATTGTGGGATTTGGAACTGTGAAGATTGGAAACCTCACAATAAGCAATGTTTCTTTAGTTGAAGGACTCAACTACAATCTGCTCAGTGTTAGTCAGCTATGTGATACCGGTTTCAAAATCTACTTTCAAGAGGGTATATGTTCATGAACCAGTAAAGACTCTACTCAGTCATTTATGGAACGAAGACATGGAAATATCTACCTCTTGGATGTGAAACCAGATGAATCGCAATGTTTAATTTCAATCCAAGACGAAGCAAGCTTATGGCACAGAAAGCTTGGGCACATCAATATGAAGCAGATAGCCAAAATTTCAACAAAGAAGCTTATTCGTGGTCTACCCAATTTATCATATCAAAAGTCTGACCTATGTACACCATGCATATTGGGAAAATAGGTAAGAAATTCCTTTAAACCAATAAATCAAGTTTCCACTAACCGTGTACTGCAGCTTCTGCATATGGATCTCTTTGGACCAACCAGAACACAGAGCATTGGAGGTAAGAAATATTGCCTAGTAATCGTGGATGACTGACTACTCACGATTTACTTAGGTGTATTTCTTGGCAAGTAAGTCTGAAACTTTCTCTTACTTTGAAAAATTTGCTAAAAATGTTTAAAACGAAAAATGATATGTTATTTCAAGTATAAGAACAGATCATGGAGGTGAATTTGAAAATCAAGATTTTACAAAGTTTTGTGATGAATCTGGTTTTCAGCATTTATTCTCCTCTCCATATACTCCAGAACAAAATGGAGTTGTGGAAAGAAAGAATAGATCGCTTCAAGAAATGGCTAGAACTTTTCTAATTGAAAGTAACATCTCCTCACGTTTTTGGGCTGAAGTAGTCTCTACAGCATGTTACATTATTAATAGAGTTTTTCTAAGGCCTATTCTAGAAAAAACTCCCTATGAATTATTCAAAGAAAAGAAGCCTATTGTTTCATATTTTCATGTATTTGGATGCAAATGTTTTATACTAAAAAATGCAAATGGTCGAGTTGGTAAGTTTGAAGAAAAGTCAGATGAAGGCATCTTCCTTGGATATTCAACCACAAGCAAAGCGTACAGAGTCTACAACAAAAAGACTCAAACTGTGGAAGAATCAATGAATGTCAAATTCCAGGATTCTATACAAAATGAATTTATTTAGACTCAGATCCTGAACTTGCTCCAGACTCTACAAAGTCTAAATCTCAAGAAGCAGCTCAGATTTTTGAAGGACCAAAGAAGCAAGTAACTCATTGAAGATTCAAGTGAAGGAAGTGATCATCATTCGACAAATTAACCAAAGAATCGGAAGCATAAGTCTAGTCATCCCAAAGATCTTATCATTGGCGACATCAATGAAGGAATTCGCACAAGATCCAAAAGGCGCGAAGAGTTTAGTGCTGTGGCTCTTATTTCTGAAATAGAACCCAAAAGTATAGATTAAGCTTTATCTGATGAAAGCTGAATTGAAGTCATGCAAGAAGAGCTTAGGCAATTCAGTATCAATGATGTCTGGGAATTGACTCATAAACTAAAAGGTAAATCTGTTATTGGAGCTAAATGGGTTTTCAGAAACAAGATGGACGAGAAAGGCAAGGTCGTAAAAAACAAAGCAAAACTCGTGGCCAAGGGATACACGCAAGAAGAAGGGATAGACTATGACGAGACTTACGCACCAGTAGCAAGGTTAGAAGCAATTCGTTTATTACTTGCATTTGCTTGTCATAAAAATTTCAGGTTATTCCAAATGGACGTCAAAAGTGCTTTCCTAAATGGATTCATCCATGAGGAAGTCTATGTGGAACAACCACCAGGGTTTGAAGACCCAAGGAAACCAGACTCAGTATTCAGACTCAAAAAGGCCTTATATGGCTTAAAACAAGCACCTCGAGCTTGGTACGACAAAATGAGTAAGTTTTTAATTCAAAACGGTTTTGTGAAAGGTAAAGTAGACACTACTCTGTTTATCAAAAGAGAAAGCAAAAGTTTTGTGCTAGTTCAAATATATGTCGATGATATCATATTCGGATCTCCTAATGAAAGTCTATGCAAGAAATTCTCTAAGACTATGCATGATCAATTTGAAATGAGCATGATGGGTGAGTTAACCTTCTTTCTCGGGCTTCAAGTGAAATAACTGAAGGAAGGAACTTTCATTCATCAAGAAAAATATGCTAATGATCTCGTCAAAAAGTTTGGTCAGAACAATTGCAAGAAGACTGAAATACCAATGTCAAGTTCCTTGAAGATAGACAAAGATGAAGATGGAAAGAAAGTCGATCAGAAGCTATACAGGAGTATCATTAGCTCACTTCTTTATCTTACTGCTTCTAGACCTGACATTTTGTTTAGTGTTTGCATTTATGCTAGATTTCAAGCAGACCCTAAAGAATCTAATTTAAATGCTGCAAAGCGTATTATCAAATACATTGCTTCAACTTCAAGCATCGGCCTATGGTATCCTAAAAGATGAGACTTTACTCTTCTTGGATACTTAGACACAGACTTAGCCGGTTGCAGAGTTGATAGAAAGAGCACCTCGGGTACCTGTTAACTACTTGGAGGTAGGACGGTGTCTTGGTTTTCAAGAAAGCAGAGTACAATAGCTCTCTCTACAGTAGAAGCAGAATATGTAGCTCTTGGAAGTTGCTGTTCACAAATTCTGTGGATAAAACAACAGCTAAGAGACTTTGGAATTGAAGATTCATGCACGGAGATTAACTGTGACAACACCAGTGCAATCAATCTTACCAAAAATCCAATTCTTCACTCAAGAGCAAAGCATATAGAGATTTGACATCACTTCATTAGAGATCATGTTCAAAATGGAGAAGTTTCGATTTAGTATGTTGATTCAAAGAACCAACTGGCGGATATATTCACAAAGCCTTTGGAGAAAAATCAATTTGAAATCATTCGCTCCAGACTCAACATTTTGAGGTATGAGGAAATCAAAGTCTAGAGACTCTTAGACTCAGATAAACAAGACCTTGACTGTAAGTTATTCTCTCTCTTGAATCTCATTTTGAAAATGTACGATTGTCAACTGTGTTTGATTATTGCTATATTTAATTGACATGACTATTGTGACTCTTCGCTTTCAAAAAGGAAGTTATTTTTTTTAAAATAACTATTTTCGCGGAAAGGGCAGTTATTTTGAAAAGGCATCTTTTTATTTTCCTTTGTGACGGTCCGTATACCCCCTTTTTAACTGATTATGCACCATTGCTTCTTTTTCACTTTACTCTCCAAAAGCCCTAAAAAGAACCGATCTTCCATTCCTGTTTTCTTCTCTTGCCTAATCTTCGAAAAAGTTGTCATTTTTCTTGGAAAAGTCAAGCAAGGAATCTTTCAAAGAGTGAGAAAGATGTCGTCTTCAAGAAAGTCTTCGAGGATCGCAAGCGGGGACCACGAATGAGTGAGGGGCCTACTCACTTCGATCTCACCGAGGAAGAAGAGGCTTCAAATCAGCAGCAGAGCCCACAATATTCTTAGCAGCATCATTCTCCACCATCTAGTCCTCAAAATGTTGGTCATCAATAAGAGGAAGAAATCATTGAAGACGCAGATCCTATAAGAGTTCAAATGCCCTCTTTTATTTATAAGCTTTATCGTGCTTTAAAAGGGACTTGTACTCCTTTGAACTACGTCGATGATTTTCTCAAAAATAAAGGATATGGGAATGAATATACCTTTTTGCGAAAAATGGAAAGTTTGGGAATTGCTTGTAAATGAGTGGCAGAAGAATCCCTTGCAAATATCCCGAGTGATCCTCGTGATTGGGGATTTAATCCGATAGATGGGAATGATGATGACAAATTGTATAGCCAATTTCAACCGAGGATGGGTATTGCGGCGGAAAATCGAGGAAAAAGAGGAGAGATGTTTAGATCGAAAGAACATAAGGATTTATACTCAAAATTGCTGGAGCGTGGGGTGATAAACCCTAGGAGTGTGGATTTTGATTTTCTGGATGCTGTGAATGTGAACTTGAGGGAAAAGTTTAGTTTTCTTCAACTTGAGCAGTTCTGTTCGGACACCACAGAAGCTTACGCTGAATTAATTGCTTATTTCTATTCGAATCTTAGTTTTCTGGATGCGAATAAATTCTCTTTCAGTGTCAAAGATCAAGACGTTGTAGTGGATATGGATATCTTTGACGGAGATGTGTTAGGGGTTGAGAGAGGAAGATATCAACCAATCAAAGTTTCTATTGCTCGTGCTACACTAGAACTTGTGAAGGACAGGAGAACAGAGGAAAAGATTTCCTACCTAAGGATGAGTGCATTCAACATTCTGCTTCACAAAATTGTGATCAATTGCCTCAGACCGAAATCAACTTCCAAAACTGATGTTTCAAGTTCGGAGGCAAGGCTGATGTATGTCATTCTCACTGGGAAAAAGTTTTCTCTTCCTCACACTGTTATGTTCCACATGTATAGAGCAGTGGTGAAAGACAGATGTCAACTTCCTTATCCAAGTCTTGTGACGAAGTTATTCAGACATCTGAACATTCAGCCTCCACAAATTCTTTGTGCTCGATCGTGTGATCATATGGTAGTAGGACTAAAAATGGTGACCAAGATGCGTCTGAAGGAGCTAAGCAAGGCGTTGGAGAAATTTAAGGAGAAGACTCCTGTAAAGTCTCATCAAATCTATTCTGCATCAAAAAAGAAAAGGAAATGAGCCCATGGTTGCTCCATCCAAGAAAATGAGAGCTCTCATCGTTGAAGATGAAGATGATGAGGAAGACATCACCATCTCTGCAATGGCGTTGAAACATCTGAGTCGTTTTGCTCCAGTGAAAGACTCAGAACAGAGGACTCGAGAAAGAGAAGAGAAAGAAAGAGAAGAAAAAGAAGCAGAAGAAGAAGAAGAAGAAGAGAGAATGAATCAAGAGGAAGGAGAGCCTGAAAAACACTCTTCTCCACCTGAAGGCATAGAAACATGGGGAGATAAGGAGAAAAGAGGCATGTCAGCTTCTACCAGTGAGGGAGTCAGCCGCTCTCCAGCCGACCCAGAAGACATTCATGCCTCTCATTTTCTTGAAGAAGAACATGATACTTCATCGCCAAATCTGCGTGATTATTCTGATATGCCATCATTTGCAGATCGTCTTTGAAGCCGACGTCACAGACCACAACCTTAGCAGATTTTCACGGAGAATTATGGATATTCTCTTGGAGATGCGCGGTCAAATTTATGCTATGGGATGCGAGGTTCAAAGCTTGCAAAATGCAGGTCAAGTTTCTTCAGTTTCTTTGACATATCAGATCCAAGCCCTCTCTGTTCAAATTCAGGCTAATGCTAAGGGTGAGGAGGTTGCACAACTGAAGGAAGACTTGAAAATGCTGGAAGGGATCGTTCAGTCCATGGGAGATTTCCAGTTTGTCCGCGTTCCCAAGCAATCTTAACTTTATTCCATTTTCTTCTCAACATTTTTAATGCTGACAAAAAGGGGGAGAAAGATTTGAATCAAACTTTGAATTTCTAATCGTTTGGATTGTTTGATTTGGATTGTTGTTTGACTTTAATTTTGTATATGGATGTGAATTTGGATTTGATTGTTATTGACTGCTATTTATATCTTATGGATGGCTTTATCATATTCAAGACTAACCTATTTTATGTGGTTGCAGATTCTAGTGTTACTCATTTAGCCATTTATCTTTATAAGATATGTATATTTGTTTGAGAAATGTTTTGCAGGTCAAAATTATCCAAATCTGCAGGAAAGTTTTGTCACCATCAAAAAGGGGGAGATTGTTGGAGAAATCTTCTTGAAATATTTTGAAGCTGACAAAACGTTTCCATCAGTCTAGTCTGAAGGTCTGCAGACTCTGCTGTTTAAAGTCTGAAGATCTTTAGACAGCCATACTCAAGATTCAAAATCTATCATCATTGACAGTTACTAATCCGTTGAAGAAAAGCTATCCAGAACTGGATGTTTTATTAAGGATATGACCTTATCGACTGGAGAAGATCTCTTGACTGGATATGACATAACGGAATCCCTTTAATTGATCGAGATTGATTCAATGATTAAGGATCCGATGATTTGCGAAATATTCGTGGAAGGTTCTACTTATGGAAATCGAGATCCTGATTGTATGGGCGAACATGATTGATGGGCTATCATCATGTTCCTTTAATAGCTCGAATGATCTTCCTAATTGATTCCGTCCAATTGGTAGATTGGAGGAATTCCTTTGGTAAGTGCCAACGGGTATGATAGCATAAAGAGTATATAAGGAAGACGTTCTAAGTTGTTCGTGAGGTGCGTGATAGAAGAATTCCAAAGTTTGAAGCTTCTTGTTATTTAGTTAATTCATTTGAGCGAAAACTTGTACGCAAAAGAGAGTTTATATTTGTGAGAAACCTTGAGAAAGTGTGGTACAACATCTAAACTGTGGAATCAAGGAAAAGCTGTGCTGTAACATCTCTCTTGTTCATAGTGGAATCCAAATAGATAGGTCGGTCGGAAGAGTGGACATAGGCTTGAGATAAGCGAACCACTATAAACCTTGTGTTTAATCTTCTCTTCCCTACTCATTACTTTACTTTGATCGTAATTCATTTTGGTTAAGCAAAAGAGTACTTCCTTTCTATCGGTTGCCTAGTATTACTTCCGTATCGCGAGAAACTGTTTTTACACCTATTCACCCCCTCTAGGTGTTTATACTAGTCACATTAGCTTCAACAGCTTCCCCCGAGACAGCGTGCGGATCCGATTTGTGAGTGGTAGCACCATCGGTACCACTCGCTCCGAGTCACGTGGTTGAGGAGCTTTATCACCTTGGTTGCCGCCTCTTTCGGATCATCTTCTTCACAAAGAAGATGTCCAGCTTTGATTGGGATCACAAAGTTCCCTACTAAAATGGAGTTAAGTGACATAAGAAAGAGGCAGGGTTGACGAGCTCCGACGCCACTTTTCCAAGGCAGCCAAAGGTGGTAAGATCTTGTCACTGGTATAGGAGGAACGGTGGCCCTTAGAGTTTGCTCAAGTCGTTGTGGCGAGGGCTTCTCTGGGTATCTTCGTGATACTCATGCTCTAAGTTTGTGGTGGTCATTTAGTGAGAGAAATTGGAACAAGAGAGAGATGATGGTGGCACTGGTCAAAAGTGAGGATAAGCCATCAACAAGCGCAGGAGTGGGGGAAAAAGTTGTACCCCTTATATTTTCAGTTTTCTAAATTTCACATATCCTATTTGAATTTATATCACTTTCTAGAAGGGATTTTTATCCGGCTATATCTGAATTTCATGTTACTCTAAACAACGGATAGGATCAAACTTATCATATCATAGTTTTATCCAACCCATCAAAGACAGCCTTATGAGATATAATGCAATGATATAATTTATGAACTAGATTAAACATTTATGAAAAGTTTAAGAACGATAGTTCACATTTTGATTATCAAGATGCATGAATAAGTTATGTCGAAACAATCCCACAATATATTGATAGCTTTGAAATATGGCTTTCTCTTGGCGATGATGTCGATTAATATGGAGAAATTAATGGGAGGGTTTATTTGGCCTAATTAAATGGGAGGCTATATTTGACCCAAAAAAAAAAATGGGAGGCTATATAAATGGGAGGTTTTTCATTGTAACATTCCCTTATGCTTGGTGTTTGTATTTTAGTAAATGATTTTGTTAGCATAATAGTCTTTGGGTTATTATAAAAATAGCAATTTGTTATGAGTTACAAAATTTTTAAGTCGTGAACCCCAAAATAATTTCAATTATTTGTTATTTGATATTTTTTGTAGTCTAAAATAAAAATGATCATCAAATTATTTATTTTTAACAAATATATTGCGCTAACTGTTGTTTCAATTAAGTTTGCATCGGAGGATGGATTATTTTGCTTTGGTGCGCTAGTCGATTATTGCACAGGTCATTGTCATTTTCTGAGCACTAGCAACGTTGCGTTCAGACAAGGCGGCATGGAATTATTTGTCCAGCTGCACATCGCACGACCATACATTCATGGACTGATCCTCAGGAAAGCTTATAGACATGTGGCATATGCAGAACATTTCACGAGATTAAAAGAAAAGAAAATAATTTTTAAAAAACTATAGTTTCAACTTCAAAATGTGTGCCAATCAAATGCCTGCTTCCACATCAAGAATTTGGGACCTCCCAAATATTTTATTGGTATTAAGATTGCTCGATTTGATAAAGGTATTAGTCTTAGTAAGAGAAAGTTCATCCCAGAAATTGTTTCTAAAGTGGGATTATCTAGATATAAATCGGCCATTATACTAATTGCACAAAATACTAAGCTGCCAACTCATGGACTTAGATTCTTCTTCATCTTTTGAGGATTCATTGTTCAAGGATCCATTGGCATATCGGCAACTTGTTGCAAAATTAATATACCTCACCATCATAGGGCCTGATATATGTTATGTAGTGCAAGTACTCTTAATTCATGCATAATCCAAAACAATCACATATGAATGCAACCCTAAAAGTTGTGAAATATTTGAAGTTATGTCTAAGACTTGGAATATTTTTATCTTGTGATTGCAACATGAATATGAGAGCTTTTTGTAATTAAATTATGCCAAGAGATCTATTTTTGTTTATGCATTAAATTGGGAAAGTCATTAATCTCGTGGAAAAGGAAGAAGCAGTCAATTATATCATTGTCATCAGTTGAATCAAAGTATCAAGCCATGGGGAAAACTACCTGCGAAGTAGTTTGGATAGGAGGATTACTCTCAAATCTTGGATTACAAGTTAGTGGAGCAACTAAATTGTTTTGTGATAATGATGCTACACTCAAATTAACAACAAATCTAGTTTTTCACGAAAGAACAAGACATAGAAGTTGATTGCCATTTTACTCGAGATAAGATCAGAAAAGGAGTTGTTTTAACTAAAGGAATTGGAATTATGGACTAACCTATAGACATCTTCGCTAAGACACTATGTTAGAGACAACATACGTACCTAGTATGTATAAGGGTGTTAGGTTTCTTTTTGTCAATCATATGACAAAATCCCCAATTTTAGTTCTATACTTTTTTTTTTTGGTAACCCAGGGAACCTGCATAGCCGACAGCTAGGAGTAAACCCCTAGGGAGGCACGTAGGAAACCACCACCCACGCACCCGGGTAAGTCACCAAGTGGCCCACCTGCCTCCTTGCAACTTGCGTTGCAGGGGTTTCGAACTCCAGACCTGCTGCGTGGAAGTCTAGGAGCCTACCAGCGGAGCCACCGCGGTCGGTAGTAGTTCTGTACTTTTTTTGTCTCATAAAAACCCTTAAATTTAGATTCAGTACCAATTTTATCTTAAATGTTGTTTTGTCTCATAAAAGAATCCTAGCTTTAGGTCCGGTTTTATTTTCACTCTAATTTATTTTATCTCATAAAAGATTACCAACTGTTACTTGAGTCCTATATCTGCTTTGCATTAACCCTTCGTCAAAATCGCCCTTAGGGATTTTGCGCTTGGTTTTCAATCTTTTGTGCTTAGAAATGTTCCATCTCTCTTGAACAACTCGTGTTTGGGAGTTTTCCATCTCTTGATGTCAATAGAAAATTTTGGACGAAGGGTTAATGGGAGTAGATTTGCAACTTAAGTAAAAATTTATGAATTTTTATGAGACTGTAAAAATTTTAGGGTATTATACAAAAAAAAGAAGGTCTAAGGTAGACCTAGTATGTGAGTTAAAATTGAGGATTTTTTATGGGACAAAAAAAGGTGATGGTAGAATTGTGAATGGATCTAAAATTATTATTCTTTTTCTAGACAAAAGGTTGAATTAGGAGAAAAGCCACAGTAGGAGGTTTTTCTAGAAGGGTGTTAGGGTTCATTTTGTCAATCATATGACGTCAGCATTTCTTATTTTCTCCTCCCTTTTCGTCAGCACGTGCGTCTTCGGTAGCACATCCGGCTCCTCATAAATATCTGGGCACGCCCGACACCTTCGTCATCGGCGTCTTCGGTAGCACGTGCAGGGATCGAGCGAGCTCGAGCTAGACGACGGCAATGGCGGCGGCGTCGACGACAACGGTGAGGAGGATCAAGCTGGGGTCGCAGGGGCTGGAGGTGTCGGCGCAGGGGCTGGGCTGCATGGGCATGTCCGCCTTCTACGGCCCTCCCAAGCCCGAGCCCGACATGATCGCCCTCATCCACCACGCCGTCGGCTCCGGCGTCACCTTCCTCGACACCTCCGACATCTACGGCCCCCACACCAACGAGATCCTCCTCGGAAAGGTCGGTTCTCTCAGTCTCTCTTTTGCCTCCGCATGAATTATATGAACTTCTAGTGTTACGGAATTTAGCTTAATCGAGCAGGATTCTCTGATCCTGCGTCATGGTTTTCTAATTTCGGGGTCGATTTTGAGCAGGCACTGAAGGGTGGGGTGAGGCAGAAGGTGGAATTGGCGACCAAGTTCGGAGCCGTCATTGGGCCCGGGAAGAGGGAGGTCCGGGGCGATCCGGCATACGTGAGGGCGGCTTGCGAGGCCAGCTTGAAGCGGCTCGAGGTCGATTGTATCGACCTCTACTACCAACACCGTGTCGACACTCGAGTCCCCATCGAAGTCACTGTATGGATCCTCCTTAAACCTTTACCTCTCTCTCGAGACTTTCTCGGAGCCATATGATCAGTTGCTAAACTAGATTGTTGTTAATTATGCATCGTCATGTTGTTACAAGTTTGTTGGATTTTGTGGCAGTTGCTTGTAAATACTGTTAAATGAGATTTAAGATCGGCTGATAGCAGAGTTCAAGATGCGGCACGATGCTGTTAAAGGGGTTGTGGAATTTAGTGGTTTAGTGGCTTGAGTTTTCGTTTTATGGGCATCTTTTACAAGTTAAGGGTCAACAAGCAAGAAAATCATTCGAAATCTTCCTTTGAGATGAAAGTGCTCCGGGGTTCATCCTGATTTATATACAAGAATCACATTTGATGTTGTTCCTGGACTTTCTATGGAATGGAGACATTTGTTTCTTGAGATATCATCGTGAAATGTGACAAGTACTTGGAACACTTCTTTAATTTGCTCTCTTCTGTGATCGATTAGAGAAATCCACCTCTGTTAACGCAATACCTAGTGACTTTTTTGTCACATTGAGATGCATAATAATTTACTAAACTATTCAGGGATCGGGAAACATAAAAGGCTAATGATGTGCATAATTTTCTGGATCTTAACACATAAGATCTTGACGGTTGTTGTTTTGTCTTATGAATATGCACAGATTGGAGAGCTAAAGAAGCTCGTTGAAGAGGGTAAGATCAAGTACATCGGTATGTCTGAGGCCTCTGCGTCAACAATCAGAAGAGCACATGCTGTTCATCCCATCACAGCGGTGCAATTGGAGTGGTCACTGTGGTCAAGAGATGTGGAGGCAGAGATCATTCCCACGTGCAGGTAGGATATCACTCTGTTAATTTATTTATGCAGCAACATCATCTTTCTTCTGACTCTGCTCTTCCTTCAAAATGTTGACTAGGGAGCTTGGCATTGGAATCGTTGCCTACAGTCCTTTAGGACGAGGATTCTTTTCTGTT
Organism: Eucalyptus cladocalyx; assembly: GCA_017140615.1. Classification (NCBI taxonomy): domain Eukaryota; kingdom Viridiplantae; phylum Streptophyta; class Magnoliopsida; order Myrtales; family Myrtaceae; genus Eucalyptus; species Eucalyptus cladocalyx. The sequence goes on from CM029523.1 coordinate 6,586,683, forward strand.
GGCTCCAAGTTGGTGGAGAATTTCTCCAAGGATGACTTCAGACAGGTCTGTTTCTGCTGGTCGACATAATTAGATGCTCACAGTGACTGTCATTCTCATTGAAGTGCTGGAAACCTGTTCTTGTGGTATAAAGAAAAGTATCTGGATGGGATGAATAAAACTTGGTGACACAAATGCTTCACGTTCTTATATGTCTTCAATCCAGCACTCGCCAGACATCCCACCTCTTTTGATTCTAGATAGATGTAAAATCACAAGTAATGGCTTTAATGAGCCTGAAATAGGTAGGTTCCTGGATTCTCATTCTTTTGGGAATGAATAAAAATAGGTTTATTTGTAAGTTGCTCTGTTTCCAAGCTTTCCCACCATTTGCTAATCACTATCCTTTCTCCACTTTTCACCCACCCTTTTTCTCTCATCTTCCTTCACAAGATTAACGATATTTCCTCAAAAGAACCGACACCAGTATTGGGCCTCAGCCCTCCATCCTTTTTTATTCTCATCTTTCTTCACAAGATAAATTGTATCTTGACACAACCATTTCCTGAGTGAGGACTCCCAAGCACCTTTCTTATGGAAGTTTTGGGATCGAGTTGTGTATTACTTCCTGCCATTAGTTTTGGGCGAGCGAAGTAGCTATTTTTCTTCATAGCTAAAAGAGCTTTGCGTCTGATAATATTCTTCTACACATCATTTACATTTGTTATTTCTTTCTCTTATGTGTGACTAATGGTACCATCACACGAACAATACTTAGATTTTGGATTTCGTTTCTGTTTTCACATCTTACATCAAACCCATTAGCCTTGTGTGGTAGTTGCTGGATCACTTCACTCTACATTTCTGATGCTTATGATTTGGGACAAGATATTTTAATCATTTCAAGATAATCTTTAACTGATCATGCTTTTCCAGATACACAGCGATTGTGCACTTCCAAATGCTTATTATGTCAAGTAAAAGACAATCTAATGGCATGCAGTGCAACCACTTTTGCTCTTGTTGCGGTAGAATTTGGCGTTAAAAGGAAAATGATAGTTACTCATATGCTTTCTGCTGAGACATTGCTCTATGTTATGCAGTACCTACCAAGGTTACAGCCAGAGAACTTGGCTCACAACGCGAAGTTATTCGAACGAGTGAATGAAATTGCGCAAAGAAAGGGATGCACCCCATCACAGTTAGCCCTCGCCTGGGTACACCACCAGGGTGATGACGTTTGCCCGATTCCCGGCACGACCAAGATCGAGAATTTCAACCAGAACATTGGAGCTCTGTCAGTGAAGTTTACACCAGAAGAGATGGCTGAGCTCGAATCGATTGCTTCTGTGGACAATGTCAAGGGTGACAGGTACGATAGCAGCGTTCCTACATGGGAAAACTCCGACACTCCACCTCTTTCTTCATGGAAACCTGCCTAGAAACATGTCTGCTTCTGGTGCTGCATCTTTGATATGCAGAGTTTGAGCATTTGCTGCTGAGGTAATTTTGAGGCTATGTTGTGTGGCTGTTATAAGTACGTGTAATAAAAGAGTTCGTTATCTTGTAATAAAATCTGAACTCCAGAGAGTGACTGTTTTCGTTTTGTACATGTGACATTCAATATGAGAAGATTATAGATGTGTACTAAGCTTATTGAGGAAAGATCACTCGAGAAACATGAGAGTGAGTTGAATACTATAAGATATTTGTAGGACCACTGTCAATTATTCTAAAAACTTAAGCTGTTATATAAATGCGTGAATATTATAATATTCTCCCACATGCTTAGATTGGTCTTTCATCTAATACTAACTATGGAAATTTAATTGAGGAAACAAATGGAGTTTGGAAAGATTCAAACTTAGGATTTTCAACTCTGATATCATGTAAAATTTAATCATGTGAGATTTTATGATATTGCTATCAACTATTTTAAAATCTTAATCCGTTAGATGAATGCGTGGTCTATTATTTAAATATTTTAACAAATATGAACCGGGCTTGTTGTGTTGATTTTATTAGGTGACTTTTTGAATATGGAAATGGGGATTTTGAAGAATTCGAACTCACTCATACATACTAAAGTGACACTTTATTCACCTCAACCACGAGTTCAATTCTAGCACCGCTAACCCCGCGTGACATTCTTTAATCTGTCCATATTAAAATTGACAAATTTTGCCTATCATTATGGGATTCCACCCCCATTTCTTGCAAATTTCAATCATTAGTCCTAGATCCTACGTTCCAATTGAGCCTTGTCCAATCAAATATCAAAATACTCTAGATAAAAAAAAAAAATTATAAAAAAAAAGAAAAAGAGAGATAGTAAAAATGATTTGGCCCGGTAATAATATGATAGAATAATAATGGAAAAATTACTAAAACATTCATAAATCTATTGTAATTTTTCTAATTCAGTCTTAAATGTTTTTTTTTTTTTTTATAAATGATTTCTACGGACTAAAATACAATCACTTTGAAAAGTCAAATAAGGACTTGTGGTGTGAAATAGCATAATTGTCTTAGATAATCATTAACTTATACCATAGACTCCTCATAGTCAAAGCATCAAGCTCCAAGTTATGAGTTTGTGATACAATGCGGAAATCTTTTAAGAAAAAAAAATACATGTATAAAAATATGAAAATGATTTGGTCGTTCGTTAATAATATGTTATAATAACCCTAGTAGAGGTGGCGTGGTCGGTTGGAGTGTGGGGAGATTTTCAGCTTGAAAACTGAAAGTCATATGTTCCATCATCATCACTTTCATGTAAACCACTTTGAGTAAAAAGTAGGGATTTAACACGTCCATGAGCTCGCGGGATGTTTTATGAGAATTCAAATAATTCACTTTTACGCCCATGCCCTCTAGAGATTAGTAAAGCATTCGGATATATTTTGCGAGTCAACTAAAATTGTAAATGGCACCTTTTAGTACATATTTTTGACACCCTCTTAAGTTGCGCCATATTTATAGGTCTCCATGCCAAGAGGTGTGTCGTGTAATGTTCTGGTCCTCTCATCCACTAGCTTTGTGTTCATAGTCAAGACTGACAGCCAGGAATTAGTTGCCAATCATCACATTGTGTACCTCCACATTAATGGACTATTCCTCTGGAAAATATAGAGTATACATGGATGGACATGTGCAGGTCCTTGTAAAACTTAAGGAAGAAGAATCCTCAAGGGGTGGAACTCCTTAATGTCACCTCCTATATTCCCACCTATCCAGGAAGAAAAAGATATGAAGGGAATTAGGAGGCCTTTAGTGGGGAAGGTAAATATTATGTTAGGACTTTGGTTCTGACTATCTTGGAATAGACATATATAGTAGTCTCGTGCGCCTAGAATAAGAAAGTGGAGCGTCCAACCTCTTACTAGGTTGGCTAAGGATACACATGGCAATGAGTCCCTGGACATAGGCCTAATATATAGCGTCATTCAATTTTTAATTTGTTCACTATAGTCTATAAAACGTTAGTTCAATATGCAATGTAGACTCTGCATTTTTTATTTGTTCAATCTAATCCCTAAACTTTCGGTATATGTTTAATTTGGTCCTTAAATTATAATAAAAAGTTCAATGTTATCCCTAATTTTGAATTAATGGAAAGATTACATTTAACATTTTCATAGATTTAAATGATTACATTGAACAAATAGAACAAATTAAAAATTAAAGGACTATATTGCATATTGAGTGAAAATTTATGGACCATTTTTGTCATTATTCCCATCGCAAAAATAGAACATTTAACAAGGGAAAAAAAAGAATCTATACATAGATAATAGAGATACACGGCAATAATATATGTCATGATAATAATTAAATCTACAAAATATTTAATACCTTCATTATACGAAAAACGAGGTGGCTGAGGATTGCGGCCTCCACTCCATCCCTAAATTTTTCCATTTACATAACTTCAAAATCGTGCAAAACTATTGTTGATGATTACTCAATTTGGACTTGCCTTTGGAGTTACGCATTGTTAATTTAGTTAGCAAAATTTTTATCATACACATATCACAATTTTTCAACGTCGTGCAATCAATTCTCGAAAGTTCTGAAATTTCGGAGTTATGCAATATGATATAAACCTTTATTGTTTAATGAATCCCAGTTATGATTATTTTTAGGACCGTGCGATTTGCATTCCAAACTATGCTTTTTCACGCTTCCTTTTACAGGGTTCTATTGCTTGCTTTTCTTTTCTTGCGAGTCTCACGTTGTTCGTTCTTTGCTGTTATAATGACATAAGTAATTTTTAAATTTTGACTCAATATATAATTTGAATTTGATTCCTGGACTTTATCGTAGAGTTCATTTTCCTTACTATATGTCATCTCCCCTTTCAGCATATGGTGAGCAGCCATTTGTACCCCATTCCTCTTCTTCTCACTCTGTTTTCGAGCTTTCGTCCACCCTTTCCTTTCCTTGCTGACCATCTAAGGGAAGACGAAGAGCTGGCCCTGGGCTCTCTCTTCTCTAAAGAAGAGTCGCAGGACGTGCATTCGAACCTCCAATAATGTCTCTCCTCATTGTTTTTTGCCCCGAAAATGTCTGTCTTCCAGCTGTTCGATAAAATGCCTCTGAGAAAAGTGCCATTGGGTTGGCCTGTTCGGTTGCTCTATTTGCTTTCGTTATTTTTTCACTTCCAGGACGGGGACAGTAACTTCGTCTTCGAGGGAAAACCATACGGAGGATGCCTTTGACCGGCGGCGAGAACGACGGGGAAGAAGGTTCGGGCACGGGTTCTTCCGTCGGGTTCCCGCCGAACGACGGCACGGCGGACTCCGGAATCTCGCCGGCGAGCTTGTTGTGGGATTCGGTCGAGAGTCGGTGACGAGCGCCTGACGTCAGCACGCGCTCCTTTTTGTAGACCCGTTGACTTTTCACCGCCGGCAGCTTCGTTGTTGCGTCGGTTCAGTGGAGGAAGCGAGCGAGCTCTCGGACCGTTTTTTCTCCGCGCTCTCTTCTCGCATCGACCTCGAGATAGGCGGCGGCGGCGGCGATGGCGTCGGCGGCGGTGAGGAGGATCAAGCTGGGGTCGCAGGGCCTGGAGGTCTCGGCGCAGGGGCTGGGCTGCGCGCGCATGTCCCCCTTCTCCGGCACCCCCAAGCCCGACCCCGACATGATCGCGCTCATCCGCCACGCCGTCGGCTCCGGTGTCAATTCCTCGACACCGCTGACATCTACGGCTTTAGTGCCAACGAAGTCCTCATCGGAAAGGTCGGTTTTTTGAGATATTGAGTCGCCCTCCATTCTAAAGGTTTCGTCTTGTTAGATCAACTAGCTGACAGTCGTCGCAGATAATTCTGTAATCTGATCGATTTCGGCTCTCGACTGTGTTATGAAGCTTAGTCTCAGCTTCTGCATGACATAGATATGCTACTGTCATGCCGAGTTCTAAGATCCTGCATCTTGATTTCCAAATTTCGGGGTCTTGTTGTGGTGATTTGGTGTGGATTTTGAGCAGGCACTGAAGGGAGGGGTGAGAGAGAAGGTGGAATTGGCGACCAAGTTCGGGCTCTGCTATGCGGATGGAAAGTGGGATGTCCGGGGCGATCCGGTGTACGTGAGGGCGGCCTGTGAGGCCAGCTTGAAGCGCATCGATGTCGATTGCATTGACCTCTACTACCAACACCGTATCGACACTCGCTTCCCCATCGAACTCACTGTATGGATCCCTCATTAAACCTTTCCCCCTGTTGAGACTTTCTCTGAGCCATGTGATGAGTTGTTAAACAATATTCGTGTTGATGATGCATCCTCGCATCATTAATAGTTTGGGGGATCTTGTGGCAGATTTAATTATTTCCTTGCCTTTGACTCATAAGGTTTTGTTAAATGAGATTTTGATATTCGAGATTGAGATGTGGCACGGTGTTGTTAAAGAGGTTGTGGAGCGTAGTCTTTTCAGTGGCTTGAGTTTTTTGTCTTATGGGCATCTTTTACAAGTTAAGGGTCAACAAGCATGAAAATTATTCCGGATATTCCTTCGAGATGAAAGGGCCACGGTTGTTCATCCTAATTTATGTAAGTGAATATCGCATTGAAAGTTGTTTCTGGACTTCTTGTAGAGACCTTCATTGGTTGACACATTATTGTGAAATGAGACAAATAGTTGGAATACTATTTTTGTTTGCCCTCTTCTGTGATAGATTAGAGAAATCTTACTCCGTTAACTTAATTCTTCCGTTATTTGCCCTCTTTTGTGATAGATATATGTCCGTTAACTTAATGTCCAGTGACTTTTTTGTTGCATTGAGATGCATCAGGATCGACACATCCTTGCTAAGAACTGCCTAGTCAAAACGTAATGTTTGAATAGTCAGGAAAAACTACCATTACGTGATAGAGGCTAATAATGTGCATAAACTTCTGAACCTCAATATGTGCGGTCTTGACTGTTGTTGTTGTTGTTGTTTTGCCATGTGAATATTTGAAGATTGGGGAGCTAAAGAAACTCGTTGAAGAGGGCAAAATCAAGTACATCGGCTTATCCGAGGCCTCTGCATCAACAATCAGAAGAGCACATGCTGTTCATCCCATCACAGCGGTCCAATTGGAGTGGTCACTGTGGTCAAGAGATGTGGAGGCGGAGATCATTCCCACATGCAGGTAAAGGAATCACCCCATTAGTTTGTTTATGCAGAGCAACAGCTTTTTTCTGACGCTGTTCTCCTTAAAATGGTGACCAGGGAGCTTGGCATTGGAATTGTTGCGTACAGTCCTTTAGGACGAGGATTCTTTTCTGTCGGTTCCAAGTTATTGGAGAATTTCTCTGAGAATGACTTTAGACAGGTTTGTTTATGCTGATCAAACATAACTAGATGCTCATAGTGACTGTCATTCCTATTGAAGTGCTGGGAACTACGAGTTCTTGTGGTATACAGAAAATGCATCTGGGTGGGATGTTTAACGATTGGCGACACAGATGCTTTTTATTCTTATATGTCTTCTCCGGCACTAGCCCTGCACCCACCTCTCTGATTCCACATTAGTGTAAAATCATAACTAATGGCTTAATGAGCCTGAAGAGGCAGTTTCATGACTCTCATGCTTTTGGGAATAAGCAGATATAGGTTTATTTGTATGCTCCTCTGTTTCTCAGCCTTCACCATTTTCTATTCACTATCCTTTCCCCACTTTCCACCTGTCCTTTTTCTCTCATCTTTCTTCCCATGAGGACAATATCTCCTCCATTCGGCTGACACTGGTATCGAGTCTTAGGCCTCCGTTCTTCTTTTTCTCAGCTTTCTTTATGGGATAAAGTATATCTCGACACACCAGTTCTTGAGTGGGGACTCCCTAACACCCTTCTCATGGAAGTTTTGGGATCAAATTCCTATCTGACATAAAGCCAATTGTGGATTACTTCCCGCAATTTGCATTTGACTAGTCATTGCGCTGGGAAAGTGAGTAGCTATTGCTTTTTAGCTATTGCATTTGTTTCTTTTAGATCGATTTTTTTTCTGTCGTCATGTCTTACAGCAAAACCATCAGCCTTGTGCGGTAGTTTCTAGGGCACTTTGCTCCACATTTTGAATGCTCATGATATTGAACAACATTTTCTAATCCTTTCAAGATGATCTTTTTACTAATCATGCTTCTCATATCAAGTATCAAGACAATCTGATGACCACTTCTAGTATTGTTTGCACTTGTTGCAGTAGAGTTTTGTGTTATAAAGAACATGATAATAGCTCATATTCTCTCCACTGAGACAGCGCTCTATATTATGCAGAAACTACCGAGGTTCCAGCCAGAGAACTTGGCTCACAACGTGAAGTTATTCGACCGAGTGAATGAAATTGCGCAAAGAAAGGGATGCACCCCATCGCAGTTAGCCCTTGCCTGGATACACCACCAGGGCGATGACGTCTGCCCGATTCCTGGCACAACCAAGATCGAGAATTTCAATCAGAACATCGGAGCTCTATCAGTGAAGCTTTCTTCAGAAGACATGGCTGAGCTTGAATCGATTGCTTCCATGGACAATGTCAAGGGCAGCAGGTATGATAGCAGCATCTCTACATGGGAAAACTCCGATACTCCACCTCTTTCTTCATGGAGCGCTGCTTAGAAAGCACGTCTCCTTCTGTTGCCGCATCTTTGATATGCAGAGTTTGAGCATTCGCTGCTGAAGTAATTTGAGGCTATGTGGCTGTCATAAGCATGTGTACGGAGAGAGTACTTATTATCCTGTTAGTAACATCTGAACTGCAAAGCGTAAACGTCATCATTTTGTATAAGCAACGTTCACTGGGAGAAGATCATAATAAGCTTACTGGGAAATGATCACTCAAGAAAGATGGACCGATGGCTCTCCATAAGGCTTTGTCTTCGGGTGGGGATCGGAGTTATAGAAAAGTAGAATGTGAGGCGATGCTGATGGACCCCGACTACCTAGATCGCCGGTCGGCATGTGTCGCTCCATGTTGCTTCTCTTGAAAGTTGTCGATGCCTCCTAAGGCACAATTGGGTGAGCCTCGATTGATCATTATACTATGCGGGAACGGGAATGCGTGTGCGGACTTCCTTGCCAATTGCTATACATATGGAGTTTCAACTCCTATTTTTCAATTTCTTTTTTTTTTGTCTAATAATAAAAAAAGAGAGGCCAAGAGGCTTTTAGCTTCACTCTCAAACTCCGTTAGTTTTGCCAAAAATAAATAATTTAAAAAATATTTTCTTAAAAATAGTCACTCATATTATTTACAAAATGAATAATTTTACGAAAAAGCTCTAAACTAGATAAATTTATGCCAATAAGTTTTGGGTAAACAAAAATTCTAATTGATACAAATGTGACAAATTTATCTTAAATTAATTTTTGGACCACCAAAAAACCTAAACTGATATACTTATGATATATTTTTCTGGATTTCTATTTGAATTCAAAATTTTTCCTAAATTGATATGGATTTCTGTTTGAACTTGTTATATCAATTGAATTGTCAATATTTATCGAACTCAGTAATTTCACGGTAAAATTTGACGAAAATTACTAGATGATAAATATGCTATGGATATATTAGTTTAGGGCTTTTAGTGACCCAAATATTAGTTTATGATAAGTTTATCACATGTGTATTAATTTGGAGTTTTCAATGACCCAAAACTTAATTTTGAATAAATTTATCACAAGAGTATTAGTTTTGAGTTTATCATGGTATTAATCCTAAATCACTAGGAAAATATTTTTATTATTCATAAAAATATTTGGATATAAATTGTTGTTGATAATGTAAAAAAATTTTCTTTCACCAATTATTTCAAATGATACAATTGATTTTTTTTTCAATAAAAAAATATTTTCAAAATCGTTCAATTTATGTGAAATAAGTATAGCGTTTAACCGAACTCTCTTCTCCGTTCTCTCTTCTCTGCATCGACCTCGAGCTAGGTGTCGACAGCGGCAATGGCGGCGTCGGCGGTGAGGAGGATCAAGCTGGGGTCACAGGGTCTCGAGGTCTCGGCGCAGGGGCTAGGCTGCGAGGGCATGTCCCGCATCTCCGGCACTTCCTTGTCGGAGTCCGACATGATCGCACTCATCCACCATGCCGTCGACTCCGGCGTCACCTTCCTCGACACCTCCGACATGTACGGCCCCCACACCAACGAGATCCTCCTCGGGAAGGTCTGCCCATTTAGATACCCGTCTTAAAATTTCGCGGCTTCGTTAGATCAACCAGCCGACAGTCCTCGCGCGTATATCTGTATGTTGATCAGTCTTTTTATTGCCTTCCTAATCTGATCTGCTTTCAGGCTCGGGTGCATTGAGCTCAGTCTCAGCTTCCGCGTGCAGAGGATATGCTTATGGTGTTATGATATTAGCTTGATCGTGCGGAATTTTATGATCCCGTGTCTTGGTTTGTTATTGTTCGGGGGAAACTTGGTGTTTTTCTTGTGTTGATTTGGTGTCGATTTTGAGCAGGCACTGAAGGGAGGAGTGAGACAGAAGGTGGAATTGGCGACCAAGTTTGGATATTGCTTCCCGGATGGGAAGATGGACGTCCGGGGCGATCCGGCGTACGTGAGGGCGGCTTGCGAGGCCAGCTTGAAGCGGCTCGACGTCGATTGCATCGACCTCTACTACCAACACCGTGTTGACACTCGGGTCCCCATTGAAGTCACTGTACGGATCCTCATTAAACCTTTCCCTCTCTTGAGACTTTCTCTGCGCCATGTGATCAGTTGTAAACTAGATTAGTATTGATGATGCATCGTCATGGTGTTAGAAGTTTGTTTGATTTTGTGGAAGAGATTGACTACTTTCTTTTGCCTTTGACTTGTAAGATAATTGTCAACTGAGACTTAAAGAGGTTGTGGAATTCAGTATTTTAGTGGCTGAGTTTTTGTCTTAATGGCATCTCTTGCAAGTTAATGGTCAACGGGCACGAAAATTATTTGAAATGTTCCTTTGAGATGAAAGTGCTATGGGGTTCATCCTAATTTACATGCGAGAATTACATTGAAAGTTGTTCCTGGGCTTTGTGTGGAGACATTTGATTCCTGACATATCATTGTAAAATATGAAAAATACATGGAATACTTCTTTTGTTTGCCCTCTTCAGCGATAGATTAGAGAAATCTACCTCCGTTAACTCAATGCCTATCGACTTTTTTTATGCTTTGAGATGCATAAAGATTGACTAATCTTTGTTCTGTTATCATGTCAATATTCAAAGATTGGGGAGCTAAAGAAACTTGTTGAAGAGGGTAAAATCAAGTACATCGGGTTATCTGAGGCCTCAGCGTCCGCAATCAGAAGAGCACATGCTGTTCATCCCATCACAGCAGTGCAATTGGAGTGGTCGCTGTGGACAAGAGATGTGGAGGCAGAGATCGTTCCCACATGCAGGTAGGAAATCACTCTTTTAATTTGTTCATGCAGTAACAGCAGCTTTCTTCTGACTCTGCTTTTCCTTTAATTTGTTACTAGGGAGCTTGGCATTGGAATTGTTGCCTATAGTCCTTTAGGACGAGGATTCTTTTCAGTTGGTTCCAAGTTAGCGGAGAGTTTCTCTGAAAATGACTTCAGACGGGTTTGTTTCTGCTGATCAACATAACTAGATGCTCACAGTGACTGTTACTCTTGTTGAAGTGCTGGAAACTACGAGTTCTTTTAGTATACAGAAGAAGTAGCCGGTGGGATGGATAATAATTGGCGACACAAATGCTTTGTACTCCTTCATGTTTTCAATCCAGCAGTAGCCCCAGACCCACCTTTCTGATTCTACATTAGTGTAAAATCATACTTAGTGTCATAATGAGCCTGCAAGATGCAGTTTCCCCATCTCATGCTTTTGGGAATAAACAAATATAGACTTGTAAGCTCCTGTTTCCCAGCCTTCCCACCATTTGCTATTCACTATCCTTTCATCCCTTTCCACCCATCCTTTTTCTCTCATCCTTCTTCATAAGATATAGCAACATTTCCTCAATATAAGTGACACTGGTATCCGGCCTCAGCCTTCTCTCCTCTTTTGCTCTCATCTTTCTTCACAAAATGTCTTGACAGAACCAGTTTTTGACTGAGGACTCCCTAACACCCTTTTTTGGGAAGTTTTGGGATCAAGTTTTTTATCTGACATAAAGCCAATTGTGGATGACTTCCGCAATTAGTGTTTGACAAGTGATTGTGCCTTTCAAGTTAAGTAGCTGTTGTTCTTTAGGCTAAAAAGAGATTTAGTTCCAATCATATTCTTCTACAAATCATGTAGATTTGTGATTTTCTTCTTTTGAGTGTTGTAAATGGATACCACCGCATGTAGATAGATTGTTGCTTTTGTTTCTGTTGTCACATCTTACATCAAAACCATCAGCCTTGCGTGGTTATTGCTAGAGCACTTCTCTCCTCATTTCGAATGCTTATGATTTCGAACAAGATGGTTTAATGTTTTCAATCATGATTTCTAAATACACAGTGATTGTGAACTTCCAAAAGCTTATCATATCAAGTAACAAGACAATCTGATGGCATGCGATGCAACCACTTCTAGTATTGTTTGCACTTGTTGCTGTAGAATTTGGTGCTAAAAAAGAAAATGAAAGTTGCTCATATGCTCTCCACTATGACAGTGCTCTATGTTATGCAGTCCATACCAAGGTTCCAGCCAGAGAACTTGGCTCACAATGCGAAGTTATTTGATCAAGTGAATGAAATTGCACAAAGAAAGGGATGCACCCCGTCACAGTTAGCCCTTGCCTGGGTACACCACCAGGGTGACGACGTCTGCCCGATTCCTGGCACGACCAAAACCAAGAATTTCAACCAGAACATTGGAGCTCTATCCATAAAGCTTACACCAGAAGAAATGGCCGAGCTGGAATCGATTGCTTCTGCGGACAATGTCAAGGGTGGCAGGTACGGAAGCAGCATGCCTACGTGGGAAAACTCTGATACTCCACCCCTTTCTTCATGGAAAGCTGCTTAGAAACATGTCTGCTTTTGTTGCCGCATCTCTCATATACAGAGTTTGAGCATTTGCTGCTATAGTACTTTGACGCTGCATTGTGTCTCTGTTATAAGTACGTGTATGAGGAGAGTACTTATTATGCTGTAATAAAATCTGGACTTGCGAGAGTAACTGTTATCATTTTGTGTAAGTGACATTCACTAGAGAAGATTTATAGATGTGTATTAAGCTAATCAAGGGATAATCACTCAAGAAACGCAAAGCGAGTTGAACACTAACCAAGCCCACCATGCCAATCCATCAGGGTGACTTTCAGAATCACAAAACCTGGATTCGAGGAGTTCAACTCGTCCGTACATACTAAAGCGAAACTGTATTCACCTCAATCGTGGCTTCGATACTTAGACATTGTGCAACGATCTCTCAGGATCGGATACAATACATAGAAGCAATGCCAAGAGGAACTTTTTCTGCAACGGCACCATTGCTTCTCTTGAAAGACCGTCGAGGCCTCCTATGGCACTGGCGGCAGAGCCTCGATCGATCATCATACTTCTCAAGAAGGCACCGATGAGTGTTCTTACAAAAAAGGAAGAGCGATAGGAAATTTTGAGCTTCACACTTAACAACAAGAATTTCCTCGCAAAAACTGTGGATATTGTGAACTTGGAAATATTTTTATCTATCAATATTAAAAGGACAAATTCCATTGGACAAGTACCAAAGAAGCCTGTCAGTCATATTATTATACTGTGTAACAAGAGTCTAATTTTTGGCCAAAGTCCTTTTAGTATTTTTCCTTCCGTCTGAAAAAGCATCTTGCAAAAGATGCATCTGCGTTCCTTTGGATCTAGTGGTCCTACCTACAGTTTGTATTGTTGTACTAAAAACATGTGCTTGCACTATTGGTCTATCGCCTTTCTAAAACCTTTCTTTTCTTCCTCAAAGCCTGGTGTCATTAAAAAATTAGGGATATATTGTTCATTCAATACGATGAGTTGTTTTCATAAGAATGTTTTTCGCTTATCACTCTGTGGATCCTGTAAATTAGAAAAGTTAGTCTTATAATATAGATTAATGATTTCTAGAGACTAAACTGCAATCCATTTGAAAAGTCAAAGAATGACCGTATGGTGTGAGATGACACAATTATGTCAAATAATCGTTAGTGCATACCATAAACTCCTCATGGTCAAAGCATGATTTCTAGAGACTATAATACAGCCTCTTTGAAAAGTCAAAGAAGGACCGTATGGTCAGGGATGACATAATTGGGTTAGGTAATCATTAATGTATACCATAAACTCCTCGTGGTCAAAGCATCAAGCACATAGTTTTGAGTTTGTGATACAATGGGAAATTCCCCCAAAAATAATAATAATAATAATAATAATAATACTTGTAAAAAAAATAACGAAATGGTTTGGTTTGTTAATAGTACGTTATAATAACCTTAGTGGAGTTGGAGTAGCTCGTTGGAGCATCAAAAGATTTCTAGCTTTAAAACTAGATGTCATCTGTTCCATTATCACCATTTATGTGTAAATCACCATGGGTAAAAGGTACGGATTTAACCTGTTTGTGAGGTCGTAGGATATTCCATAGGCCTTTTAATAATCCACTTTTACGCTTGTGCCCTCTAGATATTAGTAAAGTATTCGGTGGATATAATGTGCAAGTTTACTAAAATTGTAAATGACACTTTTTATTTTATTTTATTTTTGTGGTTAAAGTTGTGAAATGTTGTTGCGTATACATTTTCGTCACCCTCTTAAGTTGCGCCATTTTTTTAGGCCTTTTCTCTAAGAGTAGTGTCATGTTATGCTCTGGACCTCTAATTTACTAGTTTGGACTCCATTTTTTTTTTCACGGTACATTAATAATTTGAAAATTATTATTTTTAAAAATGACTATTTGTATCACTTCAAATAATTAATCAATAAAAATATTATTATTACCGATAACAATTTATATCCAAACATTTGATGAAAATATTTTTCGTCATTTTTAAGAAATTTTTTTAAAATTATTTATTTTCCACCCATTCTTTTTCGCTCATCTATCGTCGCAAGAATAGGATATCTCCTCCTTATAACCGACAGGTCCGACATGGTGTTAGGCCTCCGGCCTTTGTCCTTTTTAATACTCATCTTTCTTCACAAGATAAATAATATCTCAACACAACCCGTTCTTGAGCGAGGACTTCCTAACAACCTTCTTATGGAAGTTTTGGGATTATGTTATTGACATAAACCCCATTGTGGGTTACTGCCCACAATTAGTGGCTGACTAGTGACTGCACCCGGTGAAGTAGCTATTGTTGTTTAGCTTAAAAGAGCTTTACTTCAGATAATATTCTGCTATAAATCACCTAGATTTGTGATTTCTTTCTTTTTAAGGTGATAGATGGAGTGCTAGATTACTAGGTCCACATTTCGAATGCTTATGATTTTGAACTACATATTCCAATCCGTTCGAGATATATGCTCCCCCGCACAGTGCTTGCGAACTTCCAAATGCTTATCATATCAAGTAACAAGACAATCTGATGGCATGCAATGCAACCACTTCTAGTATCGTTTGCACTTGTTGCGGTAGGATTTGGTGCTAAAAAGAAAATGTCCGCTGAGACAGTTCTCTATGTTATGCAGAAGCAACCAAGGTTTCAGCCAGAGAACTTGGCTCACAGCGGGAAGTTATTTGACCGGAGAATGAAATTGCGCAAAGAAAGGGATGCACCCCATCACAGTTAGCCCTTGCCTGGGTACACCACCGGGGCAACGATGTCTGCCCGATTCTCGACACAACCAAGATCAAGAATTTCAAGCAGAGCATCGGAGCTCTGTCAGTGAAGCTTACACTGGAAGAGATGGCCGAGCTCGAATCAATTGCTTCTACAGACAATGTGAAGGGTGGCAAGTACCATAGCAGCATCTCTAAATGGGAAAACTCGGACACTCCACCCCTTTCCTCATGGAAGCTGCTTAGAAACGGGTCTGCTTCTGTCACTGCATCTTTGATATTTAGAGTTCGAGCATTTGCTGCTGCAATAATTTTCAGCTTATGTGGTGTGGTTGTTATAAGCATGTGCACGAAGAGAGTGCTTGTGATCCTGTAATAAACTCTGAACTTCAGAGAGTAACTGTTGTCATTTTGTTTAAATGACAATCACTGTGAGAAGATTATATGTGTGTGATAAGCTTATTGGGAAGATTACTGGAGAAACATAGGGCGAGCTGAATTCTAACTGAGCCGACCATGCCAATTCATCAGGGTGACTTTCAGAATCCCAAAACTAGGATTTTGAGCAATTTGACTCGGCCATACATACTAAAGTGACACTCTATTCACCTCAGCCGTGATTTCATACTTTCAAGTTTCAATCTTTACAACGTTCTCTCAGGATTGGTTACTTACTGAAGCAAATGCCAAGAGGCATGTTTTCTATAACAGCACGATTGCTGAACTGGATGTCATCAGTGTTACAGAAAAGTAAATCACGACTTGATGCTCTCGTGAAGGTGCCCATGTGTGGACTTTCTTGCTAGTTGCTATGCATATGGAGTTTTGACTCCATTTCGTCAATTTTTCTTACAGAAAAAGAAGCTAAGTGAAAAAAAAAGAAGAGCTATAGGACATTTTGAGCTTCACACTTAAAATTTTCCCACGAGAAGTGTGGTTATTGTGAACTTGGACCTTTTTATTTGTCAATATAAAATGGATAAATTCCGTTGGATATATACCAAAGAAGCCGTACTGTGTGTAACGGGGGTCCTACGTTTGGCCAAGATCCTTTTAGTATTGTCTTTCCATCTTAAAAAGCGTCTTACAAGATGCAAGTATGGTTCTTTGTATCTAGTGATCCTAATTATTGTATTATTGTCCTAAAAACATGGGCCTGCACTATTAGTATATCACCCTTGGGTAATTTCTCGACGAGGTTGAAGAAGATTAGAGTTTGAAAAGATCCATTCAAACACACTCCACTTTTCTAAACACTTTGCTCTCTTCGTTCAAAGTCTGATGTCATTAAAAGCTTAGAGTAACACGGTTAATTCAATATGATGAGTTGTTTTCACAAGTATTGTTTTCACAAGTATGTTCTTCACTTATCTCGTGGTCTGTCCTATCTAATGTTTGTATTATTGTTCTCAAAACAGGTGCTTGCACTATTGGTGCATCACACTTTGGTAATTTCTCGATGAAGTTGAAGAAGTTGAGTTTGACAAAATTCATTCATATACACCCTAATTCTCTAAACACTTTCTTCCCTTCCTTGGAGTCCAATGTCATTAAACGCTTAGAGTAATGCTGTTAATTCAATTTGATGAGTTGCTTCCATAAGTATGCTCTTCACTTGTCATTCTAAGCATCATGTAAATCAAAAAGCTTTTGAGGCTCGAGAGCTTGATTTCTACATACTAAAATGTAGTCCCTTTAATAAGTCAAAGAAGGACCATATGGTGTGGGATAGCATAATTGTCTCAGATAATCATTAGTCTATATCATGAACTTCTCATAATCAAATTATCAAGCTCATAGTTATGAGTTTGCTATAAAATGAACATAAAAAAAAAAAATTACTTGTAAAAAAATAACGGATATGATTTGGTTTGTCAATACTATGTTATAATAACCTTAGCAGAGTTGGCGCAATAGGTTGAAGCATTAGGAGATTACCAGCTTGGAAGCTGGACATCATCTATTCTGTTATCACAATTTACTTGTAAATCATTTTGAGTAAAAATATAGATTTAACCTATTCATGAGCTCGAAGATGTTCCATGAGCCATCAAATAATCCATTTTTATGCTCCTAGATATTAGTAAAATATCCGGATATAATGTGAGTTTGCCAAAATAGTATAGGACTTTTTTTTAAAGGGGGGGGGGGGGTTTAAAGTTGTGCAATGTTGTTATGTATATATTTTTGTCACTCCTTTAAGTTTCACATATTTTTAGGTCTTTACGCGAAGAGTTGTGTCATGTTTTGTTCTTACTCTCTAATCTACTTAACCAACACCAGCAGCGGAGAACCAGCAGCAGAGTAATTTTCAGTGCCTCCTTCCAACTTGGAAGACAAGATAGCGTTCAAATTCCCACATTTGCCAATCATCATATTTTGTCTACACCTCCTCTTTCTCGAGTGGGTTTCCTACGCTACAAAAATCTCCAAATAAAATTAACAAAACGAGGCTAGGATTAGAGTAAGACCTCAAAAAAAAAGCCACGTCTGTAGACAAGATAGCGTGGAATTAGTTGCCAATCATCATATTGTGCCCCTATACATTAATAGGCTATTCCTCTAGAAACTATCAGAGTACACATGGAAAAACTAGAACGAGAAAAACATATCCACAAACGATAAAGGCTTATAACATGAAAAATTCCAGGCTAATGTAATTATAATAAATTTACTTTAAATTAATTTTTTGATCATAAAAAACCTAAAACTGGGATCCTTGTGACAATTTAGATCAAACTAATTTTTTGACCATCAAAAACTCTAAATTAGTACATTTGTAACAAATTTTTTTTTCATTAATTTTCTTCAAATTGGATTAATATAATGAAAAATCATAAACCGTACACATGTGACAAATAAATGATAAAACTCCAAATTGGTATACTCATAAACTGTTATATATTATATAACCAAATAATTTGATGGTAAAATTTAATGAAACTTATGAGGATAAATTTATTACATGTACCGATTTAGAGTGATGTACCGGTTTAGATTTTTTTTTATATTAATATTTATAATAAATATGTCATGATAATAATTTAATCTATGAAATTACTTAATACCTTCATAGCGTGAAAAGTGAGGATCTGACGATTAAGGATGGCAGCCAGTGATTGAGGATTGTAGCCTTCGCCTATGCCTCAATCTTTCTCTTTACATAACTTCAACGTCAGCGGATAAGTACCAACGATGGATACTTAAGCCAAACGTGTCTTTTAAGTCATATGATTAATTTTGTTGGTGGAAAAGGAGTTGTACACCGGTCAAAAGTATACCTTTTTTGAATAACTATGGTGATGGGTACTTCAATTCAGACATGCTTTTTAAGTTACGTGATTA
Organism: Eucalyptus cladocalyx; assembly: GCA_017140615.1. NCBI lineage: Eukaryota > Viridiplantae > Streptophyta > Magnoliopsida > Myrtales > Myrtaceae > Eucalyptus > Eucalyptus cladocalyx. The sequence continues at coordinate 6,605,186 of CM029523.1, forward strand.
ATTTTGTTATTGGAAATAATATTTTACATTGATTACAAGCATGCCTTTTTTGAATATGATACAATTAATTGTTGAAAATTTGAAATTGTGGACTAGATGCAATATGATATAAACCTTTATTCTATTTACATTACTGACAAATATCCAAAAGTCCCAACTTTTCGGGCGTGGGAGTAAACTTACTCCCGAAGCGAAACCCTAATCCAAAATGTTAACCCAACCTTCCTCTTCCAATGTTTACTATGTTTACTATGACACAAATATTTCAACTCTTTTTTTGATAAAAAACCTTAAACTAATCCACTATGACACAAATATCTTCAACTTTATTTCAATTTTATCCAAAATTAAATTCAAGAATTTTTATGACAAGTCGGGATTTTTCCATAGAGGGTCACGGTATTTTTGAACAAAATCTGAATGTGAGAAGAAGGCAATAAAATATGGTGTAAAAAGGTTTGAATCCCATCTCATGAGCCATCATTTTCTCATGGAAATGGACATGTCTAGGATTTTTCTGGGTGTTTACGTCACATATGAATAGAGCTTTTTGGCGGTACTCAACCATTTTTTTTTTTTTTTGTGCTAGAGGAACCACTTTGACTGATAACTATCACGTAAACCCCCAGGTGTCGCTAGCGGGGAACCACTACCTCGGCGCCACGTGTAAATCACCTAATAGCCCGTCAGCCTCCCTATAACTTGCATTGCAGAGGCTTCGAACTTCTGATCTTCCCTCAAAGGACTGGAGCCTACCTAGTGGAGAACCACGGCCGGTGGTGCGGTACTCAACCTTTTGTCAAACATTATTTACCAAAAAAAAAAAAAAAAACTTTTGTCAAACATAGTACATACGAGGTCAGCATTTCGTTTTTAAAATTGGCCGTTGGAGAAGTGGGCGGCGAGAATTTACGTCAGCACGTGCGTCATTTGCTGTCTTTTTGACTCATCACGCCCAACCAAGAGCTTCGTTGTCTGGTAACCGTGAGCGCGCGAGCTAGCTCTCGAAACTATCTCTTCTCCGTCCTCTCTTCTCTGCATTGACTTCGAGCTAGACGGCGGCGGCGGCGGCGATGGCGGCGTCGACGGCGGTGAGGAGGATCAAGCTGGGGTCGCAGGGCCTCGAGGTGTCGGCGCAGGGGCTGGGCTGCATGGGCATGTCCTCCGCCTACGGCCCTCCCAAGCCCGACCCCGACATGATCAAGCTCATCCACCACGCCGTCGGCTCCGGCGTCACCTTCCTCGACACCTCCGACATCTACGGTCCTCACACCAACGAAATCCTCCTCGGAAAGGTCGGTTCTCTCAGTCTCTTTTGCCTCTGCATGAATTATATGTGCTTATAGTGTTACGGAATTTAGCTTCATCGAGCAGAGTGCTCTGATCCTGCGTGTTCGTTTTCTAATTTCGGGGTTGACGTTGAGCAGGCACTGAAGGGAGGGGTAAGGCAGAAGGTGGAATTGGCGACCAAGTTCGGAGTCAGCTTAGCGGACGGAAAGAACGAGATCCGGGGCGATCCAGCATACGTAAGGGCGGCTTGCGAGGCCAGCTTGAAGCGGCTCGACGTCGATTGCATCGACCTCTATTACCAGCACCGTATCGACACTCGCGTCCCCGTGGAAGTCACTGTACGGATCCTCGTTAAACCTTTGCCTCTCTGGAGACTTTCTCCGAGCCATATGATCCGGTTGCTAAACTAGATTTCTGTCGATGACGCATCGTCGCGTTGTCAATAGTTTGTCGGACTCCGTGGCAGAAATTGACTATTGCCTTGCCTTTTGACTCGTAAGATATTGTTAGCTGTGAGTTAAGTTCAGTTGATAGTTGAGGTACAGATGCCGAGAGGTCATGGAATTTAGTATTTCGCTGGCTGAGTTTTTGTCTTATGGGATCTTTCACAAGTGCTATTTGAAATCTTCCTTTGAGACGAAAGTGCTATTGGGTGCATCCTAAATTATATCGGAGAATCACTTTGAAAGTTGGATCATCTGTAGAGACATTTGATTCTTGACATATCATTGTCAAATATAACAATTACTTGGAATACTTCTGTTATTTAACCTCTCTGTCATAGATTAGAGAAATCTACCTCCATCAATTTAATAATTCTGTTATTTGCCCTATTCTGTGATAGATTTGAGAAATCTACATCTGTTGACTTCTTAATGCCTAGCAAATTCTTTGTTGCATAGAGATGCAAAAAGTTCTACTGATCTTTGCTAAGAACTGCCAGGTCAAAATGTAATGGTGGAATAGTCAGGGAACACATACCATTGAGGGATCGGGGACACAATTAAAGCTAATAATGTGCATGGATTTCTGGATCTTGACATGTAAGGTCATGACTGTTGTTGTTATGGCATGTGAATATTTGAAGATTGGAGAGCTAAAGAAACTCATTGAAGAGGGTAAAATCAAGTACGTTGGTTTATCGGAGGCCTCTGCATCAACCATCAGAAGAGCACATGCTGTTCATCCCAACACAGCTGTGCAATTGGAGTGGTCGCTGTGGTCAAGAGATGTGGAGGCAGAGATCGTTCCCACATGCAGGTAGGATATCACTCCATCAATTTGTTTATGCAGTGACAACAGTTTTCTTCTGACTCTACTCTTCCTGAACATTGTGACTAGGGAGCTTGGCATTGGAATTGTTGCGTACAGTCCTTTAGGACGAGGATTCTTTTCTGTTGGTTCCAAGTTGTTGGAGAATCTCCCCAAGGATGACTTCAGACAGGTCTGTTTCTGCTGATCAACATAATTGGGTGGTGTAAATAAGAATTGGTGACATAAAGGCTTTATATTCTCGTATGTCTTCAATTCAGCACTCGCCATACATCCCACCTCTCGTGATTATAGATTAGTGTAAAATAATAATCAATAGCTTGATGAGCCTAAAAGAGGCAGTTCCCCGTATGCTCATGCTTTTGTGATGAACTAATATAGATTTATTTGTAAGAGACTTGTAAGTTCCTCTGTTTCCCAGGCATCCCACCATTTGCTATTCACCATCCTTTCCCCACTTTCCACCCATCCTTTTTCTCTCCTCTTACTTCACAAGATTACGATATCTCCTCCATATAACCGACATCAGTATCCGGTCTCAGGCCTCTGTCCTTTTTTATACTCATCTTTCTTCACATGATAAATAATATCTTGACACAACCCGTTCTTGAGTGAGGACTCCCTAACACCCTTCTTATGGAAGTTTTAGGATTATGTTTCTGACAGTCTGACATGAACCCAATTGTTGGATACTGCTCATAATTAATGGTTGACTTGTGATTGCGCCGGGTGAAGTAGCTATTGTTTTTTAAGGAAAAAGAGCTTTGCTTCTGATTATATTCTTCTAGAAATCATCTAGATTTGTGATTTCTTTTAACTGTGATAAATGGATTGCTAGAGCACTCGCTCTGCATTTCAAATGCTTATGATTTTGAACTACATAGCCCAATCCTTTCGAGATGATCTTTTACTAAACGCAGTTTTTACAAATTTCCAAATGCTTATCATATCAAGTAACAAGACAATCTGATGACATACAATGCAACCACTTCTAGTATTTTTTGCACTTGTTGCGGTAGAATTTGGTGCGTAAAAGAAAATGATAGTTGCTCAAATGCTCTCTGCTGAGACAGTTCTCTATGTTGCAGAATCTACCAAGGTTTCAGCCAGAGAACTTGGCTCACAACATGAAGTTATTTGACCGAGTGAATGAAATTGCGCAAAGAAAGGGATGCAACCCATCCCACTTAGCCCTTGCCTGGGTACACCACCAAGGCGACGACGTCTGCCCGATTCCCGGCACAACCAAGATGGAGAATTTCAACCAGAACATCAGAGCTCTGTCAGTGAAACTTACACCAGAAGAGATGGCCGAGCTCAAATCGATTGCTTCTGCGGACAATGTGAAGGGTGGCAGGTACCATAGCAGCATCTCTACATGGGAAACCTCCGACACTCCACCCCTGTCTTCATGGAAAGCTGCTTAGAGACATGCCTCCGTCTGTTGCTGCATCTTTGATAGGCAGAGCTCGAGCATTTGCTGCTGCATAATTTTTCAGGCTATGTGGTGTGGTTGTTATAAGCATGTGTACGAAGAGAGTGCTTGAGTGAGTACTCCCTAACACCCTTCTTATGGAAGTTTTGGGATCAAGTTCGTATTGGACATAAAGCCAATTGTGGATTACTTCCCACGTTAACTGTTTGACTGTCGATTGTACCTGGCAAGTGAAGTAGCTCTTGTTTTTTAGCTAAAAAAGATCTTTAATTCCACTAATATCATCCCGCACATCATTTAGATATGGCATTTCTTTCGAGTTTGATAAAAGATTATCATTCCATGTAGAAACCTTACTTCGCCGATTTCGTTTCTCCCGTCACATCTTACGTCAAAACCATCAGCCTTGCGTGGTTGCTGATAGAGCGCTTCCCTCTACATTTCGTGTGCTTATGGTTTTGAACGAGATATTTTAATCGTTGCAAGATAGTCTTTTTTGCTTATCGTGCTTTCCAGATTCACAGTGATTGCTCACTTCCAAATGCTTATCATGTCAAGTAACAAAACAATCTGATGGCATGCAAGGCAACCGCTTCTACTATTGTTTGCACTTGCTGCAGTAGAAAATGGTGTTAAAAAGAAAATGACGGTTGCTCATATGCTCTCCGCTGAGACAGTGGTGTATGTTATGCAGTCCCTACCAAAGATCCAGCCAGAGAACTTGGGTCCCAATGCGAAGTTATTCGATCGAGTGAATGTGATTGCTCAAAGAAAGGGATGCACCCTGCCGCAGCTAGCCCTTGCCTGGGTACACCACCAGGGCGACGATGTCTGCCCGATTCCCAGCACGACCGAGATCGAGATATTGGAGGAGTACGTTGGAGCTCTGTCCGTGAAGCTTACCCAGGAGGAGATGGAGGAGCTGGAATTGATTGCTTCTGCGGACGATATCACGGGTGGCATGCGCGAGGGCAGCATGGCTACAGGGAAAAAGCGCCGTTCTCCATGGAAAGCTGCTTTGAAATGGATCTGCTTCTGTCGCTGAATCTTTGATATATAGAGTTTGAGCATGGGGCGCTGCTGTGTGTTTTGAGACTATCTTGTTTGGCTGTTTTAAGCATGTGCGTGAACGGGGTATTTATTCACCTTTAATAAATTCGGAACTTCAGAGAGTTTACCGTTGTCATTCGCCCGAGTTCAATTACTTGCAATGTTTGCGACTTTCTCTCAGGATTTGTTACTATACACATGGACAATGCTAGTGGGACTTTATGTCCGTCGACTAGGAGTTTTAAATTATAGACTAATCATCGATACTATGGAATATTGCAGGATTGTGTGAATACATAAATTAATAAAAACACAAAAACTTATTTTAGATTCCAGAATTTACTTATCTAAAAATTAGAACCTACTAATTGAAATGGCTTTCTTAATTTTTGAAATCCGAAATCTATTTTACATACCTTAAATTTTGAAATTGGATAGGTTTTCTTTAGTTCTGAACTATGCCCACTCCTAATCGGGCTTCGCGTTGCTTCTACTGAAAGACTGTCAAATCCCCGAAAGACAGTTGGGAGAGCCTCGATGATCATTATACTTATCCTCTCCTTTTCATTTGCTCCACTCTTTTTGTTTTTGCCTTTTTGTTTTTATATTGCTTGATATTTAAGAAGTTAATGAAATTTTTTCGAGATCATAAGCTCACATAAAGTATAGGATGGTTAATACTAAGTTTGACTTGCCGAAACACATGTTTAAGTTAGTAAGAAGACTAACAATATGAAAAGTTCATAGTTTAATATACAAAAATGCAATTAACAATATCTACGTTTAGTACACGACAATCTTCGTTCGTCGTTGTCTGAAACTAGAACCGTTTCTCCCTGAGATGACCATCTTCCTGCTGCATCGCGGTCGAGAGCGAGAACGAAGACGGGCGGCAATGGCGTCGTCGACGGCGGTGGGGAGGATCAAGCTGGGATCGCAGGGCCTGGAGGTGTCGGCGCAGGGGCTGGGTTGCATTGCATGGGCATGTATGCCTTCTACGGGCCACCCAAGTCGGAGCCCGACATGATCGCCCTCATCCACCACGCCATCGACTCCGGCGTCTCCTTCCTCGACACCTCCGACATCTACGGCCCCCACACCAACGAGATCCTTATCGGAAAGGTCGGTGCTTTAGGATTTCGAGCCGTGCGGTCGCTTGAAAGGTTCCACCTTTCGCATCAGCTTTCGCTAATTTGCACAGGGTTTCGCGTGATTTTGCTTCCTATTCCCTCTTCTGGACGCCCCAGTCCCCGATGTAATCAATTCTCATGCTTGTGACACGGCCCATGGACAAAGCATGACCCAAGATCGTCCGTGACGGGCCGTGTCACGTACAAGGGGCTACCCGAGAACAGTCCACGGTCGACCCTTGAGCAGAGTGAGCAAGAAGGACCAGGCGCAGCCCATGAGCGGCCCATGAACAATGTTCGCGCAGCCCGTGACGGTTCGGCTGATCGCGTGTCAGACAGACCTGCAAACCTGATCTTGCTTCTGACACACGTCCATGGTCTGCCCGAGGCCTGACGAGCGCGACCCATGGACTTCCCAAGGGCTTGCCGGGTGCAGACCATCAAGTAGCCTTTGAGTAGCCTGTTGTATAGCTTGTAATGATGATACGGATTCAAAGTGAACCGTTGGATCGGAGGGACGATCCACGGTCGAGATATGACCCGCTCGTGTATAAATAGGGATCCCTCTCCCACTTTGTAAACAGTTCGTTCACAAGCAATATATACTCTCTTTGCCCATTCGGTTCTTGTGTTCGAGCGAGTGTGTGTGTAAGGCTGACTTGGGATCACCGATCCTAAGGCCGCGCGGTGTTTGATCGACCGAAATTGATCGACCCGTGAAAAGTGGTATCAGAGCCAACATTCCAAACACAATGGCTGATCCTCGCGCTGATGTTTCGGTCGTTCAAGGTGATGAACGTGAAGATCGTGGACGTCCAACCGAGAGGACTACCTAGTCAAAGAAGGCCTGTGTTGCCTCATGTGCGAGGGATTCGAAGGGAGACCTTGACAACCGTCTGACGGTCCTAAAGGAGACCGTGACGGATGTCCAGGTGTTGATGGACGACCTGCACCAGGCCGTCGAAGGAGCGGAAGTTGGTAGGGAGGAGTTCTTGGCCGAAGTGCAAGAGCTCCAAGCCGGCATGGGAGAGCTCCGTGCCGAAGTGCAAGGATCCTTCATGCACAAGTTGCAGCAGCGGGATGAGACTTGGGAGGCCGCGATGGCGGCCATGCGAGGGAAATGGCGGAGATGAAAGGCAAGCTCATGGAGCTTGAAGCAGCACGCGTGAGCGGGGTGATCACCGTGCAGTCTCGTGCCGATGCACCCAAACCAAAGGAGTTCAAGGGCTCTCGGGTGGCAAAGGACGTGGACAACTTCCTGTGGTACATGGAACAGTACTTCCAGACCATGGGAACAACCGACGATGTGATCCGGGTGAACACCGTAGCCATGTATTTATCTGATGATGCGCTGCTGTGGTAGAGACGTCGGTTGGATGGTAGGAATGGCGATCCTATCGTGACATGGGCTCGGTTCGTCGAAAAATTCCGACGAACCTACTATCCGGCTTATGCGGAGGAGGAAGCCCGAGGTGAACTCAAGCACCTAGAGCAAAAGGGCGGAGTTCGTGAATATGTGAAGCGGTTCTCGAAGCTGCTGCTCTAAATCCCGTCCATGACCGAGACGGAGGCGTTCCACCAGTTCATGGGCGGACTCAAACCTTGGGTCAAACAGGAGCTCAAACGGTGCAATGCAACGGACCTCACCACAGCCACTACCGTGGCCGAGTCCCTTGTCGAGTATAGATCAGCAACAACCGCCAAGCCCGATTCTCGACCAAGAGAAAAGGCCACTGGTGGGGGAGATCGAGGCCGATTCCCTCGACCAAACGCTGGCAAACCCAGCCGACCCCTCATAGGAATCAACCCGAGTCGAGCCATGGAGGATACCAACGCAAGGTACGCACGTACAAGTGCTTCTTTTGTGACGGTCCCCATATGGCTCGGGATTGCCCGAAGAGAGGAAAGCTAGCGGCCCTGTGCAAGGAGGACAAGCCGCGGGAGGAGGCGCGGTTGGGATCGTTGCGGATCCTTAGAACAATCAAGGCCAAAAGGGCCAAAGAACTGAAAGGAATGATATTCGTAGACGTGAAGATTGGAGGTATCACGATGAGCGCACCCGTGGATACCGGGGCGTCCGATCTGTTTATATCCAAAGAGGCCGCGAAGAAGCTACGTCTTCCGGTCGAGGCAAATGAGTCCGGTTGGCTCAAGACGGTGAATTCCAGAGAAGTCCCGACCAGCGGCATGGCCAGGGGCGTGGAGTTCCACCTAGGTCCTTGGACCAGCAAGGAAGATATCAAGGTAATTCCCCTTGACAACTATGACTTCGTACTCGGCTTGGGATTCCTCGACCGGATCAATGCGGGTGTCATGCCCTTCGCGGACTGTATATGTATCTTCGACAAGCGGTGCCAATGCATGGTCCCGATCTACCACGAATCGGGACGAGATCGAAAGATGCTATCGGCCATGCAACTATCCAAAGGGCTGAAGAGAGGCGAGGTGACCTTCTTGGCGGCATTGAAGAAGGAGGGCGCGAAGGAAGGCTCGGTACCAAAAGAAGTAACCCGAGTCCTCGATGCCTTCCAAGATGTGATGCCGCCCGAGCTGCCCAAGAAGCTGCCTCCTCGGAGAGAGGTCAACCATCGAATCGAGCTAATGCCCGATGCTCGACCCCCGGCCATGGCTCCCTATCGCATGGCCCCGCCCGAGTTAGAGAAGTTGAGAAAACGGCTCAAGGAACTACTGGATGCTGGGTATATTCGGCCATCCAAGGCCCCGTTTGGTGCCCTGGTCTTGTTCTAAAAGAAGCACGACGGATCCCTCCGTATGTGTATCGATTACCGGGCATTGAACAAGCTGACCGTCAAGAATAAGTACCTGATTCCCCTCATTGCTGACTTGTTCGATCAGCTCGGAGAAGCCCGATGGTTCTCCAAACTCGACCTTCGATCGGGATACTATCAAGTGCGGATTGCCGAGGGGGATGAGTCAAAGACAGCATGTGTGACCCGCTATGGATCATACGAGTTCCTCGTCATGCCATTTGGCTTGACAAACGCGTCGGCTACGTTTTGCACACTCATGAACAAGGTACTGCATCCGTTCCTTGATAGGTTCGTTGTAGTTTATCTTGATGATATAGTGATATATAGCCGGACGCTTGAGGAGCATGTTAAGCATTTGAGTCGAGTTTTTTGGACCCTCCGAGAGAACGACTTGTATGTGAAACGAGAGAAATGTGCATTCGCACAAAAAGAGATCCCGTTCCTTGGGCACATCGTCGGGGGCGGATGTCTGCGGATGGACCTAGCCAAGATCCGTGCTATCGTTGATTGGGAATCGCCAACCAAGGTGATGGAGCTAAGATCCTTTCTCGGTCTCACGAACTACTATCGGCGCTTCATCCGAGAATATTCGCGCCTCACCGTGCCACTCACGAACATGCTGAAGAAAGAAAGGCCGTGGGAGTGGACGGATCGGTGTCAAGAGACGTTCGAGCGGTTGAAGCGGGCCATGACCGAGGAGCCGGTTCTTGCTACACCAAGCCATATGAGGTAGAGACCGATGCTTCTGATTTTGCCATCGGTGGTGTCTTGATGCAGGAAGGTCATCCGGTGGCCTTTGAGTCCCGAAAGTTGAATGATGCGGAGCGGCGATACATGGTCCAAGAGAAGGAAATGACCGCGGTGGTGCACTGCCTTCGCACGTGGAGGCATTATCTCTTGGGGTCTCGGTTCGTCGTAAGGACCGACAATATGGCTACGAGCTACTTCCAAACTCAGAAGAAGCTTAGCCCAAAACAAGCTCGGTGGCAAGACTTCTTGGCCGAGTTTGATTATGCGCTGGAATACAAGCCCGGAAAGTCCAATTCCATGGCCGATGCCTTAAGCAGGAACTTCGAATTGGCCGGTGTGGTAAGCCGACCTAACTGTCCTTGGGTTGATCGTATCAAGGAAGGGCTGAAGCATGATCAAAAAGCCCAAGCACTCCTTCGATACGCCCAAGAGGGCTTGACAAGAAGGTTTTGGCTTGAGGATGACCTCCTCTACACCAAGGGACGGTGACTCTATGTGCCGCTCCACGGGAAGCTTCGGAAGGAAGTCCTAAAAGAGTGCCACGACTCCAAATGGGCGGGACATCCGAGAATCCACCGCACCATGGCACTTGTTGAAGATCAATACTACTGGCCGAACATGCGGGACGATGTGGAAGCATACGTGCGGACGTGTCTTGTCTGCCAACAAGACAAGATAGAGCAACAGTCCCCCGCGGGGCTCCTTAAGTCGTTGCCTATCCCGGAACGTCCATGGGAGAGCGTCTCCTTGGATTTCATTGTGAACTTGCCCAAGTCCGAAGGATGTCGGACCCTCATGGTCGTGGTGGACCGCCTCTCCAAATATGCGACGTTCGTGCCAACAACTAAAGAATGCCCAGCCGAGGAAGCCGCCAAGCTGTTCCTCAAGCACGTCGTCAAATATTGGGGCGTTCCGCGCACGATTGTGAGCGACCGTGACCCTCGATTCACCGGTCGGTTTTGGACCGAGCTCTTCAAATTGCTGAGAACAAGCCTCAATCTTTCCACCAGCATGCATCCACAGACCGACGGACAGACCGAGCGGGTGAACGGGTTGTTGGAAATCTATCTTCGGCACTATGTGAGCAACACGCAAGTAAACTGCGCACGGCTGATCGACGTGGCCCAATTTTCTTACAACTTGCAGCGGAGCGAGTCCATGAACCAGAGTCCGTTCGAGATCGTGACCGGGCAATAGCCGCTCACACCAAGCGCAATCGCCTCGAGTTATCGAGGGAGCAGCCCTTCCGCGTATAAGCTCGCTAAAGAGTGGGGTGAGCAAGCCGACTTGGCTCGGGCATGTCTGGATAGGGCCGCGAGACGCACAAAGAAATGGGCCGACAAAAAGCGACGGCATGTGGAGTTTCAGGTCGGGGACTTGGTGCTGGCCAAATTACACCTCGTCCTTCGGTACAGGAATGTGAACAAAGGGCTGATCCGTCGCTATGAGGGCCCTTTCCGAGTGATACAGTGGATCGAGAAGGTGGCGTACAAGCTGGACTTACCGCCCAAGTTCAGACTCCACCCCGTGTTCCACGTGAGCATGTTAAAACCGTTTCATGTGGACGAAGATGATCCGGATCGGGGCACATCACAACGAGCGCCCCTTGGGGCGAAAACCTCATATGATCGGGATGTCGAGTGCATCATGGCCGATCGGATCGTACGGAAGAAATATCGGGCACCAAGGAAGGAATACCTCGTCCGGTGGAGAGGCCTTCCCGAGAGTGAAGCAAGCTGGGAACCCTTCGAGGCTCTGTGGCAATTCAAGAAGCACATCGAAGCCTTCCATGCCACGGACGCGACGAGGGCGTCGCCTGATTAGGTGGGGGAGAATGACACGGCCCATGGACAAAGCATGACCCAAGATCGTCCGTGACGGGCCGTGTCACGTACAAGGGGCTACCCGAGAACAGCCCACGGTCGACCCTTGAGCAAAACGAGCGAGAAGGACCAGGTGCAGCCCATGAACGGCCCATGAACAATGTTCGCGCAGCCCGTGACGGTTCGGCTGATCGCGTGTCAGACAGACCTGCAAACCTAATCTTGCTTCTGACACACGTCCATGGTCTGCCCGAGGCTTGACGAGCGCGACCCATGGACTTCCCAAGGGCCTGCCGGGTGCAGACCATCGAGTAGCCTTAGAGTAGCCTGTTGTATAGATTGTAATGATGATACAGATTCAAAGTGAACCGTTGGATCGGAGGGACGATCCACGGTCGAGATATGACCCGCTCGTGTATAAATAGGGATCCCTCTCCCACTTTGTAAACAGTTCGTTCACAAGCAATATACACTCTCTTTACCCATTCGGTTCTTGTGTTCGAGCAAGTGTGTGTGTAAGGCTGACTTGGGATCACCGATCCTAAGGCCGCGCGGTGTTTAATCGACCAAAATTGATCGACCCGTGACACTTGGCTCTTAGTTTGAGATGTTAGACTCTCGCAGTTCGGAACGCAAAATGTCTGAAACCCAGTGAAATATACTGAGTTTTGAGATGCAGAAGCATAGATGGTTGGTTTGAACAGTCGCCCCAAGTGGGTTCTGGTTATTAAACGGCACGAATAGTTGGCGGTGCTCACGCAAAATTCTATTCGGGCGATTAGGCTTTCTGATTTGTGGGGCAAATTTTGTAGTTTACTTTGGTGTTGACTATGTATGGAATTCAAGCAGGCATTGAAGGGAGGGGAGAGAGAGAGTACAAGTGGCGACCAAGTTCGAGATCAGCTCCGCAGATGGGAAGGGGAACAGGCAGGTCCGAGGCGACCCTGCGTACGTGAGGGCGTCGTGCGAGGCCAGCTTGAAGCGGCTCGACATCGATTGCATTGACCTCTACTACCAACACCGTGTGGACGCTCGCGTGCCCGTCGAAGTCACTGTACATCCTTGTCCCATTCTTTAAATTGCTTCACTAGGTTGATGTGCACCGGGATGGTTTCACTGCGTATCTCATGATGGTTAATATGATGAGAGTTACTTTTGTGTTGCGACGATTAAATAGATTTGTCTTGTGTGGAACTAAGATTGGTTACTGGATTATCATCTATTCGATTAGATTTAGTTCTGGTTTTGATAAATTAGAGATACTACTTAAGTTTATTTAATGTATAGTAAGTTGTTCTTGCATTAAGATGTGTCGATATTGATTGATCTCGCTGATGGTGGCTGTGTCAAAATGAAATGGTTTGAAAAAAAATTGGAAAACGCACATTCAGAGATACAAAACAAAGCTAACAAAGTGCACGAGTTTTTGGATCTCCGACACTTAGGGTACGCATAATAAAATTTCTACTTCTCTATTTCTCTGTTTCTCTTTCCTGGAACAAGTTTGGAACAAATCCGTTTGGTAACGCAATTTGATTTTTCTATTTTTAGAACAGATTTCTATTCCAGAAATAGATTTGAAGAAAAAATCAAAAGCTAAAATTTTTAACTTCTCAATTTCTACCATAAAGGGCTTAGGATTGGAATACTATATGAGAGAACAAGGAAGTATAAGAGATTAATAGATTTATAATAATAGAGAATGTATGAAGACTATATAAAAACTAAATAAAATCGCGAGAATTAAAAATAATTTAAAGGGCAAAGGCAATATATAAAATATAAAATAAGAGTATGTATAAACAAAAACCAACCATGAAGGTGGTCTAAAGTTGTATTAAAATAAACTGAAAATTACATGTATTGAAAGATACAGAAACTAAAGCATTAAGTTATCCACTAGGGCGGTAATCCGTACTCCAGGGAGTATCGATGTTTGTATTACAAGAAATAGTTAACCAACTATCATGTAAGTTAGTAACCCTATATAAAACTATATATTTGAAAAACTTACTTTGAAACCAGAAGGTACAAGGTAAGAAAGCTTGAGGCTTAAAAGGATGAGAGTTTGCAAGAGGGTGAAGAGGAAGAAGAGAGAAGAGAGATCTAAAAATTTCGAGTCCCCTCCCCTTATGTCGAGAGGGTGTATTTATAGCGGGTGCTATAGTCTAAGTGCTACAGTGCTGAACAGTGTAAAGTATACAGTACTTAGTGAATAATGTAAAGTGAATAGTGAATAGTGAATAATATATGCCTATCTTGCTACAATGTATAGCATTTACGACGCTGTAACAGTATTGGTATGTGATGTCTTGGCTTTTAATCTCTGTCTAGGTTAATCCGGTAGCAGTCGTTTTCATTGGTGTTTCCACTGTGATGTGACTGTGAGAATCCATCTTTGACTGTTTTGAGATTTGGAAGATCCACATTGTGATTCTTCCATTTCCGAGAGCATTGTTCTAAGGATATTGCAGTATTCCTCTCTGCTCTGGACCGTAGCAAGTGCTGTAATTGCTATGGATTTCTCCTGTAAAAATGATGTATTTGATGGGGTTGTGGTTATCTGGATTTTCTGGCTATTTAGCCATGTTCTAACCGCAGCTTCGGATCCTTGTTCAATAAATCTAAATCTATCCCACCACTTTGTTTTGTATTTTCGAACAAATATTGGTACATCAGGTTTGGTGGATGTATTGTATTCAAATTCCCATGCTATTATCCAAGAGATTTTGAATATTATAAAGAAATGCATAAGGCATGGGAACCTTATATCATGCGGTGTTGGTACGAAGTATTCACTAAAAACCTTGTATCCTTGTTTGACTATGAGGTGTAATATTATGTTCAAAGGACCAAAGAGATCCCACCAAAAGTCAAACCAATTTGGAAGGTTTTGTCTTGGAAAGTTGTCTTTAAAAAAATAACAACCAAAAGTGTTGGAAATTTGTATTTTGTCTAAAGAAAACATTCCACCAAGCTTGTTGGTAATCCCAGTATGTATATGAAGAAGAATATGGTAGGCTTTGGGAAAGTCTGGTTTGGAACTTTCTGGATGTATGAGGTGAGGCTCCCCAGTGTGAGGGGTGTATGACTTTGCTAATGGATATAGTAGAGTAGATGATGTTTTTTGTATTGTTTTTGTTAGCAAAGTGAGCGAACCTTGTTAATTCTATCTCTACTAAGATTTGCTCATAATAAGCAACGGTTTTGTTTGTATTGTGTGGTTTGAACAACCAGTTTTTTGAAAAGATGTTCTTTGCAAATTTGATTGGATCTTCATCAAAGAATCCATCTTCTACAGTCAGTATTTTTTGAAAAGATGTTTTAGGAAAAAACTTTGATCTTTGAGGAAGAGGGGTGCCTGTGGCCTAATGACCACCTTAATCGAAATTCTTTTGTATTCCGCTTATTTTTGTGCAACAAGCGGGGAAGGGTTGTTGCTTACCTCAATGGCACTTGACGGCTCTTTCTTTACTATTTTTTGTAAAGATTGAGCAAGTATCTCTAGTGTTTCTTTGGGTAGTATGATAGCTAGCTAGGCTAGGGCTGGTATGGGTTCTTCTTTTGAATGTGTTTTTAGTATTGGATGTTGTTGTAAGAATGATTGATTGTTTTCTGCCGTTTGAAGCTATGTCTTGATGGATGTTGATGGTTTTATATGAGATGGGCTTAAGGCCCGTCCGCCCTTAAGGCCCGTCCGCCCATGTTGGGCCTAAAAGCCCAACCCACAGGAATAGGGCCCATGGATGGAGGGACGTATAAAAGGGAGGAGAGAGAGGGAGAACGCACCTTTTGGAATCAATGTACGTACGTCTCCCTCTCTTTCAAACGCTCTCCCTCTCTCCCTCCAAGAAAAAGAAGACAAGCGCAAATGGCGACACCCTCTTCCCTTCAAGGCGAATTGACATCATCGGATCAGAATTTCTTCCTCGATCTTCAGCGTCGGTGTTTAATTTGTGGCTAACAAGGTACGCTCGAATCCGTGGTGTGCTTTAGGATCGGTGATACATGTTTTTCCCAGGCTTGTCTTCCGCATTCATTTTAGGGGTTCGATTTAGTGTCGAATCCGGTTTTCGAGGATCCGTTATTCCCAACATTGGTATCAGAGCCTTAGTTCATGTTTTCCCGACCCCTTTCATGTTTATGGATGATTTCTTATTGTTTTTTCGCGGAATTAATCGGCCGATACCGATCAGGGCGGAAAAATCCCGACACCCAAGCACTGTTCCTCCATTTTTTCGAGTTTCTGTAACTCGAAATTGTTTTATGATGGCGTAGGATGGAAGGGCTCGTCGAGATGATCGCGAAGAGTGGCGGAATGCTGCCAATGGCCACCGGATGCGCCCCCACGTTGCACGCGCCGATTCGCAGGGGAAGGCGCGAGCGTCATCGTGACGTCAGCTACGAGCGTGCTAGGCACGCGCCGGTCGGTCCGTCCGACTAGGCCCAACCGACCCGACCAGTCCGTCCGGTCTGACTAGCTCGACCCGATCCGACCCGTTCGACTTGGAGGACCCGTTGACCGACCCGTTGACCTGACCCGGTCATCCGTTGACCGTTGACTCGAAAAAAAAATGTAATTTTTTTCTTTTTAATTATGTCTATGTGGGTTATAAGTAATCCATTTTTTTTTTTATTCTACATTTGTTGCATGAATCATGGAAAATTATGTATTTTTCCTTATGTACGTTATGGATTATAAGTAATCCATTTTTAGTTCTGCATTTGTTGCATGAACTATAATGCGTTATGCACGAATACCTGCAATCCCGAGAACGGATGAGGGAAATGCAAGATTTAAAAGGCTGATGCCAGATTTAGCTAATTATCGGTAGCATGACGGTGATTTAGTATCACATGTGGTCAGGGTCAATCAGATGATATAGGAAATCATCTGGAATGGTTATCTTATGCCGGATTTTGAGAAGGTGCCGGCTTTGATGGACACTCTTCCACCTGAATGGCAAGTAATGTTAGATCGGCTATGGGAGGTCAACGTGGTCCCGGATTATAGGAGGCTAGTGGAAGCTTTTGTAAGAGAGTACTATAGGATTGAGTTAACCAAAATTTCAACCCTTAGATTAAGCGCTACATGGCGCAGATTGAATGCGCCTTGGAGGCGACATGAAAGCTCTCCAAAAGTTTTTCCATGGTTGGCAAATGTGCCTTCAAATTTCTCAGATATTTTGACTAATATATTAAAATGGACATTCCCTAATTATTTCTTAGATTAATTATGAGATGTTTTATGGGTGTAAATATCTCTTTCCATGTTGATAATTTTCTCTGTATATATTGCTTAGTGTAATGTATAATTGTATTATGTGAAAACATTGTTATTCTATTAGATGTTAGATATTATTTGTTTTCTGTTATTGTTGACTGCTGTGGGTAGTTGATAGAAGTTTGTGTAAATTCATAGAATTTATTTTGTATAAGATAATTATATTAATAATAATTTTGAGTTAGGATTTTTGGAGGATGATTGGAAACATAGTGACCTTTTGATTCTGAAACCTTACTTGAAATTGTTCATTGATATGATGGGTCTGTGCAAAGTGGATGCTTATATGATAGGCATCAATTATTCGTGCATGTATGTCTGATGTGTTCAGATCGATAGTTTAAACAATTAAGAACGTATTTACTGATATAAACGGCAACAATTGTGAAATATTGAATATGAAGATTCAATATGTGCTGGAAAAGCAAGAAGCACTAGAAGCTCTTGACCATATTATGGAAGTTCTTGAGGATGTTGTGCGCCACTTTGAGCTGGTAGAGGACTACTTAACGGCATTTGAGCCGAAAATAGATATTTGCAATGTTGATTCTAGCTCAGAAAGGGCTTTAAGCTCTAAGCGCAAGCGTATTGATTCGTTTAATATGTGGGAATGCAAAGGATCAAGTCCTTATTGTAAGAAATCAAGAGTTAACCAACACAAAAGAGGAAAACATCCTTAAGTGAAAAAAATGTCAAGGGTGAGGTGTTACAATTGTGACAAGAAGGGTCACTATGCTTGCAATTGTTTTGAGCCAAAGAAGGTAAACACCTATTGTACATTTGAGAACTTTACTTATGTGTCAAGTTCTACTTTATTGACTGAATCCAATCCTTTGTGGAATGTAGATTCAGGAGCGACAGACCATATAACGAAAGACAGAGAATCCTTCATGGAATTCCGAAGAATATCAACTGGAACTAAGTGGATCTATGTGGGATATAACTCCAAAGATGAAGTTAAAGGGATTGACACCTGTCAATTGTACATGCGTGGTGGACACACCTTGTTCCTACATGATGTCCTATATGCTCTGGAGATTCGTTGAAATTTAGTGTCTGTTTTGGTGTTGGTTAAACTTGGTTTTAGTATGAACTTCCATAATAGAGGTGTAGATTTGTATTTTGATACAAACTATTATGGTTGTTGTCACTTTCTAGATGGTTTTATTGTACTAAATGTTGACTGTGGTGATGTCAATATTTGTTATTCCCTTGTTTCACGTCTTCTACTTCATATGATAATGATGTGATTATGTGGCATGCTAGACTTGGTCATATTGGCCAACGACATATGAATAGACTAGCCAAAGAGGGCTTGTTGGGTAATATTGAAAAAGTCGATTTGCCCAGATATAAGCATTGTCTAGTAGGGAAAACGACAAGGAAACCATTTGGAAAAGGTAAAAAAGCTGAATTTCCTCTACATTTAATCCATTATGATGTCTGTGGTTCAATGAATATGAGAGGAAGGCAAAGGGCTGTTTATTTCATCACTTTTATAGATGATGATACTCGATTCAGATATGTCTATTTGATTTCTCATAAATCTGAAACATTAAGTTGTTTCAAAAGGTTTATGAACTTGGTAGAAAATCAATTAGACAAGGAAATAAAAGTATTGAGATCTGATCGAGGTCGAGAATATTTATCTGATGAGTTCAAAAAAATTATGTGATGAAAAAGGAATAGAAAGACAGTTGTCTATTCCATATACTCCTCAACAAAATGGTGTTGCAGAGAGAAGAAACAGAACCCTACTGGAAATGGTTAGGTCCATGATGGCGCATGCTAACTTACCTATCATTTTTTGGAGTGATACGTTATTAACTGCTGCTTATATAATTAACCAGGTGTGTTCCAAATTAGTTGCTTCCACTCCGTATGAGTTATGGACAGGTAGAAAATCGGACTTAAGTTTTCTTAAGCCATGGGGTTGTGCTACCTATACACATGAGTCCTCTCACAAATTTGGGAAATTGGGTCCCAAAGGAAATAAGAGTATTTTAATGAGATACTCCGAACACTCGAAAGGGTATATGTTCATAGGTGAGCAAGAAAGTGGGAGTATAACTGAATTTGAATCACGTAATGTCACATTCTTAGTGGATAAATTTCTTAAGAAGGGCGAAATAAGGGAAGATTACTCCCTATTTGAAACCTTGGATCAAGATAATGATATTAGTGTAGTTCGTCCAAGTGGGAGTAATATGAGAAGTGATGAATTGAATTCAACTCATTCTCAATTACAACCACATGATGAGATGATATCGTCATTATCTAATCCAAGTGGGAGCATAATGAGAAATGATGTGCTAAGTGTACAATCTCCTATACGGCGAACAAGTCGCCAAAATATTCCCCGTCGACGTTTTGACATTGAAAGGGAAACTTTTATGATTGCTCCACAAGATAAAGATGAGCCAAGAAATATTAATGAGGCTCTGAATTGCCATAGTGAAGAAAAATGGATTCATGCAATGGAAGAAGAAATAGAGTCAATGAAATCAAACCAAGTTTGGGAACTGGTTGATCTTCCAAAAGGACGCAGAGCTATTGGGAACAAGTGGGTTCTCAAAATAAAGTGAAAGGCTGATGGCTCGATAGAAAGGCATAAGGCTCACCTTGTGGCGAAGAGGTATAATCAATAGGAATGAATTTATTATGAAGAAACATTTTCTCATGTAGTGAGATTTACCTCGATTCGCATTATTCTGGCAATAGTAGCTAGTATGGATCTTGAGTTACATCAAATGGATGTAAATACTGCTTTCCTTAATGGAGAATTAGAGGAAGAAATATATATAGAACAACCTGCTGGTTTCATAGTGAAAGGCCAATAAGAAAAGGTATGTCGACTTTGGGGGTCGATATATGGCCTTAAGCAGTCATCAAGACAATGGTATATACGTTTTTCATAATGCCATAATGGCATATGACTTTACAATGATAGATAATGATCATCTTGTATATATCAAAAGATCCAAAGATCAATTTGTGATCATATCATTATATGTTGATGATATACTAATTGTCGGAAGTAATATGGAGTTATGTTAATGCTGTGAAGAATTGGTTATCTTCCAACTTTGAGATGAAAGACATGGATGATGTTGCATACATTCTTGGAATTAAGATTTCAATATTGTAAACCCATAGACACTCATATTACAAAAGGTGAAGGGTTGAGCCATAGACTGTGTCCAAGGACTCCACAAGAGAAGGAACAAATGAAACATGTTCCTTATGCTAGTGCTGTTGGAAGCTTGATGTACGCTATGATGTGTACAAGACCCGACATATGTTTTTGCAGTTGGAATGGTGAGTAGACACCAATCCAATCCAGGTCAAGCACATTGGAAAGCCATTAAAAGAATACTGAGGTATCTAAAGGGATTTGCTGATTATATGCTGAGTTATTAAGGAAATGATCTGCAACTCAAAGGTTATTCTGATGCTGATTGGGGAGGTGATTTAGATGAAAGAAAATTTACCTTTGGTTTGTTTTCTTACCGAATAATGTCACCATATGTTGGAGTAGTAAGAAACAAACGTGTATAGCCTTGTCCACGATAGAAGTTGAGTTCGTGGCATTATCAGCAGCAGTATAAGAATGTGTTTGGCTTAAGAGATTTTTTGGATCATTTATGTGTTATTGGAAGTGCTGCAGATTAATTGTTGGTTAACTGTGATAGCCAAGCAGCAAAAGTATACACCAAATATCCAAAATATCATGGCAAGACCAAACATATAGATACCAAGTATAATCTTGTCAAAGATTTGGTTGCACGAAAGGATGTGAATTTACAGTACATATCTACGCATAGAATGGTAGCAGATCTTATGACAAAACCAATACCTAGAGATATGTTCTGTGGCCATATGAAATCTCTAGGATTGCGTAGAGGCTGATGTACTGAATATTATAATTTCCCTAAGTGTTCACAATTTGATGAATTTGTGTTTTCATCATTAATGCCTATGAATCTTTGTTTGATCTTTATGCATCTTAATGCTCAGTACATTACTTTAAGTTGAGAAAGTATATCGGACAAATATAAGATTAGCCCACTCACACAGGTAATCGCTTCTATTTACTGTGTGATAAATAAAGATGAGACTGTTTTTAAGCTTCTTATCTATGTGATAATCGAGAGCTCAAGCTTAAAATATGTATGTTGCCTTGACTGGGTGTTAAGATGAGGACATAATATTTACTATGTCCGAAAGTAAAATACCCCACATATTTTACTTTATATATCTATGATGCCAGATGTGAGTTCTGAAGAATTTTGTGAATGAGTAGATACGTGAACTCAAGTTAGACATTGGGTATGTCTGAACTGTCATCTGTACGGTATTGAAGGTGTAGACATACGCTCCATGGGAAAGGAGTTAATACCGTAATACGTATTTCATACTACGTATGCATGAGACAAC
The DNA here is from genome assembly GCA_017140615.1 of Eucalyptus cladocalyx. NCBI lineage: Eukaryota > Viridiplantae > Streptophyta > Magnoliopsida > Myrtales > Myrtaceae > Eucalyptus > Eucalyptus cladocalyx. Next base: position 6,626,428 of record CM029523.1, read on the forward strand.
CAATAAGAGTGGCAAAAGTTTGATCTCAACTTTTATACCGTGTGAGGCTCTTGAGGAAAAGAGTTCCTCAATTTTAAGTCCCCTCATGACTCTTACTTATTCTCAAGATTTCTATTTAGTGTTTGCTATCTTAGGATGTTGCCAATGGTCGTGAGTTTGATTCGATTTAATGGGACATTTCTAGAAAAGCAAGCTGAACTGAAATTGAGAGTTTGAAGGAAAGAGGAAGATCAATTTTGGAGAATCACATTGTAATTTTTGTATTCACCGGTTAACCAATTATGATTGTCTTTGGGATGATCATAATTGTGAATACAATATATATATATATCATTGTTTAAAAGAGATCAAGAGAGATATAAATGTGATCGATCGATCTAGGGAACTGCATACTAAATCTACTCAAGATGTGATGCCCATTATGAGTTGTTATATATTCCTAACAGATGTATGGCAACGAGCTCTCAAAGTATGCTGGTCGCACGGATTATTCACTGGTATGATGAAGAGAGGTAAAGAGAATTCTGTTCGGCCCACCATGTGCGAGTGGGAGATGATGGTTTTATATGAGATGGGCTTAAGGCCCGTCCGCCCATGATGGGCCTAAAAGCCCCGCCCACAGGAATAGGGCCCGTGGATGGAGGGACGTATAAAAGGGAGGAGAGAGAGGGAAAACGCACCTTTTGGAATCAATGTACATATGTCTCACTCTCTTTCAAACGCTCTCCCTCTCTCCCTCCAAGAAAAAGAAGACAAGCGTAAATGGCGACACCGTCTTCCCTTCAAGGCGAATTGACATCATCGAATCAGAATTTCTTCCTCGATCTTCAGCGTCGGTGTTTAATCTGTGGCTAACAAGGTACGCTTGAATCCGTGGTGTGCTTTAGGATCGGTGATACGTGTTTTTCCCGGGCTTGTCTTCCGTATTCGTTTTAGGGGTTCGATTTAGTGTCGAATCCGGTTTTCAAGGATCCGTTATTCCCAACAGATGTTAAGCCTATTGGCTTTGGTGGTGTATCGGAGGTTTCGGCAATGGCTTTGCCTTTGCCTTTATCTTTTTTAGGTCTTGGCATATTGGTATCTCCTGTAAAAATTCTCTTGTGAGAAAATCAGGTAATGAATTTGAAGAACCATTTATAAATTCAATGTTGAAATTGAATACCGAAAGTATGGCTTGCCATCTGGCAAAAATCTGTTTTGATGCAATGTTTAAAACGCTTTTTTTGTAAAATGTCTTTGGCTGATTTACAATCAATTCACAAGAGAAATTTTTGATTTAATAATTTTTTTTTTGGAATTTTGATATAGATAAAACTATAACAAGTATTTCTTTTTTGATTGTTAAATAGTTTTGTTGGGTAGAATTCTAATATTTTGAAATAAACTGAACAATTTGTTCTTTGTTTTTATTGACTTGTTTAAGAATGCCACCGTATCCTATTTCTAAGGCATCTGTTTCAACTATTTTGAAAGTAGCTGAGTCAGCTAGGTGTAAGCAAGGTATATCTTTAACATAAATCTTTATTTGTTTGACAATGTTAGTATGGACGGAGGTCCATGGTGGAGGATCCTTTTGTAACCGCTAGTGTAAGGGTTTACAAATGATATTTATATTGGAAAAGAAATCTAAAATATAATTGAGACTATTCAAGAACCTTTGCAATTGAGTTTTGTCCTTAATCTCATCTGGAAATATATTAGTAAAAGAAATTGATCTTTCTATGGGAGTTATAGTGCTTAAATGAATGTAATGACCTAAGAATCTAAATTTGGTTTTGAAGAGTGCAATCTTACTAGGAGAAACTACTTAACCATTTTGTATGATTATTTTTATGAATGTAGAAAGATGTTTGAAATGTTGTTCTATATTGGAGGAGAAAACTAGGACATCATCTATATATAATATAATGTATCCTAAATAAGGATTGAAAATTTCATTCATAATTCTCTGGAATTCTGAAGGGACATTTTTTAGGCTGAATGGCATAACGTTTCATTCGTATTGGCCAAAAGGAACAGTAAAGGTTATCTTATATTTATTTTTTCATTGATTTGTATTTGCCAAAAACCTGATTTCATATCAAATTTTGAGAAAAATTTTTATCTACATAATTTGTTAAGCAAATCTTTTTTTATTGGGTATTGGATATATTATCCATCTAAGAGTTGTATTTAAAGGTTTATAGTTAATAACAGGTCTGGAAATCCCTGATCTATTGTCTAAACCACTAATTTCTGGTTCATGTGGTATCTCAGGATTATTTCTAATGTTATTAGGAGGTAAATGTGTTGTATCGTGTATAGGAGTGTCTCTATGCATACTGGGAGGAGAAGTGTCTCTATGCGTACTTGGAGGGATGGTGATTATAGGCGGAAGATTGAGATTAAGATCTATCGACCTTATATAATATGTATGAAAAGAAAGACTAGATCTTGAATCGAAAGATCTTCTAGGAAATCTAATGGTCACCCTTCCTTCTGGATGTTGGATGACATTAGTCGGACTTGTATTTGAACAACTTGTTGGGGAATTTGGTTTTCTAATTCCCATTGTTCTGGTAAAGTGACTTGGTTCCAATTAATGGACCTAGGAATGGTTGTATTTGCTCTAGAAATGTCGGTTTGGAGGAGAAGTGTTTCTCTTCTTGGACTATGTTTAAAAGCATTTTTTTCCAAAGGCGGAGGCCATAGCTTTGTAATGAATTCTATAGACAAGAGTAAAGGAATGGATCCATCTGCTACTTTGTAATTATGGGTTTTGGTTTTGAGTGTGAGAGCTCTAAAGAATATTTTTATTCTTAAGAGAAACTGAGAAATTGGGATAATAGTCAAAATGTATAAGTCCTTTGCAGAGACTTGTCTCTACTGTACCAAGGATGATTCATCATAGTTCAAGAGATGTGAATCTCGTAAAACTAAGAGAATTGATGTATTAAGATCTTCTTTTGTAAGAGATTTAATTCCTACTTGGACTAATCCTATATGAATGTAATTGTATTTTTGTTTATGTTTTTGGATGGACTCTCTATTTAAAAGATGTATTTTTTCATAGGAATTAGAAAAAAAGATTATCTCTTTCTTCAGTGGCTATGACATAATCTGATTTTTTGAAAAAATTCAATTTTGATTGTTTGTATATTTCCTTAAGCTCTATTTTAGAAATTTCCTAATTTTCTATAGATTTGTTGAAATCTTCTATTCTTACTTCTTCTCTATGTATAGGACTTGGATTTGAGTCCATTTGTGATAGAGAACTAGAGGAAGATGTAGATCTTCTATGTAAGCTCATATTTAAGATCAGAACTATTCCTTCTTCAGAACCGTTACAGAGCTAAACCAACGGTCTAACAGCCACTCAGGGACTTACGGCCTAGACCATTTTGTAGAAACAAGAATGATGCCAACGAATGACTCTTGATCTATGAGTATTGTCTTACAAAGACTATCTATACCTTCCCACTGGCTCCGATACCATAAAGGGGTTTACCAATAAAATCAGCACGAACCCGCCTTAGAAAATACAAATTCTCCTCATCACTCTCCTACTTATTCACAGATGATAAATGCATAGCTTAATGTCTTAGAAAAACAGTTTGAACGAAACAGGGCATTTCTTAATAAAGATTTTAATTCTCAAGACAACAAACAAATTAGAGAATGGTTCTTCAAAACCTTTGCTGACAAAGCAAAATATATCAAACAAAAATATTACGACTACATATACGAATAATGAAGTCCATATATTTCTTTGATTGGTTAGAAAAACAATTCTTTGAACCAAAAGAAATAGTTGTTTTAGATCATCATTACAAGTGGAAACTTGATAATGGTGAAACCATAGAATCCAACCATCCCCCCCTAGGAGAATAAAAATACAACATGGACAAAGCGATGTTATAGCCACTCCTTTTAGGGTTCTAGACAAAGGAGATTATCTTTATACTCACAAGGTCATTGAACAAAACTATTTTGCCAATTAACATCTAGTAACCATAGGAAAACAATTGAATATGATAGAATCCATTATGCAAAATCCTACACACACAACCACACCACCAGTTGAAACACTCAAAAAACTCATTTTCAAAGCTTTTGAATTTCCAAAAAACCTTAGTCCGGAGTTTGCCAAAGCCATAGAATAAAAGAAAAAACTCCTAGGAAAATCAAAGCTAGAGCCTCCTCCTATACTAGACACTCCTAAATTTCAAGATCTTATTATTAAAGACGCCCCAGACCAACCTACCATTAGCACCTTGACAAAACCCTCTAGTGACTCTGATAATGAATCAGTAGCTGAGATTAACAGACTCAATTGGAGACAACCCCAAAAACTTTATTATAGCACAGCTACCCCACCAGATATCGCCCAAGAAGAATTTTCACAAAAAAAAAAAAACAGAATAAATACTCTCCGGACACCATTTATGAATGGAATATAGATGGTGTAGCCGAAACCAATATCATGAACATTCTTAATAACATAGTAATACTTGCTAATGCTTATAAAACACAGCAAGATGTTTCTGATCATGCTGTTGCTGATCTTTTAGTAGCCGGATTTACTGAACAACTAAAAGGTTGGTGGGATAACTATTTGACTGATGAACAAAAAATACAAATTTTAACTGCTTATAAAATAGATGACTTTGGACAACGCATGGATGATGATCAAGGACATCTCATCCAAGATGCAATTAATACCCTTAGGGAAATTTAGAGAATACAAAGAACTTTATAGGAGATCCTTCACATATTAGAGATAGGAACCAAGATCTCTTATCCAATATGTGTTGCAAATCCTTAGGGAAATTTAGAGAATACAAAGAACTTTTCCTTTCAAAGGGTTCTTGTCAGACCAGATTACAATCAACATTTTTGGAAAGAAAAATTCTTAGCAGGTTTATCCCAAATAATTGGCAACCAAGTTAGAGATAGAATTAGAGAAGAATACAGTGGCCAAATTCTCTATGATCTTCTTTTATATGAAGAAATAGTCTCTTACGTTTACAGACAAGGAATACAAATGTGTAACACCATTAAATTACAAAGATAACTCAAGGAAGAATAATCTCTCACCAACAGAAGTTTAGGAGATTTTTGTGCTCAATACGATCCTTCTTATAATAATTAAAAAAAAAAAAAGCCAAAATGTAAAGGGACTTGTCCTTTTGATAAAGAAACAAAGAAACATCACAACAAACCTCAACCTCATAGGAATAAACGTAGACACCTTAATAACCAGAATAAACCTTAGATAGATAAGAAAAATTTTAAAGACATCAAATGTTACTCTTGCGGTAGAAAAAGTCATTTCAAATTATTGTAGGATTAATAAAAGATTAAATGAACTTTCTTTAGATGACAATACTCTATACCAGTTAAACAACATCCTCATAGAAAATGGTGATACTTCTTCTAATGAACTTCTTGAGGAAGAAGGTCTTCAGATTAATGAAGCAGAAACTTTTTCCGATTCTGATTATGAAGATGCCTCTCCTGACAAACCTACTCCTGAAATAAACATGTTAACAAAAGAAGAAGAATTCCTTCTTAGCACTGCTACTAAAATAACAGACCCATAAGCCAAAAAGGAATACTTAGAAAGACCACAATCTTCTATGAATATTATTTCTAAAGCCAATACTTCTTATAATCTGAAAGACATTTTGAATATAAAAAAAAAAACCTTAGTCCAAGCCAATAAATCTTAATGACCTCCAAAATGAAATAAAACAACAAAAATTAGAAATACAAGCCTTAAAAGCAACTCAATCGGAGATGAAACAAGAAATCTATGATATAAAATCTCTTGTCATAAAAGGAAAAACAAAAATGGAAGATCATAATGAAATCACTAATACTTCTGATACTTCTGACCCAACTTTTCTTATGTTATTAACAGAAATAACCTCTAGAAAATGGATAATAAATATAATGATAAAAATTAATAATGAATTCATCATTGAAACAATAGCACTCTTTGATACAGGAGCATACCTCAATTGTATCAAACAAGACCTTGTTCCAACAAGACATTTTGATAAAACTTCCGAATCCTTAAAATCAACCTTAGGAGACAAATTAAACATTCAATACAAGTTGCCAGAAGTATTAATAATAAAAGATCAAATGTCCTATAAAACATCTTTTCTCTTAGTAAAAAATATGAGACAACAAGTAATTCTTGAAACACCTTTTATACAATTAATCCAACATTTTACAGTTACTAATGAAGGAATTGAAACTCATGCTCTTAATAGGAAAATCACTTTTAATTTCATAACAAAACCACAAAAGAGGAGTTTAAATATTTTACAAGAACATTCTATTTTAGAAATAAATTGCCTTATAAAAGACAAAGAAAACTAGCTTGAATTCCTAAAAGAAGATTTATAATTCAAAAGAATAGAAGAAAATCTCACAAAACCAAACATTATAAAAAAAAAAATAGCCTCCCTACAAAAACACATAGAGAAAACCATATGCTCTACTTTGCCTAATGCTTTTTGGGAAAAGAAAAAAACATAGTGTTGATTTACCTTATGATTCAGAAATTGAGAAATCAATTTCTAGCCGTAAATCAATTTTTGATCCAGAATTTTGTCATGCGCACATTTAAGGTCCTTACTGTTGTTTTTGGGTCATGTGAATCTCCAAAGATTAGTGAGCTAAAGAAGCACTTGATGTACGCTATAAAATACTTAATACCTTCGTAACACGAAAAGCAAGGAGTTGATGGTTAAGGATGGTAGTCGGCAGTTGAGGATTGTAGCCTTTGCTGAGCCCTCAATTATTTTGTTTACATAGCTTCAGAGTCAATGCATAACTACGATCGATTGATACGTAATTCAGATGTACCTTTTCAATCATATGATTAATGTGCCTTTATTAATTTTGTTATTGGAAATAATATAGTACACATATTACAAGCATGCCTTTTTTTGAATATGGTGCAATCAATTCTCAAAAGTTTGAAATTTTGGACTTTATGTAATATGATATAAACCTTTATTCTATTTTTATTGAGGATAAATACCCAAAAGTCCCAAATTATGTCTATTGTGACACAAATATTCAAATTTTTTTTGTTATAAAGAATTTAAACTAACTCATTGTGACAAAAAAAAAAAAGAGTTTGAAGTATTTATATTATAATAGGTAAGTTTAAAATTTTGTGTGATAAAAAAATAAAAAAATCGGGGTGTTTATGCCACGTATGGTTTAAACTTGTTGCGGTATTCAGCCTTTTTTGTCAATCTTACGAGGTCGGCATTTTCTCGTCAACGGGCCGCCGGAGAAGTGGGTGACGAGAGCCTATACGTCATTTGCAGTCTCTTTTGACTCTCCACACCCAATCAACAGGAGAAGGGAGAAGCTTCGTTGTATTGTACCGTGAGCGGGCGGGAGAGCTCACGAACTGTCTCTTCTCCGTTCTCTCTTCTCTGCATCGACCTCGAGCTAGACGACTGAGGCGATGGCGGCGTCGACGCTGAGGAGGATCAAGCTGGGGTCTCAGGGCCTCGAGGTGTCCGCGCAGGGGCTGGGCTGCATGGGCATGTCCGCCGCCTACGGCCCTCCCAAGCCCGACCCCGACATGATCGCACTCATCCACCATGCCGTCGGCTCCAGCGTCACCTTCCTCGACACCTCCGACATCTACGGCCCTCACACCAACGAAATCCTCCTCGGCAAGGTCTGCTCTTGAGTATGTTATGAAGCTTAGTCTCAGCTTCAGCACGAAGTAGAGATGCTATAGTCGTGCCGAATTCCAAGATACTGCGACTTAGTTTTCTTTATTTTGTACACAGTTTGTGGGTTTTCTTATGGTGATTTTGGTGTCGATCTTGAGCAGGCACTGAAGGGAGGGATGAGACAGAAGGTGGAACTGGCGACCAAGTTCGGGCTCGGCTTCGCAGACGGGAAGTGGGAGGTCCGGGGTGATCCGGCCTACGTCAGGGCGGCTTGCGAGGCCAGCTTGAAGCGGCTTGACGTCGATTGCATTGACCTCTACTACCAACACCGTATAGATACCCGCGTCCCCATCGAAGTCTCTGTATGGATCCTCATGGAATCTTTGCCTCTCTTGAGACTTTCTCTGAGCCATATGATCCAGTTGCTAAACTAAATTGGTGTTGATTATGCATCTTAAGCTCAGTTGCTAAACTAGATTGGTAATGATGATGCATCGTTGCGTTGTTAATGGTTTGTTGGACTTGGTGGCAGAAATTGACTATCGTCTTGCCTTTTGTCTTGGAATATATTGTTTGCTGAGAGTTAAGTTCAGTTGATAGTTCAGGTAGAGATGTGGCACGACGTTATTAAAGAAGTCATGGAATTTAGTATTTCAGTGGCTGGGTTTTTGTCTTATGGGATCTTTCACAAGTTAATGATCGATAAGCTTGAAGATCATTCGAAATCTTCCTTTGAGATGAAAGCACTATCAGGCGCATCCTAATTTCTATTCGAGAATCACATTGAAAGTTGTACATTCTGTAGAGACATTTGATTCTTGACATATCATTGTCGAATATGACAATTTCTTGGAATACTTCGGTTATTTAACCTCTCTGTCATAGATTAGAGAAATCTACTTCCATCAATTTTATAATTCTGTCATTTGCCCTATTGTGTGATAGATTAGAGAAATCTACGTCTATTAACTTCTTAATTCCTAGCAAGTTTTTTGTTGCATAGAGATGCATAAAGATCGACTGATCTTTGCTAAGAGCTGCCAGGTCAAAATGTAATGGTGGAATAGTCAGGGAACACATACTATTCAGGGGCTAATACTATGCATGAATTTCTGGATCTTGACATGTAAGGTCTTGACTGTTGTTGTTATGGCATGTGAATATTTGAAGATTGGAGAGCTAAAGAAACTCGTTGGAGAGGGTAAAATCAAGTACGTTGGTTTATCGGAGGCCTCTGCGTCAACCATCAGAAGAGCACATGCTGTTCATCCCATCACAGCTGTGCAATTGGAGTGGTCTCTGTGGACAAGAGATGTGGAGGCAGAGATCGTTCCCACGTGCAGGTAGGATATCACTGTGTCAATTTGTTTATGCGGTGACAACAGCTTTCTTCTGACTCTGCTCTTCTGGTCCATTGTGACTAGGGAGCTTGGCATTGGAATTGTTGCGTACAGTCCTTTAGGACGAGGATTCTTTTCTGTCGGTTCCAAGTTGTTGGAGAATCTCTCCAAGGATGACTTCAGACAGGTCTGTTTCTGCTGATCAACATAATTAGATGCTCACTGTGACCGTATTTTCTTTTTTTTTGCTGGATTACTACCAGTTCTTGTGATATACAGAAAAAACATTGGGTGGTGTAAATGAGAATCGGTGACACAAAGGCTTTATATTCTTGCATGTCTTCAATTCAACACTCGCCATACATCCCAACGACCCCGGCCAACCCTCTCCCTCCGTTGCCAGCCCTTCCCGACAGCGGCGGCGGCACCCCCTCCCCCCTTCAACTAGGGGCCGGTGACCTTGACCAACCATTGGCGAGGGCCCGTGAGCCCTCGCCGAATCTGGGCAAGGGCCGCGACCCTCGCCCAGATCGAGGGTGAGGGCTCACAAGCCCTCGCTGGCCGACAACCCCAGCCGACCCTAGCCCCTCCATTGCCGGCCCTTCCCGGCGATGGCGGGAAGGCAGCGGTGGTGGTGAGGGCTCAGCCCTCACTTGCACCTTCCTTTTATTTTTATAATTATTTATTTATTTTATTTTTTTAATATTTCTATTTATATTTTTAAATTTTTTAATAAATTTAATTTAATAAATTTTTATATTAATTTTTTACTGCGTCAGCATCAAAACGACGCTGTTTTGTACTTATTTTACCGGAAAATCGCTACGTCATCATTTTGACTGGATTTTCACCGGAGCGGCCCTAAAGTGATCTATTTTGTTCCGATTTTGGCACTAAGTGTCACTTTCTTAACTTTTGGTATTTAAGTGTTCCTCCGTGCCAAGTTTTGGCACTCCAAGTGTCCGTACCTCATCTTGACACTACCCGTTCTTGAGTGAGGACTCCCCAACACCCTTCTTATGGAAGTTTTAGGATTATGTTACTGACATAAACCCAATTGTGGGATACTGCTCATAATTAGTGGTTGACTTGTGATTGCGCCGGGTGAAGTAGCTATTGTTTTTTAACGAAAAAGAGCTTAACTTTCGATAATATTCTTCTACAAATCATCTAGATTTGTGATTTTTTTTTTTTTTTTTACTGTGATAAATGGATTGCTAGAGCACTCACTCTGCATTTCAAAATGCTCATGATTTTGAACTACATAGTCCAATCATTTCGAGATAATCTTTTACTAAACACAATGCTTACGAACCTCCAAATGCTTATCATATCAAGTAACAAGACAATCTGATGACATGCAATGCAACCACTTCTAGTATTTTTTTTTTTTTTTTGCACTAGTTGCAGTAGAATTTGGTGCCTAAAAGAAAATGATAGTTGCTCAAATGCTCTCTGCTGAGACAGTTCCCTATGTTATGCAGAATCTACCAAGGTTGCAGCCAGAGAACTTGGCTCACAATGCGAAGTTATTTGACCGAGTGAATGAAATTGCGCAAAGAAAGGGATGCACCCCTTCACAGTTAGCCCTTGCCTGGGTACACCACCAGGGCGACGACGTCTGCCCTATTCCTGGCACAACCAAGATCGAGAATTTCAATCAGAACATTGGAGCTCTGTCAGTGAAGCTTACACCGGAAGAGATGGCCGAGCTCGAATCGATTGCTTCTGTAGACAATGTGAAGGGTGCTAGGGACCATAGCGGCATCTCTACATGGGAAAACTCTGACACCCCACCCCTTTCTTCATGGGAAGCTGCTTAGAGACACGCCTGTTTCTGCCGCTGCATCTTTGATAGGCGGAGTTTGAGCATTTGCTGCTGCATAAATTTTCAGGCTTTGTGGTGTGGTTGTTATAAGAACGTGTACGAAGAGAGTGCTTGTGATCCTGTAATAAGCTCTGAACTTCAGAGAGTTACTGTTGTCATTTTGTATAAATTTCACTCACTATGAGAAGATTATAGATGTGGGATAAGCTTAATGGGAAGATTACTCCAGACACACGGGGTGAGCTGAATTCTAACCGAGCTGACCATGCCAATTCATCAGGGTGACTTTCAGAATCGTAAAGCTGGGATTTTGTGCAATTCGACTTGTCCATACATACTAGACTGACACTATATATTCACCTCAGCCGTGATTTCATTTCAAGATTCAATATTTACACAATTCTCTCTTGGTTACTATACATTGAAGCAATGCCGAGAGGCGCCTTTTCTATAACAACACGGTTGCTGAACTAGATGGCATCGTTGTTGCATAAAAGTAAATTGCCACCTGATGCTCTCGCGGTCCTAAAACTATTTGGATCACTGTTCTGACTCGTGTCGGTCCGTGTTGCTTCTATCAAAAGACCGTCGAAGGCTCCTGAGGCACAGTCAGATCAATCATCATAAGGTAATGCATGTGCAGACTATCTTGGTAGTTGCTATACATACATGTGGAGTTTCAACTCTCATTTTTTCTTTTTCATTTTTTTTTGTCGAATGGAAGAAAAAAGCGGTTCAAGATTTTGAGCTTTGCATTTGGGGAAAATTTTTTTAGCAAATATCATTACATTATAAAGCTTCCCATTCAAATGGACGATATATGAAAGTACAGTTTTTGAGAGGGACGTGTCAGCCTCTCAAGAACTCACCATTCATGTTGGATGATAACAAGACATCTTCAATTTTAGGTTGAATTCTGGGGATGTCAGGGAAACCAATTCCCTAGATGATTCCCTTTGAAAATGAATGTTAGACTTGACGGCGAAATTCGGATGTTGATACATAGTACAATTTATCTGTCCCTTTCTTTCGGGCGAAGATGGTCTGCCTGATTCCCGGCACGACCGAGATCAAGAAATTGAAGGAGTACGTTGGAGCTCTGTCGGTGAAGCTTACCACGGAGGAGGTGGAGGACCTGGGATTGATTGCTTCTGCGGATAATATCAAGGGTGGCGGGTGCAAAAGCGGCATGGCTACAGGGACAAAGCGCCGTTCTTCATGGAAAGCTGCTTTGAAATGGGTCTGCTTCTGTCGCTGAATCGTTGAGAAATGTAGAGCTTGAGCATTGGGCGCTGCAGTGTTTTTGAAACTATGTTGTTCGGTCGTTTTAAGCATGTGCCTGAACAGGGTACTTATTCACCTGTTTTAAGCATGATGATCGATCAAAGCTCTCCCGATTGTGCCTTCGAAGGCTCTAACAGTTTTTTTTAACAGAAGCAATACGCAGCAACGTGTCTCGGTTGGTTCCAAAGTAAAATCTGAAACCAAAGAATTAGATCGCCAGGAACCTATTCGGTTCGAGATTCAAAGATATAAGGTAGGTTTCAAGTTCCAAAATTTGACAAATATAAAATTCTAGATTCTAAGTAAGTGGAACTTGAATTATTTTTTTGTGTTTTTCTTGATTTATATTTTCGTGTGGTCCTGTGGTATTCCATGGCTTATGATGATGAGTGTATAATTTGGAACTACTAGTCTAAGCTTCCATTTTATGATTGAGACTTTTATTTTGTTAATATTTCGTATTTTTCATGTATAAATATAAATTGCAAATTGTGGTTAGTTAGCATATTGTAGTTATAAATAATAATCATTAAATGTGATGAATCATTATAATCATTCAATTAAAAATACACATAAAATTTGCGTAGAACCTAAAATTGACCTTGAAATTCATCACAAGGTAGATTTCGAGTTTCAATGGAAATCTATATAAAATCTGAAACCACTCACCTTCGGTGATAGTGGAAATAGTTGACCGACCGTGAAGTCCCATCAGCAATGTCTGTGTATGGTAATCAATCCTCAGAGAATGTCGCAAACGTTGTAAGCAAATCCTCTCCTTTTCATTTGATCCACTCCTTTTTTTCCTTTTTTTTTTTTATATATATTGCTTGATATTTAAAAATTTATGAAATACTTTCAAGATTATAAGCACACATAGAGTACAAGATGGTTGATAATAAGTTTGACTTGCTGAAACACATGTCTAAGTTAGTAAGAAAATTAATAATATGAAATTTCATAGTTTATTACCAAAAAAAAAAAAAAATTGTAATCAACAATATCTAAGTTTAGTACAAGACAGTCTTTGTTCGTCGTTGCCTCAAACTAGAACTGTTTCTTCCTTGAGTTGACCCTTTTCCCGCGTCGCAATCGCGAGCGAGAACGAAGACGGACAACAATGGCATCGTTGACACAAGTGGGGAGGATCAAGCTGGGGTCGCAGGGCTTGGAGGTGTCGACGCAGGGGCTGAGCTGCATGGGCATGTCCGCCATCTACGGCCCTCCCAAGTCGAAGCCCGACATGATTGATTGCCCTCATCCGCCACGCTGTCGACTCCAGCGTCACCTTCCTCAACACCTCCAACATCTACGGCCCCACACCAACGAGATCCTCATTGGAAAGGTCGGTGCTTTAGGATTTCGAGCCGCGCGGTCGCTTGAAAGGTTCCACCTTTCGCATCAGCTTTTGCTAATTCGCACAGGGTTTCACGTGATTTTGCTTCCGATTCCCTCTTATGGACGCCCCACTCCCTAGTGCAATCAATTCTCATACTTGTGTCACGTGTCAGTCCGTTACGATCAATCAAAACACCATGCGGCCTTAGGATTATAGATCCCAAGTCAGCCTTACACACACACGTTCGAACACAAGAGTCGAATGGACAAAGAGAGTGTATATTCACTTGTGAACGAACTAATTACAATGAGGGAGAGGGATCCCTATTTATACAAATGCGGGTCGCATCTCAACCGTTGATCGTCCCTTCAATCCAATGGTGCATTTTGAATATGTATAATCATTACAAGGCTATATAGCAGGTTACTCGATGGCTGCACACGGCAGGCTCTTGGGAAGACCATAGGCGTGTGTCAGAAACAAGATCCGGGTCTGCAGGGCTGTCTGACACGAGAGTAGTTGAATGGTCATGGGTTGCATATGGGCTGGTTGAACATTGCTCACGGGTCATCCATGGGTCGCGCATGGGCCTTTGCTCGTACTATTCATGGATTGGTCATGGGTTGGTTGTGGGCTGCTCTTGGGCAACCCTTTGTGCATGACACTGCCAATCACAAACGGTCTTGGATCATGCTCCGTCCGTGAGCCGTATCATTCTCCCCCACCTTATCTGGTGACATCTTCATTGCATTTGTGGCATGGAAAGCTTCAATGTGTTTCTTAAATTGCCACAAAGCCTTGGAGGGTTTCAGCTTGCTTCACTCTCGAGAAGGCCTTTCCACCAAATGAGGTACTCTTTCCTTGGCGCACAATATCTCTTCCGCATGACTTGGTCCACCATGATGCATTCAACATCCCGATCATACGAGGTTCTTGCTCCAAGGGGCGCTTGTTGTAACTCGCCTCGATTCGAGTCGTCCTCGTCCTCATGAAAAGGTTTCAATATACTTACATGGAACACGGGATGCACCTTGAGCTTGGTCGGCATGTCCATCTTGTATGCCACCTTCCCAATCCACTATAACACCCGGAAGGGACGTTCATAGCGACGAATTAGCCTTTATGCATGTCATGGTACCGAAGGACCAAGTGAAGTTTGGCCAACACCAAGTCCCCAACCTGAAATTCCATGTGTCGTCGCTTCTTGTCAGCCCACTTCTTAGTGCGCTTGGCGGCTCTATTGAGGCACGCCCACGCCAAGTCTGCATGCTCATCCCATTCCTTAGCAAATTTGTAAACGGAGGGGCTACTTACTCGATATCCCGAGGCAATCACGCTTGGTGTAAGCGGTTGTTGCCCGATCACGATCTCAAACAGGCTTTGGTTCGTGGACTTGCTCCGCTGCAGGTTGTAGAAAAATTGGGCCACGTTGATCAGCCACGCCTAATTCACATGCGTGTTGCTCACATAGTGCCGGAGGTAGATTTCCAGCAATGCATTCACCCGCTTTGTCTGTCCATCGGTTTAGGGATGCATGCTCATGGAGAAGTTGAGGTTCGTCCCCAGCAACTTGAAGAGCTCGGTCTAGAACCGCTTGGTGAATTGAGGATCGCGATTGGTCACAATCGTGTGTGGAACGCCCCAATACTTGACGATGTGCTTGAGGAATAGCTTGGTGGCTTCCTAGGCTGGACAATCCTTTGTGGGTGGCACATATGTCGCATACTTGGAGAAGCGATCCACCACAACCATGAGAGTCCGACACCCTTCAAACTTTGGCAAATTCATGATGAAGTCCATGGAAATACTCTCCTATATACGTTCTGGGATAGGCAACGGCTCAAGGAGCCCCACTGGTGACCGTTGCTCTATCTTGTCTTGTTGGCACACAAGACACGTTCACACATAGGCTTCAATGTCGTCCCTCATGTGTGGCCAATAATATTGATCCTCGACGAGTGCCATGGTGTAGTGGATTCCTGGATGACCCGCCCATTTGGAATCGTGGCACTCGTGTAGGACTTCTTTCTGAAGTTTCCCGTGGAGCGGCACATAGAGTCACTGTCCTTTGGTGTAGAGGAGGTCATCCTCGTACCAGAACTGCCTTGTCTTGCCCTCTTGGGTGTACCGAAGAAGGTGATAACTCTATAAAAAATAGAGTTATTTTACCTATTTTAGGCAGTAATTAATGCATTATCTGTGAGAAAATATTTGAATTTCCTTCTGATTATTTGAATTTTCCTTGTTTATGCAGAATAATGAAATATGGAGAAGATAAGGAAAAGAATGGCAATTATTAGGAATTCAAATAAAAGCAGCGATGGAAGATGGATATCAAATCAGGAAATTCTTGATTTTGTTCCCTAATGTTATCTATAAGTAGATATTTTAGATTTCCTATAAATAGGGAGAGAGAGCAGCTAGGGTTTTTTTAGCTAGATCGTTTTCCATTGTTCTGAGAGTTTTTCAAGTATTTTGAAGAGAAGACAAAAGTGGTGACAGAATTCTTGTTCTTTGATTCAAGATGCTGGGTTTGATTTATATTTTTATTTTTATTTCTTATTCTACTATGTTCTAATTTTCTTTTGTTAGGGCTACGATGTAACCTAACCATGATGATGTGAATTTCATGATTTTTATGTTCTACAATTGATTTCATTCATGTGAGTTATATATTATTGCGTTTAATGCTTTTGAGTGACTGGCCACCACTTGAATGATATGATGTGCATGTTTGAGACTGAGAGGTGATAATATGCAATTGCTCATTATAATATATAACCATGAATTAAACGTGGATAGAAATATACCGCGTTATTTGTGTAGCTTTCGGTGATAAGGTGATCCAAAAGACTCATTGTAAACCGGGAATATTCATAGTTTTTAATGCACTCATGTTTATTTTAATTAACATAGAAATATAGTGGATTAATAAGCTGAGTAGGTTTGCTATACCTAGAGATAGGATAGTAAATAGATTAGGAAATTCCGCTATCACATGTTTGATATTGTTCTTGTATTCATAACAATATGAAATTCATACCTAATGGTTATGGTGAAATCGGATGCTCTAACATATTTTTCTGATTGATTTTACTACATTTAGTCTACAAATTTCGTTTTTAATTCATTCTTAATTATATTTTGATTTGTTAGATAAATTTTAGAATTAGTCTATTTTAGTATTTAATTAGTTTATTAATCATCGATCTCCGTGGGACGATACTTTATCTCATCATTATATTACTTGTTCGATATGGGTACTTGCGTTTAGAATTTTACGAACAAGTTTTTGGCGCTGTTGCTGGGGATCGTTTGTTTAATACTAATTAATATTGATACCAGATAATTCTAAGTTTAATCTAGCTTTCGTTTTGTTTTATTTTTCAGGGTGTACATCGGTTTATGACACGTAGCCAACAAGGGAAACTTGTTGAGCTTGATCCAGAAATCGAGCATACATTCAAAAGGCGACTAAGAGAACAGAGAAATCACGCTAAGATGGCAAACGGTGATAATGAAAATCCACGTAGACTCTTAAGAGATTATGCTGCGCCAACAGTTCAAGGCACCACATCAAGTATCGAAGACCTGCAATTCAAGCAAACAACTTTGAAATTAAGCCGTCACTTATTCAGATGCTTCAACAATCGGTGCAATTCAGTGGGCTACCAAGCGATGATCCAAACGCTCATATCGATGCTTTTCTTGAAATCTGTGACACCATTAAATATAATGGAGTTACAGATGATGCTATTAAATTAAGATTATTTCCATTCTCTCTTAGAGATAAAGCTAAGAGTTGGCTTTCTTCTCTTCCTGCGGATCAATTACTACATGGAATGATATGGCTCAGAAATTTCTTGGTAAGTTCTTTCCACCCGCAAAGTCTGCGAAGATGCGTAACGATATTACTAATTTTATGCAGATGGATAATGAATCATTATATGAAGCATGGGAAAAATTCAAAGAATTTCTTAGGAGATGCCCACATCATGGACTACCCGTATGGATGCAGGTACAAACTTTTTATAATGGCTCTAATGCAAATCTTCGTTCTATGATTGATGCAGCTGCAGGGGGACTTTAAATAATAAAACACCAGAAGAAGCCTACAATTTATTAGAAGAGATGACGTCCAATAGTTATCGTGGCCTACGAGAGATTACCAATGCGAAAAGTTAGCGGAATTCATGAAGTGGATGCTTTTGCTGCAATTGCTGCACAATTTGAAACAATCAACAAAAAGCTTGATAATATGAGTGTTTCAGCCATGAAAATTCACAATTTGACATGTGATTTTTGTGGTGGAGGACATGTTAGCACAGAGTGTCGTAGGTAATACTTTCAAACAACCTAGTGAAAATTCTAACTTTGTTGGGAATTTTAACAGGTCGCAGAATAATCCCTACTCCAACACATACAATCCGGATGGCGCAATCAGCCAAATTTTTCATGGAACAATCGAAATGTGACGAGACCACCGGATTCAAACAATCAGAAGAGACAAAGTCAAATTTGGAAGACATAGTCACCAAACTTGCTAACACAACTCATGACTTCATCAAAAGCACGGATGCGAGATTTCAAAACCAAGAGGCTTCAATCAGAAATCTGGAGATGCAAGTGGGTCAGTTAGCAAGTATGATGTCGAAAGGCAACGGGGTTCTTTGCCGAGCAACACGAGAAAAAATCCAATTGAAAACATAAAGGCTATTACCCCGAGAAGTGGTAAACAAGTGGGAGAAGAAGAGATTATCGAGAGACAAAGAAGAGGTGATCAATAAACAATCGAAGGAGACAAGTAAGAGTAAACTTTTTCCAGATAATCCCAAGCCATATGTACTGCCAATTCCATTCCCTCAGCGACTCCAACAGCACAAAATGGATAAGCAATTTTCTAAATTTCTTGATGTATTTAAAAAATTGCACATTAACATTCCTTTTGCAGATGCTTTAGCACAAATGCCTAGTTATGCAAAATTTTTGAAGGAGATTTTGGCAAACAAAAGGAAACTGGAGGATTATGAGACCGTGAAGTTAAACGAGGAGTGTTCAGCCATCCTACAAAACAAATTGCCTCCAAAATTAAAAGATCCAGGGAGTTTTACTATTCCTTGCACTATTGGGGATTCTTACTTTGAAAAAGCATTATGTGATTTAGGTACAAGTATTAATCTGATGCCTTATTCTATTTTCAAGAAATTAGGATTGGGCGAGGTAAAAACAACCACGTGTCACTTCAACCGGCTGATCGATCAATTAAATATCCGAGAGGTATTGTGGAAGATGTTTTGGTAAAAGTTGACAAATTTATCTTTCCTGCAGATTTCATAGTTCTTGACATGGAGGAAGATTTTGAGGTACCACTTATTTTAGGTCGACCTTTTCTAGCAACAGGAAGAGCTCTTATTGATGTACAACGGGAAGTTGATCCTTAGAGTTCAAGATGATCTTGTTTCATTTAATGTTTTTAAAGCAATGAAATATCCATCTGATAATAATTCTTGTTTTAGAGTTGAGACAGTTGACAAGTTGGTGAATAAGGTTTTTCAGGAAAATATTTTTGAAGATCCACTTGAAGCATGTCTGATTCAACCAATGGACAAAGATATTCATAATGAGGAGATAAAGGAGTACACAAATTTCATGGAGGCAATTCCACCATATTCAAGGCAAAAGGCAATTAAATTTGAAGAGTTGGGACAACACATTACAAAGCCTAAACCATCAATTGAAGAGCCTCCAATTCTTGAACTCAAACCCTTACCTTCTCATTTGAAATATGCTTATTTAGATGGAGTTTCTTGTTTACCGGTAATTGTATCTTCTTCTTTGACAGATTTGATGGAGGAACAATATAAATCCACTATCCAACCTCGAGACATTTGAATCTGAAGATGCAAGAAGTAGTGAATGGTCAACGTTTGAAGCCCTACTTTGAAGGTGGTTACAACAAGCGTAAGACCACCATTGAACTCCATCCTCCGTATTAGCAACATTTGAGATAGTTTGGCTGAAAACTATAAAGCAAGCGCTTCTTGGGAGGCAACCCAAGCATTTTAATTATGTTTTTTTATTTTATTTTTAAGTTTATGTTTTGCAAAAAAAAAAAAAAAGATTAACGTTTCTCTATTTTATCCAGGTTAATTTTTAGGGAGCACCTTTCAAGAGTTTAATCATCAAGATCATCTATGGACTTATCCTATAACCAGGGAAGTTTTCTTCTTCCTATTCTATTTTTCGCATTGAGGACACTGCTTCATTCAAGTTTGGGGGGAAGACAAATTTTTAGATAATTTTTTTTTATCATTATTGCTTTCCTGGTTGTGAATTTTTGCGATTCTTAGGAAAATTTAAATTTTATTTAAACTTGCAGTTGAGGTGTGAGTTAATCTTAATTCTAATTATGTTGATCCATTTATTGAGCACTAAAAGTCCTTACTTTTTGAATTATGTGTAAATCTAGAGAACATTCATGTGAAATATGTGATTTTCTTAAATTTCACCCAAATCTTAGAATTTGTTTGATTTTCTCTTGAGGCGAAATCCTAAGCTAAATCTAATTGAGAAAATGATATAGGCAGTTTTTGGATCGATTGAGCCTTTCAAGCCAACCCTATTTATTTATCTCTAGTCACTCCGTTGAGCCTTAATTATTACCCAATCTTTCATTGGCACCCATATATGTTTAGCCTAGCCGTGATCAAATTATATCCTTATCCCATGCCCTATGAACACGTTGATTTTTTTTTTGGGATAAAAAAAAATTTATTTGAGCTTGATAGAAATTTGGGAGGAATGATGGAGTAAAAAGAAAAAAAAAAGTGATTGCAGTGGTTGTTTGGGGTGTATTGTCAAAAAAAAAAAATTGCTCTTATGGTTCCCTATCCAACTTTCAATTGAGTGAGCCTTTTGGATACTCAATGGGTTGGAAATTTTTATGTTATATTTGGAGGGACTTTGGGAGAAACTCCACCATAAAGCAATTCAAAAAAAAAAAAAAAAAATAGAAAGAAAAAAGAGAAAAGGAAAGAAAAAAAAAAGAATGATAATATATGGCGGCAGAAAAATTATCTTGAAGGAGTGAAATTGGACAGTGACATTGGCTCTAATTAGATCCTCGAAATCAACGTGTTGATGGGTTATTTGAGCTTAAAAATTCCCGTTATCTCACCTTTAGCCCAACCTTGCATTACAACCCAAGAAAAGTCCTATTGATTTTTAGTTGGATGATTAGCTTACATTAGTAGAGAGAGGAATGAAAAGCAAACCTACGAGATTTGATCATAATTATTGAGAATTTTTTAGAGGTTGCATGTAAATGTGAATTTATTTGGATTGCATATAATTTGAAAAAGTATAAGGACTCTCACACACACACCTGGATCATATAGTTAGAATTGGTCTTAACTTATAAATTGATTTCAATGTTTGGATGGAATTTATGTTTTTCTTTGAATTGTGAATTTGAGCAATTATGGAAAGATGTCATGGAGAAGGTTGTTAGGTTGAGTATGTGTTATATCTTACTTTTGCTCGAGGACTAGCAAAATGTTAAGTTTGGGGGTTTGATAACTCTATAAAAAATAGAGTTATTTTACCTATTTTAGGCAGTAATTAATGCATTATCTGTGAGAAAATATTTGAATTTCCTTCTGATTATTTGAATTTTCCTTGTTTATGCAGAATAATGAAATATGGAGAAGATAAGGAAAAGAATGGCAATTATTAGGAATTCAAATAAAAGCAGCGATGGAAGATGGATATCAAATCAGGAAATTCTTGATTTTGTTCCCTAATGTTATCTACAAGTAGATATTTTAGATTTCCTATAAATAGGGAGAGAGAGCAGCTAGGGTTTTTTTTAGCTAGATCGTTTTCCATTGTTCTGAGAGTTTTTCAAGTATTTTGAAGAGAAGACAAAAGTGGTGACAGAATTCTTGTTCTTTGATTCAAGATGCTGGGTTTGATTTATTTTTTTATTTTTATTTCTTATTCTACTATGTTCTAATTTTCTTTTGTTAGGGCTACGATGTAACCTAACCATGATGATGTGAATTTCATGATTTTTATGTTCTACAATTGATTTCATTCATGTGAGTTATATATTATTGCGTTTAATGCTTTTGAGTGACTGGCCATCACTTGAATGATATGATGTGCATGTTTGAGACTGAGAGGTGATAATATGCAATTGCTCATTATAATATATAACCATGAATTAAACGTGGATAGAAATATACCGCGTTATTTGTGTAGCTTTCGGTGATAAGGTGATCCAAAAGACTCATTGTAAACCGGGAATATTCATAGTTTTTAATGCACTCATGTTTATTTTAATTAACATAGAAATATAGTGGATTAATAAGCTGAGTAGGTTTGCTATACCTAGAGATAGGATAGTAAATAGATTAGGAAATTCCGCTATCACATGTTTGATATTGTTCTTGTATTCATAACAATATGAAATTCATACCTAATGGTTATGGTGAAATCGGATGCTCTAACATATTTTTCTGATTGATTTTACTACATTTAGTCTACAAATTTCGTTTTTAATTCATTCTTAATTATATTTTGATTTGTTAGATAAATTTTACAATTAGTCTATTTTAGTATTTAATTGGTTTATTAATCATCGATCTCCGTGGGACGATACTTTATCTCATCATTATATTACTTGTTCGATACGTGCACTTGCGTTTAGAATTTTACGAACAGAAGGGCTTGGGCTATTTGATAGTGCTTTAGCCCCTCCTTGATATGCTTGATCCGAGGACAATCGGGTCGACTATCACGTTGGCCAGCTCCATCTTCCTGCTTAAGGCATCGGTGACGGAATTGGATTTTTCGAGCTTGTATTCCAGCATGTAATCAAACTTGGCCAGGAAGTTTTGCCATCGGGCTTGTTTCAAGCTGAGCTTCTTCTGGGTTTGGAAGTAGCTCTTAGCCATGTTGTCGGTCCTCACGATGAATTGTGATCCCAAGAGGTAGTGCCTCCATGTACGAAGGCAATGCACCATCGCGGTCATCTCCTTCTCTTGGACCGTGTATCATTGCTCGGTATCATTTAGTTTTCGAGACTCAAAGGCAACCAAATGTTCTTCCTACATCAAGGCCCCGTTTGGTTCAGCATTCCCAATGGGCTTTCAGCTCCAAAAGCCCATTGGGAAAAAAATTTTGGTGTTTGGTTTAGCATTTGAAGGTGTAATTGGCTAAATACTAACCTTTGAAATGTTGAAAGCCCAAAGCGGTAGAGACCCGCTTTGGGCTTTTAGTATTTGCAGAATGCTAGTTCTCTTATTAATGAATTTTTTTTTTTTTTTCAGACATATATGATCATGTTTACTATCATGAAATGACTCTTTCTAGTCAAATTTGTATGAGAGAAACTTGGTTTTATTTTTCTTAATGAGGACTTCTATTTTTATATGAGGTGCTTACTCAAAAAAATTAGCATCCACAATTGGTCACTTCACCATCCACCGAATAAGTTCACTTTTTTTTTATCATTTTTATATTTTGACAATCAATAGCCCAAATTTTTATCAATACACTGAATGATCATTAATTAACAAAGATGATTAATACTATAATAATTAAAAAAATTATTCAAAGTTGAAAACAAACCTAAAAGAACCCTAGGCCAAAAGTTGAGCTTTGCATCTAATCTATAATTAAATTCTTTTAATATAATTTTTAAATAAATTTACTAATATATATCTTTTACATTACTCTCAACATGAAAATGTAAAAAGTTATATAGTCATTGTTTCTTTTTTGCAATTTTAAAAATACTAAAACTAAAAAATTTAATTTGATCACACCAAAGGGCTTTTCAAATATATGTTTACCAAACAGTCTAACATTTTAGAAAACCCATTTATCTTAAAGGTATTTGTATTCTCTCAAGGGCATTTTCCCAAAGCTGAACCAAACGGGCCCCAAGACACCACCGATAGCAAAGTCAGAAGCATCAGTTTCTACCTCATATGGCTTGATGTAGTCGAGCAGCATAAGCACCGGCTCTTCGATCATGGCGTGCTTCAACCATTTGAATGCTTCTTAACACCGATCCGTCCACTCTCACGGCCTTTCTTTCTTCAGCATATTCATGAGTGGCATGGTGAGGCTTGAGTATCCTCGGATGAAACACCGGTAGTAATTTGTGAGTCTGAGAAAGGATCTTAGCTCCATCACCTTAGTCGGTGGCTTCCATTCAATGGTGGCACAGATCTTTGTTGCATCCATCCTCACTCGTCCGCCCCCGACGATGAGCCTAAGGAAAGGGACTTCCTTTTGAGCGAAAGCGCATTTCTCGCACTTTACATACAGATCATTCTCTCAGAGAGTCTGGAAAACTTAACTCAAATGCTCAACATGCTCCTCGAGCCTCCGGATGTACATGACAATGTCGTCAAGGTAAACCACAATGAACCGATCAAGGAACGAATGGAGTACCTTGTTCATGAGAGTACAGAATGTGGCCGGTGCATTTGCAAGCCGAAAGGCATGACGAGGAACTCATACGATCCATAATGGGTCACGCATGCAGTTTTTGGCTCGTCTCCTTCGACAATCCGAACTTGATAATACCTCGATCAAAAATCGAGCTTGGAGAACCATTGGGCTTCCCCGAGCTAATCGAACAAGTCCGCAATGAGCGGGATTGGGTACTTGTTCTTAACGGTGAGCTTGTTCAAGGCTCGGTAGTCTATGCACATACGGAGGGATCCGTCATGTTTCTTTTGGAACAACACTAGAGCACCGAACGGAGGTGGTCTACCTGCATTCAGACGGTTGTACTAATTCCGATCTCCCCCACCAATGGCCCTTTCTCTCGGTTGAGAGTCCAATTTGGCCGAAGGCGATGGTTTGTATTCCACAAGGGACTCGGCCATAGAAGTAGCTGTTGAGAGATCGGTTGCATTGCATCGTTTGAGTTCTTGCTTGACACATGGTTTGAATCCACTCATGAACTGGTGGAATGCCTCTGTCTCGGTCATGGACGAGATTTCGAGCAGCAGCTCCGAGAATCGCTTCACATAGTTGTGGACTCCACCTTTTTGCTCTAGGCACTTGAGTTCCCTGTGGGTTTCCTCCTCTGCATAAGCGGGATAGTAGGTTTGTTGAAATTCTTCGACGAACAGAGCCCATGTCGTAATAGGATCGCCATTCCTACCATCCGACCTACGACGCCACCTTAGCAACGCATCATCAGATAAATACATGGCTACGGTGTTTACCTAGATTACGTTGTCGGTCATTCCCATGGTTTAGAAGTAGTGTTCCATGTACCATAGGAAGTTGTCTACGTCATTGGCCACCCGTGAGCCCTTGAACTCCTTTGGCTTTCGTGCATCAGCACGTGGTTGCATGGTGATTACCCTGTTCACACGTGCAGCTTCAAGCTTGGCAAGCTTGCTTTTCATCTCGGCCACCTCCACACGCATGGCCACCATCATGGCCTCTCAAGTCTCATCCCGCTGCTGCAGCTCGTGCATGATGGATCCTAGCACCTCAACACGGAGCTCTCTCATGCCGGCTTAGAGTTATTGCACTTCAGCCAAGAACTCCTCTCTACCGACTTCCACTCCTTCGACGGTCTAGTGCAAGTCATCCATCATTGCTTGGACATCCATGACGATCTCTTCTAGGACCGTCATTTGATTCTTCAGATCCCCCTTCAGACACCTCGAGCTTAAGACAGCACGGTTCTTCTTTGATTGGGTGGCCCTCTTAGTTGGATGCCCACGATCTTTGTTAAAATATGACTCGAGTTTGAGCATTTGCAAAAACACAATTCCTTGGACTCTTGAAGCTGCAAAAAGAGAAAATATGTGCAGCAGAGTTTTCTTTTCGTTGCAAAGGAGGAGCCGAATTTTATTGAGCCATGGTGGGGCCCAAATGGGCACACATTAAAAAAGGAAGTTACAAAGAAGTAGCGTCCCACTCGGTTTTGTAGAACCAAAAGGGAAAGGTGGGGCCCAAGGTCAAACTTTTGACCTTGGGCACACCCACGTATAAAACTGAATTCTTTTATAGGTCTCTTTTCCTTCGGTTTTGGTTGTAGCCTGAAACCCTACGTAAAGACGCTGTTGAAGCCTACGTATGTGTTGAGCAAAGCCACATATTGAAGCGCCATCTACTCTAAGTGTTGTGTGTGTTCTTTGTTTGTGAGAGACGTTTGTAGGCGCTGGGTGCTTGATAGCGGGTCTTCGTGTTTCTCGTGCAGCAAAACTTATTCGTGATTTACATCCAAGAAAGATTGGTGTATTTAGTGTAATTGGGGTTTGGGAAATACCGAGAGAGTGTTTAAGTGACTCGAGTATGTAATCTCATTGTATCACTTGATTTATAGTGAAATTCACTGTTGCTCTCCCCATGGACGTAAGTCTTTACGACTGAACCACGTAAATCTGGTGTCCGATTTATTTTCTTCATATGTCTATATTATTGTTCGATCGCTCGCCTTTTCGCAACAAGTGGTATCAGAGCCAGGCTTGACTAAGTTGAAGCGAATCGATGGTGACAGAAGAAGTAAAAGTGAGAATCAATAGATTTGATGAGAAGGTTTTAGTTTCTGGAAGATGCAGATTGAAGATTATTTTTATCATATGAAACTACACTTGCCTTTATCTAGGGAGAAACCAGAGACGATGAAGCAAGCTGATTGGGATTTGCTGGATAGACGAGCTATGGGTGTTATTCGATTGACGTTGGCTCGTAACGTTGCGTTTAACATGTTGAAGGAGAAGACCATTGCTAATTTGATGCAAGCCCTATCAGATATGTATGAGAAGCCCTTTGCAATCAACAATGTCTATTTGATGCGACGTCTGTTTAATTTGAAGATGAGTGAAGGTGTGTCAGTTGCAGATCATATCAATGAATTCAATGTGATTGTTAGTCAATTGAGTTCAGTTGAGATTGATTTTGAAGATGAGATACGTGCTTTGATTCTATTATCATCATTGCTTGATAGTTGGAATACTATTGTTACTGCTATTAGTAATTCCTCTGGGTCAACAAGTTTGACGTTTAATGGGGTTCGAAATTTGATTCTGAGTGAGGATATTCGTAGAAGAGAATCTAGCGAATCTGTATATACTGCTTTAGTAGGTGAAAATAGAGGAAGATCTGTAACACGTGTGGGTAAGAGTAGTATTAATATGAATGGATGTAGTCAATATAGGACTGCTAATGTTGTCTGTTGGAGCTGTGGCAAGAGGGGGCATTTTAGAAGGGATTACCTTAAGTTGAAGAATGAGAAGGGTAAGGGAACTATAGTTGATTCTGTAGATAATATTGCAGTTGTAGCAGATAATGCCGATTATGTCTTGTCTGTCACTAATGATTCATCGCTTGATGGATGGATTCTGGATTCTGGTTGTTCTTTTCATGTCACACTAAGTAGAAACTGGTTTACCACTTATCAGTGCACGGGTAGTGGTAAAGTTCAGTTAGGGAACAACGCTGAGTGCAATATTGTGAGTGCTGGTGATGTTAAAATCAGAATGCATGATAGTATCGTGAGGACATTGACTGAAGTGAGGCATGTTCCAGAATTGAAAAAGAACTTAATTTTCTTGGGTGCCCTTGATTCAGCTGATTGTAGGTATTCTTCAAAAGGTGGAGTTCTGAAGGTTGTTTGAGGTGCCTTGGTGATAATGAAAGGAATCAAGCACTGAGGCCTGTATAAACTTCAAGATGTGACAATGACAGATTTTGCCCCGGAGATGTGTGATGCATCTGTTCAAGAGTCTATTGACTGCTCAAAGAAGACCTGAGTGTTTGTGCCAATGCACAAGTTTGATGCTGGTGTCAGGATCACGCGATTGAGAGCTTTGATCGAGAAGGAGACTGGTAAGTCGATCAAGCATGTGCAAACTGACAATAGCATGGAATTATGCTCGAAGCTGGCAAATAAATTCTGCATGAAAGAGAGCATAGTGAAATACCGTACTAGTGCAAATAAATCACAATAATTTATAGAATTGACGAGAAGAACATTACTAGAGACGACCCGAAAAATTATCTCTAGTGCTGGTATTGCTAGGAGAATCCTAGCTGATGTGCTAAGTATGGTAAGCTACCTGGTGAATAGATCACCATCAACTGCTATTAAAAGGGGAACTCTTGAAGAAGTGTGGTCAGGTAACGTTGCTGGTTATTCTATTATTAGAATATTTGGTTGTCCGTGTTGTTTTCAAGTGAGTGATGGTAAGCTTGATTGGAGGGTAATGCGCATATTCTATGGCTATGCACAAGGTGAGTGGGGCAATCAGTTGTGGTGCTCGGATATAAATTCACCTGTTGACAGTAGAGAAGTTACCCTTGACAAGTCTCCGATACTTCTGGCTAGGAGTGTTTGTGGCTGTGTTAATATGGATCTAAACGGTGTTTAGCTTGAGGTGAAGTTACGACTAGAAACTCCTAAGGTAGTGAGTATGAGTACTAGCAAAGTAATCGACACAGATGGTGCTTGTAGCGATGTGGAGCTTATAAAGCCAACGATTATTGTAACTGCTAATATTGACAAGATATGTATTTGATCTCCTGACAGTAATGGATGTAACAATGGTTTTACTTTATCTGCGGTTAAGGAAGTTGTATTAGAAAATCCTTGCAGAGCAGTTAAAGGTGCATGTGGAGTTGGTATTTTGATGATGTCCTTAGTTATGGCGAAGTTCAAGCGAGGCTTGGATTTGGATAATATCTGTGGTGGTTGAGCCCATCGGGGGCTATGGGAAAGTAGCAACAGAGTTTGAATTTTTTGCGAAGCGATTGTAACTTGGCTCAAACGTCTAGCCAAGGTGGAGATTGTTAAATTATGACTCGAGTTTGAGCATTTGCAAAAACGCAATTCCCTGGACTCTTGAAGCTGCACAAAAGAGAAAATAAAATAAAATATACATTACCATATGGTTTATTGAGTGCAGAACCATGCTTTTGATCTAAATTTCAACAATGATAATGAAGATGCCTTATTCATCTCCATGCAGAATGATCAGGCGTCCTGCATCCATGTTCCCAGACAAATCCTGAAAGACACGTTGGCCAAGCTCCTTCCAGAGATTTGGATCACCAACTATGAGAATCTGCACCAGCATAACAAGCTATTCCAGTCTACGGACTCTGAGTTTGTTCGGAAAAAAGATGGAACCGTTTCCATCAAATTTAGCAAGGAAAAGGAAGAAAGTCCTTCTATCTTCCAAACTCTCTTCATGATTGAACCATGTGTTCTAGAATTAATTTCCGAGCCATATCCAAAAAAGCTTGTTCGACACTTCAACAGTGATGGACATTCTGTCCATTACTATAAAGATCAGTATGGTCACTGTTTTTGGGATCCTTTCTGTCAATGCTCCTATTGTACAAACTCTCTTGATGACCTGATGAGGTAGATCCTCTAGCCAGACCTCCACCTCGAAGGAAAAAGCCAAAGGATAAGGTGTATCAAAAGTACTTAAATGGAGACTCCTCCGTTGATACTCTTGGTGAGTGTGATAAATACCAGTTCATGGTTTCTTATGCTCCACCTCCACCACCGGAGTTCAATACTACACCCCAACTTTCACCAGATCCACCGAAATCACCTCCACCATCTCCTCCTTAGAAAAAACAAGCTCTTTCTCCATTCTATAAGCCAATCCTAAAGTGGGCTAAGAAGCATTCTTATCCCCTCGAAGCTCCAGCAGAAACATCACCCACTTCTTCCATTGCCATGTTCCATGAAGCTGACTTTCTCCCTCTTGTCAGAGAAAGTTCCAAACTATCATTTCCTGCTCCCGAGGAATTCATTGATCCATAAAACAGATATCGTCATGTTCCAAAGATAGCAACCCCCACTGATGTGGATGAACATGGGAGATAAAGAAAGACTCCTACTGCTAAAGCAATTCTAAAATGGCAATCAGAGACTCTGTTAGCACAAAACAATGCCTTCAAGGCAATTGATTCCAAGATTGGAAATGTGCAACAAGATCTCCGAAGGTATGATGAAACCACCAAAAAAATGCTTTCCGAGTTCCAGAAAAGGCTTCATGCCTTGGAATCAGGACAACATCTTGGGTATCATTATCTTGAAAGTCCAAAGCCAGAAATAGAAAAGCTCAAGAAGCAAATCCAACTTCTTGAAGAAGAAAGGCTTAGACCTTTCGATCTATTGTCACCTTCTGTCAGAACTGGATATTTACCTCCACCACCATAGACGTCTATTTTTGGCACTATTCCAAAAGACCCCTACATAAAAGAACCAGATATGGCAGAAATATGAAACCGCCTCAAAACCCTGCAGAAGGACAAAGGAAAAGAAAAAATGTTGCCTACAGAATCAAGTTCGATTATTATAAAAGAAAGGTCGGATCGGTCAAATCAAATGATGTTATCCGACCCATTAGAGTCTTTTCTAAAGGATTTGGGTACTCAGGAACCTGATCCTGCTATCCAGCAGCCTGATCCTGTCTTTCCAGAAAAACAGATTCTATTCCCAGTCAAGCAAACCTCTCCTGATACTGAATCAGATTCAGTATCTCTTTCCTCCTCTTCATCTTTCTCCATTCCTACAGTAGATTATCTCCCTATTGCGCCAGTAACTTCATCAATATTCATGGCCGATCCTCTAGATGATGAAATGGAATCAAACTATTGTGAGCCAGAAAATGTTCAGACAAACAATCCTACACAGCATGTGTCCATAGCATCAAAATAGTTCTTCACCATTGATGATATTCCTTATCATAAATGGCCAGAAAGACTTGAAAACTTTCATACTTGGTTGAATACTCAATCCATCATCAACCATGATATGAATGATGTCCTTTACAATTTGTCACGAGGATCACAGATAGCCTCAAACTTTGGTGGAAATCAATTTCTGAACAGGACCAGATTCATTTTCTAATGTCACCTAATTTCGGCAATGCCATCACACTTTTATATCATGTCTTTGTGGGAAAACCCACTGATCTCATAGAGATGAAAAGAAGAGAATTTTTCGAGGGAAAATGCTGCTCCCTCCAGAAGAAACATCTTGATAAGCATTATCGAGTAATGCTTCAGCTTTTTTATTAGGTTGGAGCAGATCCAAACGTGAAAAACGTTTTCCTTACTTTCATCCCTAAAGAATTATCCCAGATGGTTGAAATATTTTTCTTTGGAAAACAAAGGAGAATACAGGATATTCCCTTGGGAGAAATACAGCAAGAAGTTCATATATGCCTCAAAGAATTATGCTTAAAGCGCCAAATGGTCCGTACCTACATCACAGATGACAAACGCCTTAAATCAGCTTGTTCTCGCTAGAAGTTAAAAATTAAATACTCCAAGCAAGACTGTGATGGTACTTGTGGCAAGTTTTCTCGGAAAAAGAAACATTACAAGAAGTTCTGGATAAAGAAATCCAAACACGGCTCTAAGCATTTCCGGAAAAAGAAGAAATGGCGATACCTACGCAAAAGGAAAGACCGCACGGGCCACAAGAAGTCAAATCGATGCTTCATATGCAATCAGAAAGGACATTTTGCTAAAAATTGTCCTCAAGCAAGAAAATGTCAGAATCATCTAATTCATCACATTGAGAATGAAACATGTATTTCTCTTAAAAATGATGATATTGAATCATTATTCTCTGCTGATGAAGAACCATCTGAACAAACTCTTTGTGTCATCCCATTTTACTAAACTCCTAGTGAGACTGAGTCAGACTCAGAATCTGAAGACATTTTTCACATCTCTCCCACATCTTCAGAACCCAATCTTGACATATTTTCGAGTCAAACTCACTGTCCTCATTTCCCTATAAAAATCCTCATCTTGAAGTTTGTCAAACCAATCACTATTATTGCTCTCATTGATACTAGAGCAAGTTGTTACATTCTAGATACTAAAGTCCTGCCTGAAGAATATTGGATTCCCTATTTTCGATATTTCAACTCTGCTTCTGGAGATATCTTCTCCACAAATGTCAGGACCACTCCAGTAACTGTCCAGTTTTTTCCTCAGTGTTCCATAACCACAAAAATCTTTGGATCAAGTCTCCCCAATAAGGACTTGATAATTTGGTGGGATATCATGACTCAAATCTCTCAACTCTGCATCATCCCTAGAAAAGGTCTTAGATATAAGGATCAATTCTCTAAGTTCGTCAATATTTAGAGACTCTTTTCCATTCAGATGAATCTACTAGATCCAATCATGCAAAAGTTATTAGAATCATGTTCAGAATCCCATTCGGAATTCGCTCAAAAGTGTTCCCATCCTTTATGGGAAAATCCAGAGTTCTTTGTTCGCCTTCCTTTCAAAAAGAATGAAGATATAAATCCAACCAATGCGAGTCATATGGGAATGAAGCCAAAACATATGGCTTTAGCTCAGAGGGAATGCTCAGAACTATTACAACAATGTCTTATTGAAATCTCCAATTCTCAATGGGCTTGCGAAGCCTTTTATGTCAATAAGCATGCTGAACAAAACAGGGGAAAAATGAGACTGGTAATCAACTATCAACCTCTCAATCTTTTTCTCCAAGATGATAAATTCCCTCTACCATCCAGAGATTCTCTCTTTACTGGTCTAACCAAGGCCCATATCTATTCCAAATTCAATCTCAAAGCCGGATTTTGGCAATTGGGCATCCATCGTGAAGACAGATCTAAAACAGGATTCTGTATCCTTAACCAGCACTTCCAGTGGAAAGTTCTCCTTTTTGGCCTAAAGGTAGCACCATCCCTTTTCCAAAAGGCCATGTGTCGTATTTTCCAACCGATCTTGTCAAGTGTAGCCATATACATAGACGACATTCTGCTCTACTGTCCTGACGAGCAGTCACACTGTCAACTCCTTGAGCAATTTGCAGAAATTGTGAAGAAGCATGGCATCATGCTTTCTCAAAGAAAGATGAATATCACCTAGACAGAAATCGAATTTCTTGGTATGCACCTTAACAAAGGTACATATTATCCAGGGCCACATATTGCTCAAGAATTATTGAAGTTCCCTGAAGATAACTTCACAACAAAACAAGTTCAGCAATTTCTTGGGATAATCAATTATCTTAGGGATTTTGTCCTAAACATTGTGAAGCTCCTGA
Source organism: Eucalyptus cladocalyx (assembly GCA_017140615.1). Classification (NCBI taxonomy): domain Eukaryota; kingdom Viridiplantae; phylum Streptophyta; class Magnoliopsida; order Myrtales; family Myrtaceae; genus Eucalyptus; species Eucalyptus cladocalyx. Next base: position 6,659,006 of record CM029523.1, read on the forward strand.
TTCCTTTGCAATCTATGCTGAAGAAGAATCCCCCACCCCGGGGAAAACCCCGCACTAAAGCGATCGCGAGTTTAAGGAGATTATGTAGAATCTTCCACCATTGCAAATACCATCAACAGGAAAAAGAATTCTTCAAACTGACGCTAGTGATGAATATTGGGCAGCCATCCTCTTTGAAGAAATTGATGGTAAGAGACACCTATGTTCTCACAAAAGTGGAAAGTTTTCTCAAGCTGAAATGCATTACCACTCTGCTTTTAAAGAAATCCTGGCAATAAAAAATGGAATAAAAAAGTTCGAGTTTCATCTTATCGGCCATCACTTCCTGGTAGAATTAGACATGGCATTTTTCCCTTAGATGACCAAGTTTAAATAAAAGCAGATTCCAAATTCTCAACTGCTTCGATGGGCTGAATGGTTCTCAAAATATTCTTTTGAAACCAAACATATTCCTGGAAAAAAAAATGTGCTTGCTAACTTTTTGTAAAGACCCAAAGCACCAGCCGAAATCAACATGTACATCAAGAGGCCTGCTTTCCATATGCTCAATCATGGCGTAAAATACAATATTGAGAAGATCAAAGATTTGTAAAGTTGGAAATACCCTCAGGAGATTATTCAGCAAATCCGAACGATTAGTCTTATCGAGAACCCGGAGAACCTCATGTGGCAATATCACACAAATCTATTTAGATTTAATGAAGGTTCGATTATTTATCCCTTTGGATTAAATTCAAATTATCCATTCATACATCCTCTTATCTGGAAGGAAGATGATTTCCTTGATTAGCTCAAAACGTTATTATGGTACTTAACCAATAAGTACTTGATAGCCATTGAAATTCCAACCAGAAAGTTCATTGCTAACCCGACCAGGATATTCTTACTCGGAAGAAATGTTGAAAGAGAAAGTGATCAAAATCTTTTAGACTTTCTCAACTAATTCTATTCTCCTACTTATTGGAAACAACTCTTGGAGAAAGAACTGAGAACCATGACACCAAATCCTGAAGTCCATACCATTCTGTTTTTTAGACGTCCATGTCATTTTTTCAGAAATAATGGAAGCATTATTAATGCCTCTCAGGAAATAGGAACCACATCCTATAGACCTCACTTGGACAGCCAAGAAGCTCGGATTCATAAATCTTATCCAGGATCTGTTAGATCTTGCGAACACGAGTACCGAGAACTTCAGAGAATTTTGTGCCGGGAAAACAAAACCATTGCTGAAGATGTTTGGAACAGTGTACCCACTACGTGGAATCATTATGACCTAGCATCAGAAGCTAAGGAAGCACTCAGGCAATACAGACAAGCTGCATCATCTCAAGATCATGAAATGACAAGAACATATGACATTATCCAATCCACTCAAGACCCCTATGCACTCTTTGGAGGTCCTCTGTCCCAGGATCCCTACGAACAAGGACCTTCGTCCTTATTCAAAAGAATGGACACATCCTTTTATGCACAGCCATCCAACTGGCCTTAGCCAAGCATCCCTGCTGACACTCATAAAAATATAAACACAAACTGGGCTGAAGAAGAAGCATCCCATTGGACTCATGAAGAAGCATTCTCATCACGAAGGCTAAACCAAATCCTCTCACCAGAAGACTGTGAAGCCCTTGAACAGAAATACGAGGCACATCTCCTAGAAGACAGCTTAGATGACTCAGTCTGTAGCAACAATGCTCGTGATGGATGAGACCACTGAGTCTGTACAATTTCACTGTAGCAAGTTACTGTTCACTTTTATTGTAGCACTAGGCTAAGGAAGGTATTGTTCACAGTACAGTTACTGTTCATAGTGTGCAAATAATTCCCTCTTGGAAGTTTCTGGCGCCCCTGTTTGTATCCGGACCCATGTACTCGGTCCTTGTTCATAGGGATCCTAGGAGAGAGGACCTCCAAAGCGTGCATAGATGAGTCACTTTGTTCGTGAATGCACTGAGCTAAAAGTGGTACCCTATTACTCCATTACTTTAAGTAATGTTTTTGTTTCTATTACTGTAATGCTTGCTGAATCTCATCCAATGTGGACTATAGACTTGGGAGCAACAGACCACGTAGCTAGAGACCGAGAAGCATTTGTGGAGTATCATCGGATTCAGCCTAGAAGAAGATGGATATATGTTGAGAATAATTCAAGAATTGAAGTAAAGGATATCGGCACATGTAAATTAATTTTACGTGGTGGTCGAAACCTATTTCTATATGATGTCCTTTATGCTCCAGATATTCGACGAAACTTAGTCTCCATAGTTGTTCTTTTTAGCTTAGGTTATGTATTGAATTTCCATTGTGATTTTGTTGACATTTTGTATGGGACGGTTTATTATGGTTCAGATCATGTATCGAATGGTTTTATGATATTAGACATTAACTATGATCAGTACAGTGTTAATGTCGATGGTTGTTTTTCTTTAATTACATCTTCTAATAATGTTGAGATTGATGCAAGGACTTGGCATACTAGATTATGTCACATTGGGTTGCAAATAATGCAAAGATTAGCTAAAGAAGGCCTTTTAGGGTCACTCACTAATGTTAATCTACCTGTATTTGAACATTATTTAGTGGGAAAAGTAACTAAAAAACCATTCGGTAAAGGGATTGGAGTCAAATTTCGATTGCAACTCATACATTTTGACATTTGTTATCCTTTGAATGTGAGGGCAAGGCATGAAGCCTAATATTTCATCACTTTCATAAATGATTTTACGCGTTTCGGTTATGTCTTTTTGATCTCCCATAAGTCAGAAGCATTAGACTGCTTTACAATATATAACGATGATAGAGAATCAGTTGAACAAAACAATAAATGCATTGAAAACTGATTGCGAACGTGAGTATCTATCGGAGCAATTCAAGGCTCTTTGTGATGAAAAGGGAATTGTACGAAAATTGACTATTCCTGGTATTCCACAACAAAATGGGGTAACTGAGAGAAGAAATAGAACCCTATTGGAAATGGTTAGGTCTATGATGGTGCAAACAAATTTACCTATCTCCTATTGGGGAGATACGTTATTGATTGCTGCATATATACTTAACCAAGTGCCCTCAAAATCGGTCACTTCCACCCCTTATAAATTATGGATTAGTAGGAAACTAGATTTAAGTAGTCTGCGTTCATGGGGATGTGCAGCTTATGTTCATAATTCTTCCCACAAATATGATAAATTAGGTCTTAGATGGAAGAAATGTATTTTTATAAGATATTATGAACACTCGAAATTAGGCACGTTGAGATGAGACATTATGTACAAATAAATGCTGAAGAGCAAGTCTGGTACATAAAATATGTCGTCTTGATTGAAGTCAAGATGAGGTCTGTGATTTGTTTATAATAAGACCGAACATGATAGTCCCATAATCATGTATACATGTAAGATGCCGGATGCGAGTATTTAATTGGGCTCTATAGAAAGCAAGTTGATATATCACTCGAGCTAAACATGAGTTCGTAAAAAGCACGTGACTATGTTTAGGCTAAGATCCATATAGTGAATATATTTAATAAATGACATACGCTCTTATAGAAAGAGAAATCTACTATAACATGTCATTTATACTACATGTGTATTGTACGACCGATAAGGGAAGGTGAGTAAAGTTATCCCTATTTACTCATAGTGTGAGCCTTTGAGGTAATTTATGATTTATCTCATTTTGTGCTCTATGTTACTTCTGACTATATATTCTCGAAGTGAAAGATCAATATTGCTACTTTAGCATGTTACCAGCGGTCATGAATAGATATGGCTTTATAGGACGTGTCTAGGAGAGCAGTTGTTCTGAAATGGAGAGAGACATGAGTGCAAAGAAATATTATTGTTGTTTTACATCCATCACATGTATTTACTGGTCGTCCAATTATATCGCCTTATGTGGTTACGGATATAATTGTAAATACATGGTGTTTTGAGAATAGTTAAGTATAGCCTTTAAGAGATATGTATACTTAGACTGATGTAACAAAATATGTCAGGGCACTGTGAGACATCAATTATTTTTTTCTTTTCGGGGTTGTATCCATATGTCATCCCTAACATGTGCATAATTTGAGCTCCCAAGTGCAAGTGTACTCACTGGTCACACGGCTTACTTGCTAGTATGAATTGTTTTGTAAAGTTGATGAATGTTGAATACCTTATATTCTTGATAGAGCGCTATCAAGCCCATCATGTTTGAGTAGAAGATGTTGTACTAAATTAGTACGTTCATGATGGAGTGCGATAAGAATGCAATGTTTCACCTTAATACGCTATGATGAAAAGATATTATTTGAAGGGGTGTGATGGAGTCATATAAAAGACTCCAGAAGACAATTGTTGGCACGGTTTGGAAGAATGTACATACAGAAAAGAAAATTTTCCTTTTCTTATCTCCTTTCCATCAAAGAGAAAGCGTTACATTTCTCATTTACAAGAACAATCGGCATTTACGCTGTGGAAATCGAGTGCTTTTCTCGTGATTGCATTCAAACCAACGTGAGGTAGTGTTGTTCATGATTCATCTGCAATTCAATGTTCATTCCGGGATTAATTGTCATTTGCGCATCAAATAAAGGTCAGTCATCTTCCACCAACTTGAATTCCAACAAGATGTGTCACTATTGATTGATCTCGCTGATGGTGGTTGTGTCAAAATGAAATGATTTGAAAAAAATTAGAAAACGCACATTCAGAGATACAAAATAAAGTTAACACTAATTTCTAGATCCAACATTTAAAGTCCTTACTGTTGTTTTTGGGTCATGTGAATCTTCAAAGATCGGTGAGCTAAAGAAGCACTTGATGTACGCTACAAAATACTTCATACCTTCGTAACACGAAAAGCGAGGAGTTGACAGTTAAGGATGGTAGTCAGCAATCGAGGATTGTAGCCTTTGCTGATCCCTCAATCTTTTTCTTTACATAGCTTCGGAGTCAATGCATAACTATGATCGATTGATACGTAATTCAGATAAATCTTTTCGATCATATGATTAATGTGCCTTTATTAATTTTGTTATTAGAAATAATATAGTACACATATTACAAGCATGCCTTTTTTGAATATGGTGCAATCAATTCTCGACAATTTGAAATTTTGGACTTTATGTAATATGATATAAACCTTTATTCTATTTTTTATTGAGGATAAATACCCAAAAGTCCCAAATTATGTCTTTTTTTTTTTTTTTGGTAAAGTCAAATTATGTCTATTGTGAACAAATATTCAATTTTTTTTGTTATAAAAATTTTAAACTAACTCATTGTGACCAAAAAAAAAAGAGTTTGAAGTATTTATATTATAATAGGTAAGTTCAAAATTTTGCGTGATAAAAAAAATAAAAATCGGGGTGTTTATACCACGTACGGTTTAAACTTGTTGCGGTATTCAGCCTTTTTTGTCAAGCGTATGAGGTCGGCATATTCTCGTCAACGGGCCGCCGGAGAAGTGGGTGACGAGTGCCTATACGTCATCTGCAGTCTATTTATACTCTCCACACCCAATCAACAGCAGAAGAGAAAAGCTTCGTTGTCTTGTATTGTACCGTGAGAGGGCGGGAGAGCTCACTAACTGTCTCTTATCCGTTCTCTCTTCTCTGCATCGACCTCGAGCTAGACGATGGCGGAGTCGACGCTGAGGAGGATCAAGCTGGGGTCACAGGGCCTCGAGGTGTCCGCGCAGGGGCTGGGCTGCATGGGCATGTCCATCGCCTACGGCCCTCCCAAGCCCGACCCCGACATGATCGCACTCATCCGCCACGCCGTCGGCTCCGGCGTCACCTTCCTCGACACCTCCGACATCTACGGCCCTCACACCAACGAAATCCTCCTCGGCAAGGTCTGCTCTCGAGTGTGTTATGAAGCTTAGTCTCAGCTTCAGCACGAAGTAGAGATGCTATAGTCATGCCGAATTCCAAGATCCTGCGACTTGGTTTTCTTTATTTTGGTCACAGTTTGTGGGTTTTCTTATGGTGATTTTGGTGTCGATCTTGAGCAGGCACTGAAGGGAGGGGTGAGACAGAAGGTGGAACTGGCGACCAAGTTCGGGCTCGGCTTCGCCAACGGGAAGTGGGAGGCCCGCGGCGATCCGGCCTACGTGAGGTCGGCTTGCGAGGCCAGCTTGAAGCGGCTTGACGTCGATTGCATCGACCTCTACTACCAACACCGTATAGATACCCGCGTCCCCATCGAAGTCTCTGTATGGATCCTCGTCGAATCTTTGCCTCTCTTGAGACTTTCTCTGAGCCATATGATCCAGTTGCTAAACTAAATTGGTGTTGATTATGCATCTTAAGATCAGTTGCTAAACTAGATTGGTAATGATGATGCATCGTTGTGTTGTTGATAGTTTGTTGGACTTCGTGGCAGAAATTGACTATTGTCTTGCCTTTTGTCTTGGAAGATATTGTTAGCTGAGAGTTAAGTTCAGTTGATAGTTCAGGTAGAGATACGTTGTTAAAGAAGTCGTGGAATTTTAGTATTTCAGTGGCTGGGTTTTTGTCTTATGGGATCTTTGACGAGTTAGCGATGGATAAGGTTGAAGATTATTGGAAATCTTCCTTTGAGATGAAAGCGCTATCAGGGGCATCCTAATTTCTATTCGAGAATCACATTGAAAGTTGTACATTCTGTAGACACATTTGATTCTTGACATATCATTGTCAAATATGACAATTTCTTGAAATACTTCTGTTATTTAACCTCCCTGTCGTAGATCAGAGAATTCTACTTCCATCAATTTTATAATTCTGCTATTTACCCAATTGTGTGATAGATTAGAGAAATCATTTCCTATTAACTTCTTAATTCCTAGCAAATTTTTTGTTGCATAGAGATGCATAAAGATCGACTGATCTTCGCTAAGAGCTGCCAGGTCAAAATGTAATCGTGGAATAGTCAGGGAACACATTCTATTCAGGGGCTAATAATGTGCATGAATTTCTGGATCTTGACATGTAAGGTCTTGACTGTCGTTGTTATGGCATGTGAATATTTGAAGATTGGAGAGCTAAAGAAACTCGTTGAAGAGGGTAAAATCATGTACGTTGGTTTATCGGAGGCCTCTGCGTCAACCATCAGAAGAGCACATGCTGTTCATCCCATCACAGCTGTGCAATTGGAGTGGTCGCTGTGGTCAAGAGATGTGGAGGCAGAGATCGTTCCCACGTGCAGGTAGGATATCACTCTGTCAATTTGTTTATGCGGTGACAACAGCTTTCTTCTAACTCTGCTCTTCTGGAACATTGTGACTAGGGAGCTTGGCATTGGAATTGTTGCATACAGTCCTTTAGGACGAGGATTCTTATCTGCCGGTTCCAAGTTGTTGGAGAATCTCTCCAAGGATGACTTCAGAAAGGTTTTTTTCTGCTGATCAACATAATTAGATGCTCACTGTGACTGTCGTTCTTTTTGGAGTGCTGGATTCTTACCAGTTCTTGTGACATGCAGAAAAAGTATTGGGTGGTGTAAACAAGAATCGGTGACACAAAGGCTTTATATTCTTGCATGTCTTCAATTCAGCACTCGCCATACATCCCACCTCTCGTGATTATAGATTAGTGTAAAATAATAATCAATTAATAGCTTGATAAGCCTAAAAGAGGCCGTTCCTGGTATTCTCATGCTCTTGTAATGAACTAATGTAGATTTATTTGTAAGTTCCTTTGTTTCCCAGCCTTCCCACCATTTGTTACTCACTATCCTTTCCCCACTTTCCACCCATCCTTTTTCTCTCATCTTTCTTCATAAGAGTACGATATCTCCTCCATATAACTAACACCAGTATCCGGTCTCGGGCCTCTGTCCTTTTTTATACTCATCTTTCTTCACAAGATAAATAATATCTTGACACTACCCGTTCTTGAGTGAGGACTCCTAACACCCTTCTTATGGAAGTTTTAGGATTATGTTACTGACATAAACCCAATTGTGGGATACTGCTCGTAATTAGTGGTTGACTTGTGATTGCACCGGGTGAAGTAGCTATATTTTTTTAACGAAAAAGAGCTTTACTTCCGATAATATTCTTATACAGATCATCTAGATTTGTGATTTTTTATTTTTTAACTGTGATAAATGGATTGCTAGAGCACTCGATCTGCATTTCAAATGCTTATGATTTTGAACTACGTAGTCTAATCCTTTCGAGATAATCTTTTACTAAACACAATGCTTATGAACTTCCAAATGCTTATCATATCAAGTAACAAGACAATCTGATAACATGCAATGCAACCACTTCTAGTATTTTTTGCACTAGTTGCGGTAGAATTTGGTGCTAAAAAGAAAATTATCGTTGCTCAAATTCTCTATGCTATGCAGAAACTACCAAGGTTTCAGCCAGAGAACTTGGCTCACAATGCAAAGTTATTTGACCGAGTGAATGAAATTGCGCAAAGTTGCACCCCATCACAGTTAGCCCTTGCCTGGGTACACCACCAGGGCGACGACATCTGCCCTATTCCCGGAACAACCAAGATCGAGAATTTCAATCAGAACATTGGAGCTCTGTCAGTGAAGCTTACACCAGAAGAGATGGCTGAGCTCGAATCGATTGCTTATGCGGACAGTGTGAAGGGTGACAGGTACGATAGCAGCATCTCTACATGGGAAAACTCTGACACTCCACCCCTTTCTTCATGGGAAGCTGCTTAGAGACATGCTTGCTTCCGTCGCTGCATCTTTGATAGGCAGAGCTCGAGCATTTGCTCCCGCATAATTTTCCAGCTGTGTGGTGTGGTTGTTATAAGCATGTGTACGAAGAGGGTGCTTGTGATCCTGTAATAAACTCTGAACTTCAAAGAGTAGCTGTTGTCATTCTGTATAAATGACGTTCGCTTTGAGAAGACTATAGATGTGCGATAAGTTTATGGGGAAGATTGCTCAAGAAACACAGGTTGAGCTGAATTCTAACCGAGCCGACCATACCAATTCATCAAGGTGACTTTCAGAATCGCGGAGCTGGGATTTTGTGCAATTCGACTCGTCCATACATACTAGAGTGACACTCTATTCGTCTCAGCCATGATTTCACGTCTCAGCCATGATTTCATACTTTCAAGATTTAATCTTTGCACAATTCTCTCTAGATTGGTTACTATTCATTGAAGCAATGCCGAGAGGCACGTTTTCTATAGCAGCACAATTGCTGAACTAGATGGCATCATTGTTGCATAAAAGTAAATTGGCACCTGATGCTCTTGTGGTCGTAAAATTATTTTGATCGTTGTTTTGACTCGTGTCGCTCCGTGTTGCTTCTATAGAAAGACCGTCGAAGGCTCCTAAGGCACAGTCAAATCGATCATCATAAGGTAATGCATGTGCAGACTATCTTGCTAGTTGCTATACATATATACGGAGTTTCAACTCTTATTTTTTTTTTCTTATTTTTTTTTTTTGTCGAATAGAAGAAAAAGAGCGGTTCGAGATTTTGAGCTTTTCATTTGGGGAAAAAAATTAGCAAATATCATTACATTATAAAGCTTCCCATTCAAATGATCGATATATGAAAGTATAGTTTTTGAGAGGGACGTGTCACCCTCTCAAGAACTCCCCATCCATGTCGGATGATAACAAGACATCTTCTATTTTAGGTTGAATTCCGGGGATGTCAGGGAAACCAATTCCCTAGATGATTCCAATGAATGTTAGACTTGACAGCGAAATTCGGGTGTTGATACATAGTGTTGGAGTCAACACCTAATATAAAAACAAGAAGTCCATTATGCATGAAATCTGGACGTGGGCAGCAAGTGTACACATGAAGGAATGAATGGGCACATATTAAAATAATAGTATAATTGTTACTGGAGCCTTCAAGGAACAATAAGCAAAGTTCAACTTTGCTAGTACTTGGACGTGAAGGAAATGCAGCCCACAATTTTTGACTGCCAAGAATAAAAGTTCAACTTCAACTCTTGCACGTTGAAGATAATGGCGGTGGAGTTTAGGTGGTGAAGATGCTTATAAATATAGGGTTACGTTGGTTTATTTAGAGTAGAGAGAGAGAGAGAGAGAGAGTGAGATTTTAGAGAGAGTTCTAAGCTTAGCAAAGTTAGTGTGTGTACTCTATTAAGCCTTTGCAACGCATATTGTGCAATATAATCTCTCTTTGTGTATGTACTCTCTCCCTCCAAATCCTCTTGGTTCCAACAATTGGTATCAGAGCTAGCGGTCAGAGATCGTGAATCCAGAGCAGGCCAAGGATTGGAGTGTCAGAGCCTAGGAGGTTAGGAACCGGAGTATCAAAACCAGTGGCCGGAGACCGAGAACCTAGAGCAGTCGATCAAGGATTGTGAACTCAAAGCTAGCAATGGCTTCCACCAACTCTGTTCAACTGCTAATCCCAAAGTTGAACGGAAAGAATTACAACAACTGGTCTGTCTAGATGAAGGTTCTTTTCAAATCCCAAGATTTGTGGAACCTGGTGGAGAACGGCTACACCGAAGTGGCCAATGTTGAAGCATTCGATGCTTTAAGAAAGACGGAGAAAGATTTATTGGTGGAAACTCGGAAGAAAGATCAGAAAGCATTATTTACGATCTTTCAAGCCGTGGAGGAGACGATATTTGAGAAAATATCGAGCGCGGAGACTGCAAAAGAAGCGTGGGATATATTGCAAAAATCCTACAAAGGTGATGATCGTGTCAGGCGGGTGCGGCTCCAAACACTTCGAGGAGATTTTGAGTCTTTATGCATGAATGACTCTGAATCTTTCCGACTTACTTTGATCGTGTACAAACCATCGTTAACCAACTAAGGGTTAATGGTGAAGAGCTCCAAGACGTACGAGTCGTAGAAAAAATCTTGAGGTCTTTGACTGAAAGGTTTGACTACGTTGTTGCGGCGATTGAAGAAGGCCAAGATATATCAACCATGACGTTGGAGCGGTTGATGGGTTCATTATGCTCGCATGAGCAAAGAATGAATCAAAAGTCCATCGGTTCGTATCCCGAGCAAGTATTGCAAAGTCGGGTTGTTCAGTCAAATCAAGGAGATTATCAAGATGGACAAGGTCGTGGAGGTACCCGAGGTAGGGGTGGAAATTCAAATTTCACCAGAAGATATAAAACACGTGACAAATCAAAAGTTAGGTGTTTCAAGTGCAATAAATTCGGACATTACAAATCCGAATGTCAAGCAGAGGTGACGGAACATGCACATATCGTCAATGATGACGAAGATGTGGTGCTATACTCTCTCTAGAAATAAAAGAGGTTTCAAGAGCCAATGGAGAAATGATGTCGGCATTAGGAATGGCAAACGGTGGAAAAGTCATAGTGAATGGCAAAGGCGACCAATAGCGAGGAGCACTCAACCAAGGAGAGCACGCCGAGACTGTGACAAAGACAACAAAAGGCATAGCAAGCGGTGCTACATTTGTGGTAAAGTAGGCCACTTTGCTAGAGTCTTTGGTTCAAGTAGGTAAAACAAGGTGCTACAACTTTTACCAAGAAGAAGAACCATAAAGAATGGAGTCTCCAAGCGATTGTTGCAGCAGAGGAGCAAGAAGAGCTTGTAGCCACCGGTATCATCAAGGCAAATGATGTGATAGCCATTGAGACATCCCCAAAGAAGAGCAAGCCATGGGCAAGCTCGAAGAAGCAAGAAGCAGCTTCAACAAGCGGTCGTGAAAAGGAACTGCAAGAGATGTGGGAGATGTTGAAAGAGAAGGATGAAATGTTGAAGCAAAAGGACAAGGAGCTCAGGCTAAAAGAAAGGGAGCAGGAGAAGCTCCGGTATGAGCTCAAGGAATTGCAAAGGCTCAAGAAATGTTGCCCAGAGAAAAAGATCCCCAAGGGCAAAAACAAATGGAAGATTGTAGAGAAAAAGCTCCATGAGAAGGAAAAAGAAACTGATACGCAAAGTGAAATGGCATTGATGAAATCCGAGCTTTGCAAAGCTCGTTGGAAGTCACGATTGCTTGAGGCAACTGAAGAAGATGAATATCAAATGCTATAGAAGAAGAGTATTCGGTGTTGAGGGAGAGTGTTGGAGTCAACACCTAATATAAAAACAAGAAGTCCATTATGCATGAAGTCTGGACGTGGGCAGCAAGTGTACACATGAAGGAATGAATGGGCACATATTAAAATAATAGTATAATTGTTACTGGAGCCTTCAAGGAACAAGAAGCAAAGTTCAACTTTGCTAGTACTTGGACGTGAAGGAAATGCAGCCCACAATTTTTGACTGCCAAGAAGAAAAGTTTAACTTCAACTCTTGCACGTTGAAGATAATGGCGGTGGAATTTAGGCGGTGAAGATGCTTATAAATATAGGGTTACGCTGGTTTATTTAGAGTAGGGAGAGAGACAGAGAGAGAGTGAGATTTTAGAGAGAGTTCTAAGCTTAGCAAAGTTAGTGTGTGTACTCTATTAAGCCTTTGCAACGCATATTGTGCAATATAATCTCTCTTTGTGTATGTACTCTCTCCCTCCAAATCCTTTTGGTTCCAACACATAGTGCATTTTATCTGTCCCTTTCGGGCTACGATGGTCTGCCAGATTCCTGGCATGACCGAGATCGAGAAATTGAAGGAGTACGTTGGAGCTCCGTCAGTGAAGCTTACCACGGAGGAGATGGAGGAGCTGGGATTGATTGCTTCTGCGGATAATATCCAGGGTGGCGGGTGCAAAAGCGGCATGGCTACAGGGAAAAAGCGCCGTTCTTCATGGAAAGCTGCTTTGAAATGAATCTGCTTCTGTCGCTGAATCGTTGAGATGTAGAGCTTGAGCATTGGGCGCTGCAGTGTTTTTCAAACTATGTTGTTCGGCCGTTTTAAGCATGTGCGTGAACAGGGTACTTATTCACCTGTTTAAAGCATGATGATGCCTTCGGAGGCTTCAACAGTTTTTTTAATAGAAGCAATACGCAGCAACGTGTCTCGGTTGGCAATTATTCAACGGTTTTTCAATAGAACCAATACAGAGCGACGCGCCTCGGGTGACGATTAGAGGTGAAGCATGGTTCCAAAGTAAAATATGAAACCAAAGAACCAGATCGCCGGGAGCCTATTCGGTTCGAGATTCAAATAAATAAGGTAGGTTTCAAGTTCCAAAATTTGAAAAACATATTTTGATGGATAGATTCCGGATTCTAGGTAAGTGGAACTTGAATTTTTTTTTTTTTTTTTTTGCATTTTTCTTGATTTATATTTTCTTATGGTTATGCGGTATTCCATAGCATATGATGATGAATGTATAATTTGAAACCACTAGTCCGAGCTTTCACTTTATGATTGAGACTTTTTTTTTTTTTACTTTGTTAATATTTCATATTATTTCATATTTTTCATGTATAAATATAAATTGTGCTTAGCAAATTGTAGTAATAAATAACGATCATTAAATGCGATGATTCATTATAATTGTTCAATTAAAAATACATGTAAAATTTGTGCAGAACCTAGAATTGACCTTGAAATTCATCACAGGGTAGGTTTTGGATTTCAATTAAAATCCATACAAAATATGGAACCATTCACCTCTAGTGACGATGGAAATAGTTTTACAGACCTAAAGTCCCATTAGCAATGTCTATGTATGGTAAGCAATCCTCATAGGATGTGTGACACCCAGGATCTCATATTTATTTCACATGACTTGCTTGTATTTCAAGAATTATAAAGTAAATTTCAGTCAAGCTGAATCATAAGAAACTGAACTGCACTCGGTTCTATTTATCATAAAACCAACTTTGTTTTTTTACACGCAGGGAGATAAGGTTAAGAGGGGATTTCTACAAAAAAAAAAAAAACACTAGAAGCCATAAACACTAAATATCCCGCCTCTTGTTGAGTATGTACATACTGTCAAAATAACAAAAAAACAAAAACTCTCCCACACGTCCAGTGCTCCTTGGTCACCTTCTAATCTGAAAAAAAGACACAATAAACAAGTGTGAGTTTTCAAAATAAAAACTCAACAAGTGGGCGGTTAGTCCTAACTTGGATTTGGCCAATAGCAAGACAAATAGATAAACAAACCATCAATTTGCTAAATCCATGGAAGTCTAGCTACGACAATCACCCAGGGGGAGACAACACTCCACCCTAAACCCCTCGCACCCAACTTGGTATCACAAGGTCCACGATCACCCAGGAGGAGATGACACTCTATCTTGTACCTCTCGCACCCAACTTGGCATCATGAGGTCTCCTGAGAAGTTATTCAACCCTTCTCAGACCTCTGGAGAGAATACCACTACTTCTCGTCACCTCTCTCCAGGCATCCCAACACCTGGGGTCTCACCTGGGCTCTTTAGCCAACCACACATTCACAATTCCACCTTGTTGCAACACCAACAACCTCAGTATGTGAACAATCACAAATAAGTCTAAACATACATTATTAGATACTTAAAAGTATATAGGAACTCTCATTAAAGGCAACATAGTGAGAGTCCAACATTTGCTTGCAAAAACTTAAAAACTACCAACGTGGACAGAACTAGGTAAAGGCTACTAAGACACTAGACTCCATGTGTGTCATGAGAATCAAGCACAATAGACACAGCAACTCTTGCAGATTCTCGGATCAAAGCAATCTATGGACTAAAATGAGCAGTTTTGATCACAGACACAGAAAGTATATTCAACCTTATCGGAATGTTACGAAATTTCAGTATGTTATAGAAGAGACATAGATTAACATTTTCTGTGAAGAAAGCTAAGTCTATATCTCAATGTATAAAGAATAATAATTTTCTGTCTTCTTTCTAAAATTCTGCAGTAACTTCTACATTTAGTACCTACAGAAGAAATGTCGTTTCACCACCTGAACCTTATCCATTTGTTCTAAAATTTTGATATGTTATTCTTAAATATTTTTCTACAACTTTCATGGAGATTTTAAGGTCCAATTCTTTCTAGAAAATTTCAGAAAATTCGTAGAATCATCAAAGGTTTTGCCGTTTTCTAAAGTACAGCTTACTAGTTCAAACTAAACACTCTTGCCAACACATTTTCTCATCAATCTTACTATAACTAGATGTCAAACCTAATCCAATGGATGTTCTCTCAAGTAAACTTGTTCTTTTCCTTATCTACATCATCAAAATTTACGGCAACACAAAACAAAAGTTTTTCCATCTCTAATTCTCTAAAACAGAAAGTATTGCACCGTTTTTCTTCATCTTTAGCTCAGCTAAACCGTTAGTTTCTCTACCAAACATTCTTGTAGTATCTCGTCACTCTTCTATAGCATCTAAGGTAACTATAGCATGATAAAAACCACACTGCATCATGCATATGGGAAATAAAGAAGATGGAGGGGCGAGCCGAGCTCGCGGCCCCCTTCAATGCCATGTTCTCGCCAACCCGCACAGCAAAACGACCCAAAATAGGTTGCGACTCCCTTCCCCCCAATCAACTGGATGGCCCACATAGAAAATCCACGGCCTCTCGCCACCATGACTTCATCAACAAAGCAACCACATCCCAGCTCTGAATAGAGCTTTAGTTCCCAAATTTTCGTATTCAACCCCAAACTCTACCCTGATTTTCACATGCACAGCTAGGCACAACCATTACACGAACCCAAAACCTTAATCACCGCCCCACTTGCCTGGATCTTTCACCAGCATAAGAGGGAAGAAGCTATCGGGCGAGTTGGGTCTTCGTGACCGGCAGCGGGAACTCTGAATGGGATGGGGCAGCTGCAACTCCGCTGCAGAGGCACAGGGCTACCAGGGCAGGGATCGGTTCGCATTTCGGGCGCAAGAAAAGAAATAGAGGAAGAAAGCGGTGAGTGTTGTTCAAAAGGAAGGGCAACCGTGTTCATGAAGAACAAGGCTGCTGAAGCTTAGTATTTTCTTTTTGCAAGAAGGGAGAAAAGAAGAATAAAATGAAGGTGCAGCCACCCCCCTTTTGCGCTCCACCTGGTGACCACGTGGGGGAAGGGCAAACTGTTTCTCTTTATTTTATTTCTCCCCCCCAAACGTTTAGTCTCTAATATGCTTAACATAACTAACGGGAAACGAAACAAAGAATTTGAGCGTCACAGGATGTCGCAAATGTTGTAAGCAAATCCTCATATATATATACATATACATATATATTATGACTATTATTTTTTTTAACCTAAGAAATGACCTTAGTCTCTAATATGCTTAATGTAACTAATGAGAAACGAAACAAAGAATTTGGGCGTCACAGGATGTCGCAAACGTTGTAAGCAAATCCTCTCCTTTTCATTTTCTTCACTCCCTTTTTTCCTTTTTTTTTTTTTTTTGTATTGCTTGATATTTAAAAATTTATGAAATACTTTCAAGATCATAAGCACACATAGAGTACGAGATGGTTGTTAATAAGTTTGACTTGCTGAAACACATGTCCAAGTTAGTAAGAAGACTAACAGTATGAAATTTCATAGTTTAGTATACAAAGGATGTAATTGACGATATCTATGTTTAGTACACATGACAGTCTTTGCTCGTCGCTGTCTCAAACTAGAACTGTTTCTTCCTTGAGTTGACCCTCTTCCTGCATTGCGGTTGCGAGCGAGAACGACAACGGACGGCAATGGCGTCGTCGACATAGGTGGGGAGGATCAAGCTGGGGTCGCAGGGCCTGGAGGTGTTGGCGCAGGGGCTGGGCTGCATGGGCATGTCCACCTTCTACGGCCCTCCCAAGTCGGAGCCTGACATGATCGCCCTCATCCGCCACACCGTCGACTCTGGCGTCACCTTCCTTGACACCTCCGACATCTACGGCCCCCACACCAACGAGATCCTCATCGGAAAGGTCGGTGCTTTAGGATTTCGAGTCGCGCGGTCGCTTGAAAGGTTCCACCTTTCGCATCAGCTTTAGCTTATTCACACTGGGTTTCGCGCGATTTTGCTTCCAAATCCCTCTTCTAGACGCCCCAGTCCCCAGTGTAATCAATTCTCATGCTTGGCTCTTAGTTTGAGATGTCAGACTCTCGCAGTTCGGAACGCAAAATGTCTGAAACCCAGTGATAATACTGAGTTTTGAGATGCAGAGGCATAGATGGTTGGTCTGAACTGTCGCCCCAAGTGGGTTCTAGTTATTAAGCGGTACGAACAGTCGGCGGTGCTTTTTACCAAAAAAAAAAACAGTCGGCGGTGCTCACGCAAAATTCTATGTCGGGTGACTAGGCTTTCTGATTTGTGGGGCAAATTTTTGTAGTTTACTTTGGTGTTGACTCGGTATGGAATTCGAGCAGCACTGAAGTAGGGTGAGGATCGATCTAGGGTCAACCGTGGACTGACCCTGGACTGGCAACCCTGCTGGTCCTAGTGCAATCTTGAGGGAGACTGGATCGGTCCTTGGTCTTAGAATTTTTGGACCGCATTGTGCGGGTTGGTTAAGGTCTTGAAAGTTCATGGTCGGTCCAATCCGGACTAACCCTGACTATATATATATATTATTTTTTTTTTTATTTTTTATATAAAGAAAACCTTAAAATAAATGTCGTCAATAATATTAAGCAGCTATTTAGTGAGGAGTTCAAGTAATTTTACATTATTCTTTAATAACTTAGATTTTTAATATCTTTTACGGTGTCAATAGTCATAATTTACGAATGAGAAATTTTTTTTTTGTGAGGAGTCCTCACGGCGTCCAAAAGGACATAAATGGTTTCTTACGACATCCTCCTCTAATATTCATTATCTTCTGTCTTATTTATTCTTTTAGTCTTCAATTTGCCAAAATCTAAAGAAACAACTTTTCTGCTCGCCACTCGATACTCTTCTCGCTCGCTTTGGGTTACTCGTGCCGCTTGACACTCGACCCTCACCCTCTTCGACCCTCACCCCACTCGACCTCACTGCTTGCCTTTCTTAGCTGACCTTGCTCGTCATCAAACCCATTAGATTGGTCTAGTTCTCGATTGCTCTTTCAAGGAGTACAAAAAACGAAATAACCAATTATTGGTTGATCCCGCGTTGATCTTGGAATCGACCGAAACCATTATGTCAGTTCAGTCCTTAATTGCTTTTTTAAGGAGTACAAAAAATGAAATAAAAAATTATCGGTTGGTTTCGGATTGATCCGGAAACCGGACCGAACCTAGTGGGTCGGTCCGGTTCTCGGTCCCAAGTTCAATAGAGTCGGTTCTCAGTCCCAAAAATTGAGGACCAACATTGTGCGAGTTGGTCTTAGGGTTAGGGGGTGCACCGGCCCAACCAAGACCATGCTCATCCCTACACTAAGAGAGAGAGTACAAGTGGCGACCAAGTTCGGGATCAGCTCCGCAGATGGGAAGGGGAATAGGCAAGTCCGAGGCGACCCTGCATATGTGAGGGCATCGTGCGAGGCCAACTTGAAGCAGCTTGACATCGATTGCATTGACCTCTACTACCAACACCACGTGGACGCTCGCGTCCCCGTCGAAGTCACTGTATATCCTTGTCCCATTCTTTAAATTGCTTCACTAGGTTGATGTGCACCGGGATGGTTTCACTGCGTATCTCGTGATGGTTAATATGATAAAAACTATATAATGAAAGTTACTTTTGTGTTGCGACGATTAAATAGATTTGTCTTGTGTGGGACTGAGATCAGTTGCTGGATTATCCTCTGTCCGATTAGTTTTTAGTTCTGATTCTGATAAATTAGAGATACTACTTAAAGTTTATTTAATGTGTAGTATGTTGTTCTTGCATTAAGATGTGTCGATATTGATTGATCTCGCTGATGGTGGCTGTGTCAAAATGAAATGGTTTGAAAAAAATTGGAAACGCACCTTCAGAGATACAAAATAAAGCTAACAAAGTGCACGAATTTCTGGATCTCCGACACTTAAGGTCCTTACTGTTGTTTTTGGGTCACGTGAATCTTCAAAGATCAGTGAGCTAAAGAAACACTTGATGTATGCTATGAAATATTTAATACCTTCGTAACACGAAAAGCGAGGAGTTGACAGTTAAGGATGGTAGTCAGCAATTGAGGATTGTAGCCTTTGCTGATCCCTCAATCTTTTTCTTTACATAGCTTCGGAGTCAATGCATAACTACGATCGATTCATACGTAATTCAGATGTACCTTTCAGTCATATGATTAATATGCCTTTATTAATTTTGTTATTGGAAATAATATAGTACACATATTACAAGCATGGCTTTTTTTGAATATGGTGCATTCAATTCTTGAAAGTTTGAAATTTTGGACTTTATGTAATATGATATAAACCTTTATTCTATTTTTATTGAGGATAAATACCCAAAAGTCCCAAATTATGTCTATTGTGACACAAATATTCAATTTTTTTTTTGTTATAAAATTTTTTAAACTAACTCATTGTGACAAAAAAAAGTTTGAAGTATTTATATTATAATAGGTAAGTTTAAGATTTTGTGTGATAAAAAAAACGAAAAAATCGGGATGTTTATGCCACGTATGGTTTAAACTTTTTGCGGTATGGAGTGGGTTGGAAATAGTGGTTAAGCTGCATCAGCTTCACAACACCCCCTCCTCTTTTATAATTTGCTAACATTGTTGAGACCAATCATGTGTTGGATAAGAGTTTAGACCTACTCTTATTACACAATCATTAAAATTGTCATAATTCCCTCCATGCAATATCACAAGCTCTTCTATGGTCCTTTTGGTGGGCTCGCTTGTCTTCATTTGCCTCATTTGTAGATTTTTTTTTGGTCGAAAGATAGAAAATTCATTATAACTTCAGTAACTTACAACCAGCCGCTAAGGCGTCGGCATATACAAGGTCAAGCAGAAGGTAAGGCGGATATATGTTCCAATCCTAGGCCAAAAAATTAGAGCGTTGGGCCTTAGCAACCCAGTCAGCCACAACATTTGTTTCTCGTTTAGGGCGCGCGTTTGGTAACATTTCTGTTTAAAAATTGTTCCAGGAAACAGAAATAGAAAAAAAGTGTTTCTGTTTTGGAGAACAATTTTTGAATAAAAAAATGCGTTTGGTAAACTTGTTCCGGGAATAAAAAATAAACAAAACACGTTTGATAAATTTGTGTTCTTTTTTTGTTTCTTTTAATTTTTTTAATTATTTAATTTTATTTTTCTTATTTTTATTTATTTTTTTTTTTTCTTCTTTTGGTTAGTCCGTGGCCTCAGCCATGGCCGGTGACTGACCGACGAGGGCCGGCAACGCTCGGCCTCGCCGGGGGCCGGCGATGCTTCGGCGAGGTCGCCGGTCCTCAATGGCCGGTCGCTGGCCATGGCCGAGGCCGGCAACCGGCCAAAGAAAAAAGAAAAAGAAAAGAAGAAAAAAAAGTAGAAGAAAAAGAGAGGAGAGAGAAAATTTGTTTTTAAAAATTGTTCCAGAAACAAGAAACACATTTTTCTTGTTTCTTGTTTATGTTCCAAATGTATTCCTGGGAACAAAAAAATAGATTTGGAACAAAAACGCAAACAAACGCGTTTATGTTCTTTTTTTGTTCACTAGAACAAAAAAAAAAAAAACAGAAATTTTGTTCATAAACAGAAATAAAGAACGTTAACAAACAGGGTCTTACAGAACCGAACGAGTAGTTTAGAGAATAGGGAAATCAACGCAGTCACCTCCTCAAGCAAAACACGAGCCTCCCATGGCGGTAGTTCCTGACCTGTAACAGTAGCAACAACATTACAACAATCTGAGTCAATTGTGATCGAAGCCTGATGGAGCCCTTGGTTCAGTAGATGCCGAGTGCAAAGGTAAGAGCCTGGAATTCCGCTATTAAAGCTGAAGCCGCTGGAAATTAATATGTATAAACATCAGTAAGTCTACCATACTGATCTCTGCAAATCGACGCCATTGATCCATATGTGCTTCCTGATTGAAAGGAGGCATCGATATTGCATTTTATAGTTCTTGGTCCTGGTGGATGCCAAATCTGATGTTGCTACGATCTGTAGCCTGTGTCGAAGGAAAAGATGGAGAACGTAGATGCAATCAGGTCTATAATAAAGCTGTCTCCACTGCTAAAGAAGAATCCAGAGGTTGGCCACAAAAAATATAACCATTCCTCATTCGCCAGATCTGCTAAAGAACATTGGCGATGAGCTCCAGAATAGGTAAGTGGTTCGACTTTTCGACCTTTTCTATCAATCAAGCTTCGATTCGAGTAACTGAACTAGGCTGGATATGTATGTTGATCTGTGGATGGTCCCAGATGCCTGTAGTCCATGAGCATAATAGAAATAAATGCTCTAAGGTTTCTGGAATGGGTTGTTTACATAATTGGCAGAAATGTTCACAAATAATCTTTCGATTGAATAAGTTGTCTTTAGAAGCAACAACATTTTGACATACAGACCATAAGAAGATGCGGATTTTTGGAGCTGTACTCATAGTCCATATTTTCTTCCAGAGAATCCTAGGATGCTGATATGATGTTAATGCTCTACTATTGTTGTTATTTCTATTCATAGTAGACCGGGCATGATAATTGCTCTTCACCGTATGACAGCCATCCTTGTTGGTTGTCCATACTAGTTGATCTTAAGCAAAATTTGGTCTAACTGGAATGGTTAGAACCTCTGTTATAATTTGATCATCTAAAAAACTACTAAGCAAAGGGATATTCCAACTGTTCTGGAGTGGATCAATGAGATCAGCCACCAGTTTGGGTTCCTTTCTAGCCACAGGTCCGCCAATGACTCCTCTTGGTAACCAGCAATCCTCTCTTATTCAAATACTCCTTCATTACCCATTGACCATCTAACATGAGGATTATAGCATCCTGACCAACTAACATACTCTGCCACCCCTAGGATGGGCGAGTTCCTTAGTCGGCCAAATGAAATATGTGGAATGATAATAAAGACCTTTAAAAATCTGACTTCATAAAGCTTGAGGCTGTTGTAGTAATCGCCACACTTGCTTACCAAGCATGGCTCTGTTAAAATCAATAAGGTCATGAAATCCTAGGTCGCCTTTAGTCTTACTCCTCTTTACAATTTCCCAGTGTTTCCAATGTATCCCTGCTTTGTTCGAATCATTTTTCCACTAGAAACGAGCAATTCTCTTTTCTATAGATCGACAAAGAGACAAAGGAAGTTTGAAAATGGACATAGCATAGTGAGGAAGTGCCTGGATGACAGATTTAATGAGAATTTACTTGCCCCCTTCGAAATAAACTTCTCCTTTCATCCTTCCAACTTAGCTACCACTCGTCCCAACAGCCAAGAGAACATTTTCTTTTTTGAGTAGCCCCAATCAGACCGTATTCCCAAATATTTTCCATAGTTTTGTAGCACTGGAACTCTGAATTTAGACGACATGTTTTCCTGTAAGCCAAAATGACAATGCTTGGAGAAAATAAGGCATGATTTGTTATGGTTCAAAGCCTGTCCAGTGGCTAGACAATACTGATTTAAAATATTTGCCAAGTTCTAACATTCCCGGATACTTGCATTAAGAAAAAAGATAGCATCGTCCACAAAAATAAATGGGATAGTACAAGACACCATCTATTTAACTTAACTCCCTTTAAATGACCCATGTCGACTGCTTGAGTAATCAGAGTAGATAAGACATTCGCTAATAGGATAAAGATATATGGAGATAGAGGGTCACCTTGTCTGATGCCACAGGTTGGATGGAAAAAGGGAAGTAGCCCACCATTAAAGCGGACACTATAAGATGTAGCAGTGATGCATTAGAGTATCAAGTGCACCCACCATGGATGGAAACCCAATATGAGAAGATAATCTTTTAGGAAATCACATTCTACTCTATCGTAGGCCTTTTTCATATCAGTCTTGAGGATTGCATAAAATTGTTGCGTTCGCATTCGGGTCTTATACTGATGAAGAACTTCCTGGACAACTAGAATGTTGTCTTGAATCTGTCGTCCAGTCACAAAGCCGATTGTTCCATGGAAATCAGATTAGGTAAGCAAGGTTTGAGATGGTTGGCAAGTACCTTGGAAATGACCTTATAAGCAAAGTTGCAGAGACTAATCGGTCTGTATTGATCGAGGCTCTCGGGGTGAGGCGTCTTTGGGATCAAAGCTATGATCATCCGATTCAAATGTTTAGGCATCCGGCTTGACTGAAAAAAGCGATGTACTAGAAGATGAAGATCCGATTTAATGACCTCCCAATGAGTTTGAAAAAACAAACCATTGAAACCATCAGGGCTAGGAGCCTTTGTAGTACCCAATTGAAAGGTTGCAAGTCAAATCTCCTCTAAAGAAATCATTGCCATTAGTCTATTGTTCATTTCCATAGTAACAATCTGCGGGCATTGCTGGAGTATAGGTTCATATTCTCTATGTCCCACAGTCGTATATAATTCAGTAAAAAAGGTGGACACCATAGCTTTTAAAACCTCTGAATCACGAATCCAGCGATGATTGTCATCCTGCAACATGACAATGCGGTTTTGTTGTCGTCTTTGGAGGGTAGCAACATGAAAGAACTTAGTGTTCTTATCCCCCCATTTCAACCATTGTATTCTCGAACGCATGCCCAATGTTGTTCCTCTTGTTGCCAAGTCCGCCTTAATTCCTCTTTAATTTGGGTTACTTCGAATCCATTAATAGATAGTTGCTGCTGATTTATAATGTTATGAAGTTTCTGCTATAAAGCCATAACTTTAAGGTCACCCCTAGGAAATTTAGAGTGACTCCACTTGGTTAATGCAAATGAGACTTTTCTTAGTTTGGGGAGGATATCACAACCATGCACATGCTCTGAATTCCATGCTTATGATATAACTTGTTGGCATTCTTCATCGTCATTCTAATAAGATTCAAAACTGAAATTCTTCCTACACCTTCTATACGATGTTGAAGTATTTATAATCAATGGGCTATGGTCGGAACCCACCGTGGGTAAAGCGAAGACCTCTGCATTAGGAAATAAAAGGCGCCAATCAAGAGTGCACACTGCCCTGTCCAGCCTTTCGTTCACTAGAGCATCACCCTCTCTGTTATTCATCCAAGTGAAACGACACCTTTACTCTCTAACTCCATTAGAGAACAATCATTGAGAACCTGCCGAAAAGAAAGCATATGGGGATGATGTGCTTGCCTTTTCCCAACCTTTTTCCCACGGATAAAGGACTTCATTAAAATCACCAACACATATCCAGGGTAGTACATTAATCGAACTAATATGTTGAAGCTCATTCCACAAGAGTTGTCGATATTGAAAATCATATGGAGCATGAACACAAGTCAGTCGAATAGTACGGTCTTCCGACGCTTCCCTATAAGTCATATCAATATAATCCTTCAATGCATTTAGCACTTCTATGGATACCGATCGTTCCAAAATACTGCTAGACCTCCTGCCAGCCCAACAGGGTTGATAACATGAGCATTAGTAAAGTGTAAACGCCACTGAATACTGGTAAGCTTCATTGTGCTATTCTTCGTCTCCATTAAAAACACAAAATTGGGCTTTTCCTTGGCCGTCATGGCCTTAAGCTCTTCAACTGTCAGGGGATTGCCCAAACGCTGACAGTTCCAGCATATAAGTTTCATTTGTATGATGGTGGCTGTTGAGGGCTAGCCACCAGAGCCCAAGGACGAGCTTCTCCCTCATCTAGAACAGGTGTTTCCAGTAAGCTTGCTTCATCCAGATCTTGCAAGACTACACCCTTTGCATCTGATTGCATGTATCTTCTCTGTTTTTTGGCTATTCCCACCTTAGGTGTCAAACAGGAATTTTTAACTTTCTTATACTATTTAAAATCCGAAGGAGGGGGCTGAGCACTTTTCATTTTGACAGATGCATGAATTGGTGTGGTATGGATAAAGCTCCCCTGAGGATGCTGCTAGTCACCATGTAGAGGTTGCAGAACTATTGGTAAATCTGGTGGAGCAGTGGGTACTTCTGCAGCAGAGGTTGGTGGTAGCAAAGGGGGCAAAGGCTAAAGTTGCGAGGGAGGTGTCTCAGGTATAGTATCTTCAGACTGTGCTACTGTAGAGGGCGATGTGTAAAAAGTGTGCCAAAAAGGACTAGGTTCAGCCTTAAGCCATTGACCATACACCATACTATCTCTTCCATCAAAATTAACCTCATCGTAGGGGATAGCCTTGCAATACATGGCATAATGACCCAACCTTCCACAAGAATAGCAAAAATGCAAAGGTGCTCATAGCGAAAGTCAAGCCAGAGTAGTTTCCCCTCAAGATGGACCAACTTTCCTGCCCTTAAAGGGTCCTGCAGCGGTAAGTCAACTCGTGCTCTTGCAGTCCTGGAAGAGGTTCCCTCTTTTGCATCAACTCTGACCTCTATTACATGACCAATGTCTTGCACAGCCTTTGTTATCATCTGCACAGTTGTCCATTCCAAGGGTAATCTGAAAATTTGTATCCAAAAAGTACATGTCGAAAAGTCATAGCAATGTAGAGGGGTATTGGGCTGCCTTGGTTTGAGAATAAATAGGTGGCCCGAAAAAAGCCAAGGACCGCCAACAAGAACCCGCTGTTTATCGGCAATGGAATGAAATTGTACAACATATAAACTAGCGTCGTGTTGGGTAAATTCAACTCTTTTTGTCTTCCAAGCCTTTTTTAATGTACTCTGGAAGGCGGGGAAATTGATGGATGGATTAGACAAAAGCCATCCGACCAACGTTAACCTACATTCTGCCAAATTTTCAGGTTCTGGTTCATCCTCCCAGACGTCAATATGCTTCTTAGTAGAAAGCCCACCCAATCAGGAACACAAAGCAGCCAGGCGTACAGAGTCATGATCCTCATCCGAATCCATCCCACCCACAGAGATGAAATCAAAAGCAACAAGAGACCCCAAATAGAAAGCATCTCATATGGTGGAAGATACAAAACAGCACATGCAGCAATGAATTCAGAGAATCCATCCAGAAAGTGAAGGGTAAAACAGAGGAGGTAAATCGTACCAGGGAAATACTCGCTGAAGTAGTAGGCCGAAAAAACCAGTAGAGCTACGGTCGGAAGATGATAAGCATAGCCAAAGGTGCAATAACAAAGAAGCCACAACAAGAATTCATGGCCCAACGTCAATTTCGATGATGAAGACAACGGCGTAAAAGCGGGTTTCGGTAATGAACAGAGAACCAAGGAAAGGGACGGAAACTTACAAGTGCAGAAGGATAGATTTAGTGGAGAGTAGGGTTAGGGTTCGGTTTACCATTGCTATCACAGGATAGAACAATTCTCTTCATAACAAGAGGAAAGGGACTCTTCATAACGAGAGGTTTTTTTCCTCTTTTGTAGATTAAGCAACCGTTTTTGGGAATATTATTATCTCTCTCCCCCCCTTTTTCCCATCAGTTTTCCCTTTGCTTTTCTTAGGACTAACTCCTCCCATTGAGAAAAAGGTTGGGTTGACGTTAATGTGAGAGAGAGAGAGAAAGAGGGGGAGAGGGAGAGCCAAGGCTAGAGTGGAAGTGAAGGCATTCCTTCAAGGACGCTAATTCAAAGCATTAGCAGAGCGTTTCTTGAATTTCAAGATTTAATGGTGATGAACTCGTAGTCCTGGAGGAGAAGACCAATTAATTTAAGATGATAATTTGGTAAAGAAAATCTTTAATTGAGAAATGCTGATAATAATTTCGACACGAAAAAATGATGATTCCCGTTTTAGATAAAATCGGGTAGAACTCGGCTTTGACAATTGGTGTTACTGATTAAACATAAGAAACACGTTGCCCTTCAATACATCTTGTAACTTTGAGATTATATAGCAAACAACTTTCCAAGAGATCTGGAATGTGCTTGCTTTCATGAAGCTATAGAATCGAATCTATATATTGAAAAATGAATGAACAATGGAACTCTCCATCCCAATTACTATTTTTGGGCTTTCAGCTGATATTTTGAGTATTTGGCTCCAACGGCAGTGGAGGCGTTACTTTACATACCTCGGCATTGAACCCACATTCCATCAGAACGAACAGCCATGCTCGCTGCTGTTCGGAGAGTATCATTTGGACCTTTTACTTCAACAAGCTTCGCTTCGCCTCGATATTCTACATGGAAGCGCCACAATAACAAATCTGGCATCCCACTAGACCAGCTACGGTAATCCTGAGAGAGAAGCCGGCAAAGAGAGGCCAAACAAGGTCCACCAACGCAAGTAACAGCTGCACGCAGTTCTGAGAGTGAATGCCGATCCCAGTTAACTCCACGGCATGCAGTTCCTACGTGTGACTCCCATGATTTAATAAGAATCTCCTCAGCCATGCCGTCGTGAATATTTTGCAGATGGGTCTCTATGAGGCCCTTCCTTGCTAGATAAAAGCTATCTGTCTCCAAATCCAAAGGAGCCGTCTAGAGAAAAGAATATCCAATCGTCAATGAAAAAGACTTGTGATTAGAACCATTCCCGATAAGTTCATATAAAGAATATTTCCTGAACCCATGCAGTGATATTCTACCGGTTGTAAGTTAGGGTAGCACGTACAATTACTTTATGGACTCCACACCTATATAACAATCAAATGAACTGTCCAATGTTGGTTAAATAAACTTGTAATTTCAACATACCTGAAATTTCGTGCGGAAGACATTCGGTACGTCAGAAAAAATAACATCCCACATAAGAAGCCCAAAAATGGTCAACCAAATGCCACTCTCCGTATGAACTCCACTCCAGCAACCTCCTTCACTGGCATAATACTGTAGAGCAAGCTGCTCAACTCCACATTGTTCTCCATCTTCTCCATAGAACCTGCTCTTTTTCCCCATTTCACAGTTCAAAGGCCTCCCTTGGACATGAACCTAATCAATGACCAAATGAAATAATATCAATGCCATCAAGTTCTGTGAACTAATATAGTTAAGGCTTTAATAATGGAAGAAACTCCTCCAAAGTTTTGATTCTTTAAAAAAGCAATAGTCACATTACTTCCTTAATTTTCCATTTTGTAATCTCAAAGGAACGGGGAATTTTCCAGCACCTTGGTGGTGATCCTAAGCGAAGAATGCGCTTTTGCAGTGCTATCCTTGACCCAGCACGCACCCATGGATCCAAGAGACCATCCTCTACAACTGAAAGGCTCTCGTCCAGGAATCCCAGATGCTCCAAGTCAATAGACAGCCTTACAGTCCAGTATCCTCTCCTTCTGTCAGATATAAAACAGTCTAAAAGCGCTTCAGTAGATTTATTGCGTCTTGGTACCTAAGCATGAAAATAGTCTCCTTAAGATGGTCTAAATTAAAGCATTCAGCTTATCTTTAGAAAAAGGGGGCAAATGGAATCGAAGGCAATCAGCCAAAACCTAGTCTAAAGTGAATACTTGGAGCATATGATCCAATACGTGTGGCAAAATATGCAACTGTCAACTATACTAATACTAGCCTCTTCATCTCTCACCACCAATGCTTCAAGAAGTCACGATCGAACTTGCTAAAACACTAGTAATGACAATTGTCGACTTCACAAATTAATAATTAAGGTCCATACTAATGGAAGTAACTTAACATAACCATAACAATTACATGTCTTAATTTCACTACTGGAGTGGCACATTCAAGAGGAAGCAAAAAGCATCAAATTCATTGTTCAATCCATACCTATGTTCACGTTCAAGATAGGAGATTCCTAACAACATCACCTTGGAGTAGACCCAAGAAGCTGTGAAGCATGAAATAAAGGCAGCTTCTGAACCTGAAATGGATGATCTAGATAAATTTTCGGAAGGAAGATTCACACAAGAGTCTGCAATTTTAAACATCTCAACACTTGGTCTGCGTCATTCTGATCAAGTGACTCATCCATCAACTGTGCTACTTCAATAGCCTGCCACATGCACAGATCCCATGTAATAAACACAATCAAAGTCCACATATCATAGTGACACCAAAAGAAATAAGGACCTCTTCATAATCTAGGAGGCGACTTTGAGAAGAGAAAATTTGTTCTGAATTTGTGCAGTTGTAAGTTGGATATTTGACTGCTCCCAGATCAACTAGAAGAAATGTAGACAGATCCTGTTCTCCATTCAGGAAGAAAATTCTCTGCAGATAGACTTGGGTCAGATGCCAACTACGATGATAATTAGGGTCACCAAATCTGTCAGAAGATGGCATGCCAGTACCTCAGCACGCCAGAAAACAGTTTCAGCTCTCGGGGATATTTTTACACACACACCAGCTTTATCCAGAAGCATACTTGGAAGAACTGGGCTAGATGTGGAAGATCAAAAATAAAGAATGAAGTAAATACTCATATACCCAGCTAACAAGCCAGTAAATACCATCAACTGAAAGTAGGTGTACCATAATCCATCTCTATACGAACATAGAGCTGATGCAATAAGATCCTTCTTTGTTGAATTCTGGCTGCCTTTCTGAAACCTCCTCCATCAAATCCAAAAGGCATAAGGCAGACTCCATCAGATAAGGAAGAAACAACATACCAAACTGATACAGAATTCAATTTACAGCTGAAAATTTCGTTTCTAAAAGGTTTTCCTATGCCAGCACAAACATCAACTTGCCCATGATGTAAGTTCAAATCAAGTTGCAATTCTATCCTCCTTTTTCACAAAAAAAAAAAAAATTCCTGACAAAGACCACAACTAAAACCTTATCTCTGCAATCTAAGCCCATATTCACAGAATGTAACTGGAAATGACAAAGCTCATAGAATTTAGATGAAATTTTACACTAGGACATAAATATAGCATCAAGTTGAACTCTTCTTTGATGTCACATAGAAGTTAGTTGAAATTTCATTAAGTTTCTCCATATTCTTCCTCTAATTCATTCTCTAACCAAAAGATGCATCCTTGTTGGTTGCTAGCAAAAAATAGGTTCCCCATAAGACTAAGGGGATGCCCTCACACCAATATTACTTGGAGGAAGAATAGCAAAATAGAGAAGTACGACTCATTTAAGATCCTAAAGCTTTATCCTTTTTTTTTTTTTTTACTTCGTCTCTATATTTGAGATTTTTATGGCTTAGCTGGCAAGAGATATTAGGAAACTTAACAAGCATATTCTGTGGGAATGTGTGGGCTCTAGAGTTTGCCATCCTCTGGTCAACTCCTCCTTATGTAGGGAAAGGTAGAGAACTTACGGTTCATGCTGGAATGTGCAGCAAAAGCATAACTATTCCTCATAACAAACAAAGTTAAGTTGTTGGATCCTAATCTCGTGGGTGCACGTCAAGGAACCAGATGTTGGACTGCCAAAAAGTCTGAAAGGATCACATGTGGGCATGCTTGTTAACCAATGTGAGCTAATAAACGCACTGTGCATTTTATAGCCGTATCTGATTGTCTGATGCACAAGAAGCATACACAGGCCACAAAATGAATACTCAGAATCCCAACAAATTGAGGAAAACAGTAATATGTGGAACTTATGGTCGATATCGTCCCAATCGAAAAATGACATTGACACGTCACATCACATGAATAAGAGACCTTGTGCTGGCCAAGCAGAATTCATACTAATATCCTAAGGAATGGATAAAATATCTGGCCCATATCTGTCCACATAATTAATTTTGACTGTGTGGTAATCGAAAGCCAACTAGCTCTTGGAACATAAACTGTGGGTGCAGCCAATTTTAGAAAGACCCATCCAAAATGCTCCATTTTAGATGGAAAACCTGTACAACATATAAGGATAAGAAAATGAATTCAGCCAGACCAGACCTATGTGAATGGGGTTCTTGCTGAAGCAGCTTAATTAGATAATTATCACACTAGAACTTAACTGAAGCTGTGCAGCACCAAACGGAAGAAACTACTAAATGGCATAATAAAAGGCATCTGAAATGCAAAGAAAGAGCATACAAAGTAGGATTCAGACCAAGTTAAGCTGAGTTTTAATTCCAAGGAACTAATCTATGCATTGGTCAAGGTGAAACTAATGTACCAACACCACTTACAACTCTCAAGTGATTTCATCCAAAAACAAAAGTTTGGACTGCCTCTTGAAGAATGTGCAAATTAATATAATTTCCCGAGAAACGTGTACAAGGGGAAGAAAAACAACTAACTAAATCTTTTCAACATATTGATTATTTTATCATCAAGAAACCCCTGCTGTCTTTATCTAATTTATATCTCACTTGGACAGATGGATGTTAAGTAATCAAATGTCAGCTTGTTTGACATATGACTCGAAAGGCAAAAAAATCAGTACAAATGGATTTATTTGGGGTATTTGTTTTCGCTTGCTTAATTCATGAAGGATGTCACATAAGCTCTCATGTTTTCTTCTTGCCCCAAAAAGTGGCACTACACAATCATTTGCATACTTAGGGGGTGTTTGGTTGGGCATTCCCAAGGGACTTTGGGCCCCCAAAGCCCCTTGGGAGAAATTTTGGGTGTTTGGCAAGGGCTTTTGAATGCCCATTTGTGAAATGCGGGCATTCCACATGCTCAAAGCCCAATGCTAGGGTAGGGCAACTTTGAGCATTCATCATTCTCCCAATGCAAGCTCACTGTTCACGCTTCTTCCCCATGACTTCTTCGAGTTCTCCACTGCCGCCTTCATTGTCAACACTACCTCCACCTTCGCCTCCATCATCGACGCCGCCTCCGCCTCAGCCATTGACGCCTTCCTCTTTTGCAACAGATCCATCCTCTTCGACGAGCGCGAGCAGCACCGGTCGACTCCTTCGGCTCGTGAGAACTAGGACTCAAGCCGCTAGATCTAGCCGTCGAAGGCCAGATCTAGCGGTCCAGGGGCCAGACCGGCTGTCCGACGAAGAGATCTGGCCGTCGGACGACGAGATCTGGCCTTCCGACGGCCAGATCTGGCCTTCACCCCCCCCACCCCGACCAACCCGACAGCCCTCCCGCCCCGCTATTCGGGACGCCCCGACTTCGAGTTCTCCACCGCCCCGCCGCCACCTCCGCCTCCACCTCCACCGTCGACGCCTTCCTCTTCTGCAGCAGATCCATCCCCCTCCGACTCCTTCGGCTCGCACGAATCAGGCCGTCTAGAGGCCAGATCTAGCCGTTCAGCGGCCAGATCTGGCCTCTGCGACCATAGACGACGGCGTGCGTCTACGGTTTGGAGGCCAAATCGGGTCGCCGGATAGCCAGATCTGGCCATCCGGCATCACTGGCCACCGGATTTGATTTTCAGATTTAAAAAAAAAAATTAAAAGCAAAAGCCCATTTGTAATAAGTTTTGCCAAATGGTATTTTTACACAAGTCACTTTCCAATGCGTAATTTGTCAAACACCCGAGCATTTCCGAAAACCCCTTTACCCTAAAGATATTTGCATTTGGCCAAGAGCATTTCTCCAAAACCAAACCAAACGGGCCCTTAGAACATTGAGATTACATATTCAGGACAAACAACAGGAGCATACCTTCTTTGGTATACAGGAGATCTCACGAAGTTCAGAAACAGTAAGCACTCTTTAAGATACCCATCTTTTCATCTATTTGTAGGCCTTCTGCACAATCAAATGGAACCACATATCCTCTCCCTGCATTGTTATTTAGAAGTCTGCATGTACTAAACAAATGAACATTCCAAATAACGAGAGAGCTCATTGACAGCTTGCAGAGTGTCACGACCTATCATTGGGGGGAGGGAACAAATTTAGGGGTATTGCCTAAGGACGGGCCTAAAACCCATGATTAGGCGCGGGCTCTCCCAAGCCCATACTCCGCGTGATGTTGGGATATTTTTTTATGAATTTTGCATAAAAGGAGTCGCCACTAACCTATTGGGGTCGGGTAGAAACCAAGTAAGGTATGAGAGTATACCTCACTTCCTACACAACTAGAGAATCTAGGGTCGGGGACTTGATTACACTAATTGACTAATTAGTGCCCTTTCGATACCTAATTTTGTTCATTTTAACAAAATGATTTTTGGTAGGCATTTTGGATTGATTTTATACCTATCCACTAACATGTGAGGTGATCATGCGCGTGCGCAATCATTAAAGTAACATTCATAGCTACCAAGACCCTAATTGCTATCAAATTAAACATGTGCGATTAAATATAACAAGATATGCAAATTAAACATGCGATATAATTAAAAGATGAGAAAATAAAGGACTAATTACACTAAAAAAAACAATACATAACAATTCATAATCAAACCCCACAATTTTTGGATTTTAGAAACTTTTTAATTTTTTTAAATATTTTTTTATAAATTTTTCATAATTTTTTATAATTTTTGTTGACACCTAAATTTTACCTAATCATTTAGTAATTAGTTGCATAAAAAAATAATAAAATAATAAAAAAAAAAAGTAAAATTGCATTTCATGTAGTGGCATTTGCATTGGTACTAAAAGGGCAACAAGACGCAGCGGCTTGTGGTCGATAATATTCACAAAAAGGATGGTCTCTCTCTCTCCACTGATCTGAACGCGCATTAAAGAAAGCAAAGAAAAAATTCTCCACTGCACACGCGAGAATTCCGGAGAAAGTCTGCAAGAAGATGGGCTCATAATTTTGTAAAATTTTATAGTGAGTTGTTGCAAGGAATTCTCTCCTTCCTGGAGAGCAAATCCGCTGGAAAAGAAAGTTCGAAGAAAGTTCCTACACGTCCATTGTCTCTCTTTCATTAATGCATGCATTAAATCGGCGGACGTGCGGACGTGGTAGGGGCCCTCGAGTGAAAGGTGGTCTCTCTCTTGCTAGTATGAAAACACACAATGAAAGTCAGAAAAATAGAAGAAAGAAGAGTGCTTCACGTCCATTGTCTCTCCCTCATTAATGCCTGCACATGCACGCATTAAATGGGCGAGTGAAAATTCTAGAGAAGCCACAACCGTGAGAAAGAAGACTTTACTGCACACGCGGAAATTCTGGGGAAAGCCTGCAAGAGGATAGGCCAGCATTTTCATAGTACTTTCCTTCCCAGATCGGTGGCCACCATATTTGAAAAAAAGAACCAAACTTGAACAAGCAAAGAAAAGTCGCGGCTACCTCCTGATTCACCTGTTCACACTAAGGTTGATTGTTGCCTATAAATAAGCATGGATTATCAGCTTAAAAGGGGATGGAAGGAAAGAGAAAAAAAATTCAGTCGAGAGGTTTGAGAGGGGAGCGAAAAAGTAAAAAATTTCATTGTGAAAAGGTTCTCCTTCGGTCAGACAAGTGAAGGGAAGGGAGTGTGTCGAAAAAAAAAAAAAAAAAAAAAAAAAACCATAAAGAAGAAAAGATGAAGTCAGGGGGAGGAGATTAAAAAAGAGAAAAAGCATAAGAGAGAGACCGCAGAGAGTGAGACGTGAGAGAGAGACAGAGAAAAGAAGTGACCAAACAGCAAAAAAAAAAACCAAAAAAAAAACAAAAAAAAGAGAGGACAAGACCCATACTGTTCATCTTCTCCGAGAGTTCTTCGCTCCTGGATTTCCACCGGTCTATGCTCCTACGCCGTTTGACCCCAGCAGCGAATCTACTGCTTTCCGCTCCTGCAAACCACCGCCACCAACGCCTCTGCCCCGTCTGAAAAGAAGCCCCGAAGCCATCGACCACCGCAACGCCCAACCTCGCCTACGGCCTGTGTCGGTTCGCCTATTGTCCCCTCGCGCTAGTCACCGCACCAGCACTGTCGTTCATCGCCCCATGCTGTGAACGCGACGACCCGACGCCCTTTCTACCCGAGCGTTGCCCCGTTGACCTGCCCCACCTCCACGCCCGCTGCTACCTCGTCGCTCCATCAGCACCCGGCTCACCCACAAGCTCGCACCGCCGCTCGTCGCTCCTGCTGTGAATGCGATGACCCGACACCTCTGACCGCCCGAAGCTCCGTCGCCATTGCCCTTGCCATTCCACCAGCCGCCGAAGCTCCTCCTCACCCGCGAGCTCGTGCTTTGCACTCGCAGCCAGCACTGCACCTCCCGTTGACGCCATGAGCATCCTCCGGCCCACACCCACGGTCGTGCTTCGACCGCCGCACTAGCAACCCCGAGCTCCATCCTACTCACCGCCCAACGCCTCGGCTTGACGCCCTGCCGTCCTCGACACTGCGGCAACTCCACCATCTCGCGCGACACCGGCCGTCTCGAGCCTTCCGCAACGCCGGACGCCATTCTCGTTGCGACCGTTGCCGGAAGCTGCCGCCGCGCTCCTTTGCCATCGATCCGCCGAGTCCACCAGCTCTCCCTCTGAGTTCTTGCTCTTGAGCTGCGCCACCCACCGCACCAGCAACGACTTGCTGTTACCCCGCTCCGCCGTTGACGCGAGATCTTGTTTTCGCTCGCCGTCCGTGAAGCCCGACGCCGGGGATCCACCCTCCTTCACCGTCGGTCCACCGGTCATTGCTGGTTCATCTTCGCCGGAGTTGTCCCTCCGGACTGACGACCTGCTTCCCTTCGGAGACCCACGACAAAGCTGTGCGTGGGAAAGGAAAAGGTAAAAAAAAAAACACAAAAGGGGAACATTAGGTAGTTTTTTATTATTATTTATTTTTTAGTTTTTAGCGTCATTATTCATTAATGCATGATTGAAGTTCCAATGTAAAATAACCCCTCAAATTTGGGATTAGGAGTTCGATTTTCGCGCCCGAAATCCAACGCACGACCTCTTACAGAAATCAACAATTCAATCTCATGCCCGAGATTCGATTCGCGATTTAATTTAAAATTGATCAACCCGATCTCATGCGCGAGATATGGTTCGTCAATTTTGGGTATTAACTTTATCTTGATTGGATTGGATATCGAGTTATTTGAATTACCTTTTGTTTTTGCATAAGAAGAATTCATAAAAAAAAAAAATGCAAGTTAGATCGGGCTAGGGTTAGCGTATTTAGTTATTTCGTTTTTTAAAATAACAAAAATCCAAAAAAAAGGCATTCAAGATATTAGTTGTTTTTAAGAATTGCACGTGTCAATTTAGAATACGATTTTTGATTCTAAATTTTTACAACAAAAAAATCCCAAGAAAAATTAATTAATTTAGGATACTAGTTTTTTTTGTAGGGTGCATAATAGGTTTTTTTAAAATGCATGTTTTAGAAGAGATAACATGTCCCTTTAATTTTCACTCTAGTAGTTTTTTTTTTAGTGTTTTTAATTACGAATTTTCATTAAAAAAATCATCATGCATTTTAGAATAGAATTGCATGTCTCATTTAAGTTTAGATCAATTTGCATCTTAGGTTATAAATTGCTAGATTAAAATAACGTCTTAGTTTAAATTAGGATTTAGCATGACTTAATCATAAGTTTAAATTGGATGGAATTTTAATTTAGCTAGGTAATTTTTACATTTTTCTTAATTTTGAATATCATGAAAAATACAAAAAATTGTCTTTAGATAAATTAGTTTCAATTTTTAGGATAAATTGCATTTTTAGGAATAGAAATATCATGTGCACGTCATGTAGAACTAGGCTCATTTAATTAAAAATTGCCCGTCATTATAATTAGGTCATTTTGATTTGCATATTTAATTATTGCATGTGCATTAAGAAAACACACACAATATATATATTTTTTACTCATGTCATGTAGTTTAGAACACATGGTCATGCCATTTCATGTTAGATTAGATGCACTGCATGGTTCTCATTGAAAAAGTGAAAACAAAATTGAGAAATTACATTGTTAAATAGAAATCATATCTTGGATGGCGGATGTGAATTCTAATTTAACACTGCAAATGTTTTCATTGCCACGAGGTAAGTCCTGCATTTTTCTTACTTGTTTTCTTGAGTGCTAAATTGGTGGATTGCGTACCCGCATGATCACTTCACATGTTAAGGAGGTAAATTAAAATCAATTCAAGCTGCCTGCAAAACATTTTTTTTTAAAAAGAAAAGGTACCGAAAGGGCATTAGACAAGTCTAGTGTAACCAAGTCCCCGAACTCACAATCTCTGGTTCGTAGGAGTGAAGTAATTCTCCCGTTACTTTACTTGAGTTTCTAATCGACCCACCAAAAATAGATTAGTGGCGACTCCTAATTGAAAAATCAATTGCATGTTAAGAATTTGAACTTAAGTCGCGAATTGGTATGGGTTTGGGAGAGCCCGAGCTAAGTCTAGGCTTAGTAATCCATTAGCCGAACCCTTAGGTGGTCCAACCCGCTTCGGGGAGGTCGCGATAGCTTGGCGACTCCGCTGGGGACTTGAGTTGAAACTCTTAGTGGACTTATGCCAATTTTCTTTTTGAAAAATATTTTGTTTGGCAGCGAGGATTCCAGGTATGTCCCTAACATTTAAGGTGTTAAATGTTCTTGCAGGATAGGAGGTATAAGGGGAAGTGTTTGCTAACCTTTGTTTTGTAGGGAGGTGTAGGAATGTATGGTTTATTTTCATAAACGAAGTGTTGTTTGATATAAATTGTCGTGCATGCCTTGCATCTAGCACTACACTATTGCACACACAACCCGCTGCCGGACCTGGGTCGCATAGGATCATCTAGGATGGTATTGAGATGGATACCACTTCGACCGCATGCCCGCGGTATGAGTTACCCATTTCAATCCCGAAGTTTCTTTTCTAGCGTCAAGAGTATCCACCTCGGTTCGCATGCTCGCAACCCAGGTCGGCTCTTTGACCAAGCCAAAGTTATGAGAACCCGACTTAGTTCGCACACCCGCGGCTAGTCTGGTCATTCTTGTGGCTTCACTTTGTTAAGCCTTATAGACTAGAAATCGAGCCACTTACCATGCGCATGTCTATGTGATTGCCCCTTGTTTATTGGTAAAGTAAGTTTTCCATATTCGCACTCTTGCAATCTACTTACTTTATTATATCATTTTGTCGGTCCATGGCATTAGAATAGTCCTGAGTCTTGATCAATATACAATGGGAATACCGGACATTTGAATTATTCTCCCTCCAAAGGAAGAGCTTAGCGTATGGTGGGACAAGTTAGACCAAGCTGGCCATCAATTTGTAGAGTCACACATTAGTCGACTACTTCCATTACTGCGTGTCAACATCCACGGCGGCCTCATCCAAGCACTTGCTCATTGTTGGTGCCCCGAGACTTCTACTTTCATCTTCAGCGGTAAGCATGAACTCACGCCCACCTTGGAAGAGTATAGCATTGCCATAGGAAAATCTTTGAAAGCTGAATTAATTAGTCCACCTATCGGAATAGACCCCGTTGTGGCCTTATCCGATTTTCTGAGAATTAAGGAGGATAATGTAAGAAAGGTTTTAAAAGCTCACCGCAATACATGTCATTTATCTTTTCTAAAAGAATGTTTTGAAAATGGCAATTCATTTCAAATGAGAAGGGTTTTCCTTTTAGCTTTCTTTGGGTTTATACTTTTTCCTCATTGCAAGAATGCTATTAACCCTTTGATGGCTCACTTAGTTGAACAAGTGTTGGGAGGAAAAATTTTCGTAAACACTATTTTGGCTGAAACCTTTCTTTCCCTCACTCGATTTAAAGGAAGCATTGATAAGACCTTCCATTCCTCTCCTGAGCTTTTACAAATTTGGTTTCTTTCTCATATAAAAGGGTTTGGTGGTTCAATGACTATACTTGATGTTAATAACTCTAATCACCCCATTATGAGATTTGAGAATAAGCGAAAACATGCACCGGATTACTACTATTCTAGGTGGCTAGCTTTCATGAGAAAACCTACTTCCAAGAGTTTTCTATGGCATGCTATGTGGTTCTAAGTTCGTGTGGTGAGACTCACGTGTGGAGGTGTTGGCCCAATCCCTCTACTGGGATTCACTGGAGCAACGGAGTACTATCCGACTAAAGTGACCCGTCAGTATCAAGTTGTGCAAGAGCTTCCCCCGGCATTGCAAGCAGATCCACTCCAAGCCAACTTCGTTGATGGAGACCGAGACCATGAAGATTCCATTCTCACAATTAAATCAATGTGGGATATGTGCCAGCCACGAAAACTCAAGTGGCCCGAGGAGGAGCTGAAGGGCAAAGAATGTAAGTACTATGCCTCAATTAAGTACAT
The DNA here is from genome assembly GCA_017140615.1 of Eucalyptus cladocalyx. Classification (NCBI taxonomy): domain Eukaryota; kingdom Viridiplantae; phylum Streptophyta; class Magnoliopsida; order Myrtales; family Myrtaceae; genus Eucalyptus; species Eucalyptus cladocalyx. The sequence goes on from CM029523.1 coordinate 6,697,751, forward strand.
TCGACAACACAAGATTCCAGAGGATTTACTTCCAAAGATACCAGAGGCACCACTGAAGATCACCAACCGCGCTGAGAATAAACACCTCAAAAGGGTTGCTAAAAAAGCTCAAGAGGAGAATAAGCGATTGCGCCGAGTGGTGTCCCGAGTGTATATTGATCAAGCTAGATGAAGTGTTTGAGTCAATCTTGTCATTTTCATTTCTAGATTAATGTTTAGGAAGTTGAGTCATTTACTTTCCTAGTTTGTTTGTTTAGGGCATTTTGAGCTTCTATTTCATTAATGAAATGCTTGAATCAATCTTGCTTCTATTTTGTTAAGATTGTCAAAAACTCCATTAATGAATAAAAGTTTTAGACCATTGCCATGGACCGGTGTATTTCATATGAGATACTTATTTTTGTCCATTTTTTCAATTTAGGTGATAACGGATCTTCCACGTTCGCCCATCATTACACGATCAAGAGCAAAAATGGCCGACCAAACCGAAATGCGTGACCGCATGACCACTATGGAAAGCCAACTCCAGCAGTTGCTCACTTCTATGCAACTTATGACAGATCAAATGCAATCTCTCCAAGTGAATCAGACTCTTGCGCCCACTTTCCCCGAGATAATAGTCCCAAAGCAGACGGACAAGGCCCATATGGGTGATGACGATATGCCTGAGCTGGAGGATGACCCATTGTTCGTCACAGCCGACAAGGCTAAGCCCGACAATGTCCCTAAGGCGGAGCATGATGAATGCTTTGCCAAACTTGAAGAGAAACTGAAACAATTGCAAGAGTTGCGGAATTCACTCCCGTTCGACTTGTCGGTTTATGAGAAAGTCAAAATGCCAAAGAAGTTTAAGATGCCGGAGTTCGAGAAATATGATGGTACTTCATGCCCAAAAGCTCATTTGCAGATGTACCACATACGCATGGCCCAATACGTCAAGAACGAGCCTCTCATGATCCAATTGTTTCATGCAAGCTTGACTGGACCCGCACTCAACTGGTACATAATGAAAAATGTAAACCTTCTCGACCCTTGGAATGATGTGGATAATGCTTTCCTAAAGCAGTATAAGTTCAATATGGACATTGCACCTTCCCGAGAGGATCTTGAGCGGATGGAGAAAAAGAAAAGTGAGTCATTTAAGGAGTATGCTGTAAGGTGGCGAAACTTGGCAGCTCAAATCACTCCTGAGCCTACAAACAAGGAGTTAATGAAGTTGTTCGTCAAGACTCTTCCGTATGAGTTCCGTAACCGGATGGCTAGCACATATGTTGAGAACTTCAACCAACTTATCCCAGTGGGTGAACAGATTGAAATGGGGCTAAGGGATGGATGGTTCAATGAACCGACTCATCAAGGCAAAAGGTTCACCATGAAGAAAGATAAAGAACCAGCCACTGAAATCAATGTTGCATATGCGCAACCAGCCCCTAGTAAGCCTCAGATGGTTCGTATCCCTGGGAATCAGCAAGATGGAGGCAGAGTGCCCGCACCGCGGCAATTCACCAAAAGGCGTTCTCTCCTCTTCCCGGCTCTCTATCTCGGAGTCCCGCCGATACTCCAAAAGAAGGGATTGATCTCCCATGAACCAAAGCGACCCAATGCTGAAAAATTCTCTAACTATGATCCCTCCAAAAAATGTGAGTATCATACGGGAGAGGTCGGCCATTCAACTGATGAATGTTTGACTTTGAAGCACAAGATCCAAAATTTATTAGATACTAAGGCATTTTCTTTCCGTACCATCCAACCAAATGTCAAAAAGAATCCGTTGCCGGAACATCAGGGAAACGTGAATGCAATCTTTGAGTTCAATGCTGGCAAAAAGATGAACTTGAAGGTGTCTGTCAAAGATATCTATAGCGGATTAGTTGGAGTTGGTTACTATCCGACAGATGAGAATCCTCCCTTGCCTACCATGAAAGAAAGGGTTCAAGAAATGGTTAAGACTGGCGTGATCGTGTATGCTAACCATGCTGGAACAGTGTCAACTATCTCTGAAGTCATCATTGACTGGGAAAAAGAATTTGCTAAGCTAAGTGTTGAAAAGAGTGAACCAGATCCATTGATCGAGGACATGCCCCCACTTGAGGACGCCTCCGACCATGAAGAACCGATAGTGGAAATGCCTTCAACTGATGAAGAAATAATTATTGAGATGCCCCAGTTGTATGAGTACAAGGATAACAAAGCAGTCCCCTGGTCATACGAGCTAGATGTTGACCTGATTACAAGGTCTGGTTGGACCTATGCTCAAGCTAATGCCCAACCTACAAAACCAGTTACTGACGAAGAGGCCAAAGAATTTCTGGCTATAATCAAAGCAAGTGAGTATAACCTGGTCGACCAGTTGCGGAAATTGCCCGCTCAAATCTCTTTACTTGAACTCTTGCAAATGTCTCCTACGCATCAAAAGTCTCTAATGAAGGTTTTGAGTGAAGTTCATGTACCAAGACAATTGAGGTAAATAGGTTGGAGGAATTTGTAGGGTCTCTTTCTTCTTAAGGATTTAATAGCCTTTTTCGATGAAGAATTCCCTCTTGAGGGGAGGGGACATACTAAGGCGTTATATATATCCGTCAAGTGCAAGGCTTCCCATGTGGCTCGAGTACTCATTGATAATGGGTCTGCCTTGAATATCTGTCCGTTGGCGACTCTTCACCGCCTGAAAATAGATCCTTCAAAAATAAATGCTGCAAAGACCTCCGTCCGAGCTTTTGATGGTACGAGAAAGGAGGTGATAGGGGGGACCCATCTTGAACTGCAAATAGGACCGGTGATGTTCAACGTCCTTTTCCAGGTGATGGGCATTCCTACCGCATTTGTCGCGACCTCTTTTTTTTCGGCGCCCGCAATCGGGTACGAGCGCCTAAGGAGGCTAATGGCTCGGCTGAAATTGGTTAAGCCCGGACTCTCCCAAGTCCACCAATTCACGACTTAATAGTCCAAGTTTTTTAACCTATAAATCAATTTTTAAAATGGAGTCGCCACTAATCGATTTGGGGTGGGTTGATTAGAAACCCAAGCGAAGTATCGGGAGAAGTACTCGCTTCGTGCAAACTGAGAGAGATTAGGATCGGGGACTTGATTACACTAGTTAATCACTAATGTCCTTTCGGTACCTAATCTTGTTTAAACCCCGAGGTTTTTTTTATGCTTGAGGGTTTTCCATGCACTTTTGGGAGGAAAAACATTTTTTAGGTCTTTTTCTAATTTTTTTGGACACAAAAGGATTTTTTGGCTTTTTGAAAAAATACAAGTCTTTTTGGCTTTTTCTGAATTTTTTTTAGCTTTTTCATGAGTTATTGGCCTTTTTTGGATTTTTGACATTTTTTGGAAAATATGAAATATTTTTTATTTTTTTATTTTTCGGAAAATAAAATATTTTTTTAAATATTTCTCGACATTTTTGGAAAATAAATTATTTTTTATTTTTTTCTCTATTTTTTGGAAAATAAAACATTTTTTAACATTTTTTAAGTATTTTTTGAAAATAAAACATTTTTTGATTTTTTTGATTTTTGAAATAAAATATTATTTATTTATTTATTAAAAATATTATTTTATATTAAAATAATATAAAAACTGACCCGGGTCGGATTCGCGGGTTGGGTCCGACCCGGGCCAGCCCGAAACGCAACGCGGGCCCGACTCAGATTTTTCTCCCATTTTTTTCTTTTTCCAAGCCCATGAACTAACCCAGGCCCACGTGCACAACCCGGCCCACTTTGAAGCCAAACCCTAAGGGAACCGGGTCGCGCACATGACCCGGATCCACACTGCTTCGCGGCACCTCCTCCCTCTCTTCATTCGCGGCGCCAAAGGAGGGGTTGGGGCGGTGGCTCGCATTGATGACGGCAACGATGTAGAGGACGGCGGCGGTTAGGTCTCGAGAGGGGAGGCAGCGACGGGGATGGCGTGAGGAGGGTTCGTCGTCACCTGTCCTCGGTGTCGACACGGCGTGGCGGCGCAGCTTGAAGCGACAACGTCTGGGTTTGGTCCAGGCGACAATGGCGGCACAGCTTGAGGTGCCGTCGTCTGGGCTCGATTGAAGTGATGGCGTCGGGGCTGCGGTGGAGCAGGGGTGGACGGCGAGCGGCAGCGATCGAATGGCGATGGTGTGGGGGTAGACGACGACAACGGGGATGCGACGACAACCCCTCGGCTCCCAAATCCGGCGCCCAGACAACCCCTCATTCTCTCGGAGTTCCAGATCTGACCTCCTTCTCCACTTTCCCTCTCGCTCGATCCCTGCCTCAGATCTCTCCCCCTCTGGCGAGGCTTGGATTCGCGGCCGTGAGTCCTCGGACCCCTTTGAAGTCTCTCAATAGGGTGCCTGAAGTCTGCGACCTCGATCCTTCTCCCCCTCTCTCTGATCTCTGCTCCGGCAGAACTTCTCCCTTTCCGGCCGCGAGCCTTCGGATATGGGCTTGCTCGACCTCGGCTCCGCTTCTGAAGTCTCTCAGCAGGAAGCTCGAAGCTTTGCAGCCTTCGATCGTTCTCGGCCTCCCCCTCAACGACGGAAACGGGGGTCTATTTATAGGCGAGGGGCAGCCGGTCGACGGAGCTTCGACCGCCGATCCCCGTGCGCCAAGCGGCCTCCGCCGGCCGAACCGGCGTCCCATCCACCACCTGTCCACCAGCTGCCACCCCCACGTGCGTCGCCGTCCGTCCGCTCATCCGGCATCGCGCCCTCTGCGTGTGCGCTGCAGAGGCAGACGGAGGAAGAAGATGACCCGGATGGGCTGGGTTGAGGCAGAAATGGGCCTTCTCAAGCCCATGTGAGGGCTGCTTCTGCTTCTTTTTCTGTTTTGCTTTTCTTTGCTGTTTTTTTCTTTATTGGTTTATTATCCGAAAATTAAATAAAAATACTAATAATAAAATAAAGCCTAATTTTTAGGCGTCAACAGCATTCAATTTCCTATTGGGGCATCCTTGGATTCATACTGCTGGAGCTGTGCCATCAAGTCTCCACCAAAGCGTGAAATTTGTTGTCAAAGGAAAGTTAGCCATTATTCATGGCGAGGAGGATCATCGAATCTATCATGAGACAGCCATCCCCTACGTCGAGCCGGAACGTAGGGAGGAGTCAAGTTACCAATCGTTCGAACTTATATCCACTATTCATGCATCTCGAGGATCGACAAAGACCCATCCGATGTGTCAAATGCAGCGGTTATGGTAGCAAGAGTGATGGTTGGAAATCGCTTTATTCCTGGCCGTGGACTTGGTAAAAAAGAGCAGGGTATCCGGAATCCTATTGAAACCCCTCGAAGGTCTCGTTCCACCGGATTAGGGTACCATGGAAAAGGTGGAAGACACGAACAAGAGAGGAAAAACTCATTACTCCTCGATATCCGCGAGACATTCCCCGGCCCTGCTAGATGATGAAGGAGGAGTGATCGTCACCCGAGGTATCAAGCCCGATGGATGGAGTAGCATGGATGACCCGACCACTTCAACAACAGAGGATCTAGATAATGGGATGGAAGGGATCAAGACCCTATTCGATGATCTCCTTATAGGTGCCATTGATGAAGAACCATCGGAGGAAATGGGTGTTGGCCCACAAGAGAGCAACCTTATGGCAGGCAAGGAAGTGAAAATGGTCCAATCCAATGCCATGAGCGATGACGGTGATGACCTTGATGATCCAAATGGTGACTCCATTGAAGTACAACAAAGTTGGGAGCAACATGAAAAACCCAAAGTTCTCACCTCTGAGCAAACCGTCACTCTCAATTTGAGTGATGCCGAAGATCCCAAAGAGATAAAAAAATTGGGGCAAATCTTCCCAAAGATGAGGCCGAGCACTTGACTCGGTTACTAAAAGAATATTAGGATATCTTTGCTTAGACATATGCTGATATGCCAGGTTTAGATCCATCAATTGTGGAACATTGTCTGCCCACTAATCCAGACATACGTCCAAAAAAGCAGAAGCTTCGGAGGACTAAACCGGAGCTCTCGAAGAAGATAGAAGAGGAAGTAATGAAACTTCTCAAAGTGGGGTTCTCGCAATACCCTGAATGGGTGGCCAACATAGTACCAGTCATGAAGAAAGACGGTCGAGTCCGAGTGTGTGTTGATTACCGGGATTTGAACAAGGCCAGCCCAAAGGATGACTTCCCATTGCCACATACCGATGTTCTCGTGGATAGTACTACCGGATTTGAATTATTCTCTTTCATGGATGGTTTTTCTGGGTACAACTAGATAAGAATGAAAGATGAAGACAAAGAGAAGACAGCATTTATCACCCCGTGGGGAACCTTTCACTATAAGGTCATGCCCTTTGGACTCAAAAATGCAGGGGCAACTTACCAGCGAGCCATGGTTACGTTGTTCCATGACATGATGCATGAAGAAATCGAGTTGTATGTTGATGATATGATTGCAAAAACCCGACCTGGGAGAAGTCATGTCAAAACCCTCAGGAAGTTATTTGATCGACTCCGTGAATTCAAGCTCCGTTTAAACCCTGCTAAGTGCATGTTCGGGGCAACGTCGGGTAAATTACTTGGGTTCATTGTGAGTAGTAAAGGGATCGAAATTGACCCATCTAAAACCAAGGCAATAAGTGAGCTGCAACCTCTGTCAACAGTGAAGGAGGTCCGGAGTCTCCTAGGGAGATTGAATTACATTGCACGATTCATTTCCCAACTCTCTGAGACTGCTAAGCCATTCTTCAAACTCTTGAGGAAAAATGTACAAGTTGAGTGGAATGATGAATGTCGAGAGGCGTTCGATAAGCTAAAGCAATATTTGATGAATCCACCAGTTCTTGTCCCACCAATATCGAGGCATCCTTTGATTTTGTACCTCACAATCCATAGTGACTCACTCAGCGCGATGTTAGCTCAGAAAAGTCCCGTGGATCAGAAGGAACGTGCCATTTATTACCTTAGTAAAAAGTTCACTGTCTCGAAGCTAAAATATTCTAATGCTGAAAAAACTTGTGCTGCGTTAGTATGGGTATTGCATAGACTACGACAGTACACCTTGCATTACCAAACGTTTCTTGTGACTGAGAACGATCCCATCAAGTATTTATTTAATCAACCAGCTTTGGTGGGTAAGCTAGCCAAATGGCAGGTCTTGATTTTGGAATTCGATGTGCAGTTCATGCCACAAAAATCAGTTAAAGGCCGAGTAATTGCTGATATATTGGCTGAGAATCCTAGAACCTTGAATGATGATGATTGTCCTCTAGATGATCGTATTTTGGCCATAAATGAAGATGCATGGTCTATGTTCTTTGATGGAGCTGTGAACTTGTCTGGTTCTGGTACTGGGGCAGTACTAATATCCCCAGACGGACAACACCACCTAGTAGCTACAAAATTAATATTCCCATGCACTAACAATATAGCTGAATACGAAGCTTGTATTCTCGGACTTCAGGCCGCAATTGAAATGGGAGTGGCCAAATTGAAGGTATATGGAGATTCCACACGATCATACTCCGAGACTATAGGTGAATGGAAGACCGGGGATGCCAAATTACTGCCGTATCATAAGTACCTCGAAGAGTTGGTGAAGGAGTTCGATGAAATCTCGTTTGACTATTTGGCTAGATCTCATAATCGGTTCGATGCCCTGGCAACGTTGTCATCTATGTTGCAAGTTACTGATGGTTTAGAAGTTGAGCCTTTGAAAATTGAGGTTCTAGCCAAACCTTCTTATTGCATGGCCATGAATGAAGAGCTTGATGAGAAGCCATGGTATTGCGACATCATGAACTATATCCAAAAGCAGGAATTTCCTGAAGGGAGCACTCCAGTCGATAGAAAATACATAATGAAGATGGCCTCAAAGTTCTTTGTCAGTGGTAAGAATTTATACAAGAGATCTTATGATTCAGTTTTATTGAGATGCGTAGATGAAGCAGAAGCTACCCAAATCATGCAAGAAGTGCATGAAGGAGTTTGTGGCCCACACATGAATGGGCACATGTTAGCCAAGAAGATCATGAGATTAGGTTACTATTGGCTTGCGTTGGAAAGTGACTGCATACAGCATGTTAGAAGTTGCCATCGTTGCCAAATTCTTGGAGATAAAATAAATGTTCCTCCAACAGAGTTGCACCAGCTATCTGAGCCATGGCCTTTCTCAATGTGGGGGATCGATGTGATTGGCCCGATAAATCCCAAAGCTTCAAATGGGCACCGGTTCATATTGGTGGCAATAGATTATTCCTCAAAGTGGATTGAAGCCGCATCATATGCTAATGTCACGGCTCGAAACGTTGTGAAGTTTATTAAGCGTGACATAATCGCCCGTTGTGGTGTCCCTGAAGCAATTGTCACTAACAATGGGACAAATCTGAATAACAAGTTCGTTGATGAGTTGTTCAGTGAGTTCAAAATCAGGCATTTGAATTCATCACCATACCGCCCACAAATGAATGGAGCTATTGAGGCAGCTAATAAGAACATTAAGAAGATCTTGGCTAAGACAGCCGAGAATTATCGAGATTGGCATGACAGGTTACCCTTTGCTCTAATGGCGTATCGGACATCGATCCGAACATCTACCGGGGCAACCCCTTTCTCCTTAGTTTATGGCATGGAGGCTGTCTTGCCTGTGGAAGTAGAAATCCCCTCTTTGAGAGTCTTATCCCAAGTGGAGTTGTCTAAGGCAGAATGGACACAACAAAGGTTTGAGTAGTTAAACCTGATTGATGAGAAAAGGTTAAAAGCTCTTTGCCATGGTAAGACATATCAACAAAGAGTAGCCAAGTCTTTCAATCGAAAGGTACGGCCAAGACACTTCGAAGTGAATGATCTAGTTCTAAGAAAGGTGTTGCCGATTTTTCCTGATCCTGGAGGCAAATTTGCTCCAAATTATAGCGGCCCGTATATGGTGAAGAGGGTACTCCCTGGAGGTGCCTTAATCCTTACAGAAATGGATGGTCGTGAGTTTTCTAATCCTGTTAACTCTGATGCTGTGAAGAAGTATTACCCTTGAAAGAATTTGTTGTAAATTGAAGGTACTCATTTCTTTGTTGAATTGTGTGGGAATGGATTGAATGAGATGAGAAGTAGGCCCTGTTCCATACACATATTGAATTCATTTGATTCGGCATATCAGACGTGTTGACCCAGTGTCAGTTCAATTAAATAAAGAAACGCCTAGAGGACACTACCAGCGCCTTGGCCTGGTGGCATGGGGAATGAAAGGGTCCGAGAATGACCAGGGTTCAATCCCTGGAAACGGCAACAAGGTTGCCATACACAAAAAAAAAAAAATATATTTATTCAATCCTTTTCGTTCTTTTAAGCTACCAATTCTTTGTGCTCAAAGCTAATAAATTCATAAAGTGATTGTGACATTTCAAAGGAGAATTTTGCATGATAGTTTTACCTGTTAAATTACCAATTCCACTGAAGATTATCACCGCAAATCAAGTTAATGAATGATGTGGAATCGATTGAACATGCTAAATGAGACATGTCAGGATGATGAAAGGCAAGCCTTAACCTATACACAGTCCCTTGCTCATACACTAGTGAGACGAGTGAAGGAAGTTCCATGTTTGTAAGGTAAAGAGTTTTCTCGCAAAATGTACGATGATCGAAATGATGAGAGGCGGTTCATTCTCTATCCCAAATACTACCTACATAACCATTGTTTAAACCCTATCGAGCCCACACACGTGGATAATTTTTAAATTACCCCCGTCAAGAACCACCCCACATTGAGGCAAATTGGAGGTAAGATGACATCATGAGGTGAGAAAATTGATAGGAATATTTTTGCTCTCACTTGCGTCAATCTTCGGGTATTGCTATTACATTGAATTCATACGGTAATTTAAGTGCCTTAGGATGATGAAGAGCAGTTCTTTCTCTATCCTACACACTTTATCCATTGCATAGCCCCTTGAGCCTGTAAATTCGTTTCATTTAAACCCAATTGGTGATCATCCCCCACACTGGGGCAAGGCAAAAGACAAATGTTCAAGTAGCTGAATCCCGAGTGCCGACAAAAAATGAAAACTCCTCAAGAACCCAAATGTTAAAGCATTACATGGTTATTAAAAAAAAAAAACAAAACAAAACAAAACAAAACAAAAAGGGGCATGAAAAAGCATCCCAAGGCCAATGCCCATAAAAAAATGAAAGAAAGAGTCAAGATAAGTGATTATCAATTGTAAAAGGGTGTATTCCCAATGGAGTGGTACACAAAGAACTCAAATGCCAAGTTTTTATAGTACCTATGAGGAAAATCCCAATGGTGAAGAAGAAGACCGGTGACAATGCCAAGATGATCACCAATTCTCATCCCCCTATACACATTTTGAGCCTAATGATCCATTCACTTCTCAACCCATGAACTTGACCTACGTTACGTCTCTTACAAAGTCTCTTCAGATTAGGGCACTGAAATTAACGTAGGAATTCATATGCTTAAAAGCATCACTCGAAGAAGTGCGAGCAAGACCATTTCTATCTCATTTCGCAGGTTCCTTGACTTGTAAACCCGGAGATGACTGCGAAGTATTGTTCTTTCATTAGCCTTGACTCGAAGAGTCCCACTTTGTTGAGCCATTGACCAAGCCTACATTATAGTCCCGATAAAGACCTCTCAGATTGATAAGGTCGTACCGTTTGCGAGAATACTCGAACCCTTGTCGACATGATGATGATAAGATTGAGTGATTCTGTGATCCCATATTAATGGACGGGACAAAATAGCCTTCTTAATGAGAGTGAGTGAAAGTCCTTTCTAACTGAAAGTCTCTCATTTGGTAATCTTGAAAATCCATGTCACGAGTGAAAATTGTCTTAAACGATGATTCTCCCCAGTGGAAATTTGGTAGTGCAAAAATGGTAAAACCATCATGCATAAATCTTGATTGAATGGATATAAGCTTCAGTGGACTTTCGAGTGTGCTGAATTGCTTACTTCTTTGGCGAATGCACGTATTTTTGCTCTAATCATGCCTAACAAGTAATGTTTCCTTGAAGACCCAAGAGCTCCTGACATTTATGTTGCTTTCAGAAGCCTCCATGAATAGTTGAAGTACATCCTCGATGTTCCAAAACTTCTCTCTACCAGGATGGTAAGTGACCTTCATGAATATCCCAGGTTTGTCCTAGGTATTCCTAAATTCTTGATATATGTCTCAAAACATTTCGTCAAGCATTTCACTCGAATGTGAATGTTTTTCGATCTTTTTCGTTATACCTAGTCGGATCTAGGTATTTCGAATCTTCTTAATCCAATATTCATCTCACCTAACATTGAGTGTCTATTGGTTAAGTTCCAAAATTCTTGACATCTCAATCTGAATTTGGATGTCTCGAAACTTTTCGTCAAGCATTTCACTCTGGATGTGAATGTTTTTCGATCTTTTTCATTATACCTTAGTCTGGATCTAGGTATTTCGAACCCTCTTAATCCAATATTCATCCCACCTAACATTGAGTGTCTATTGGTTAAGTTCCCAAATTTTTGACATCTCAGTCTGGATCTGGATGTCTCAAAATTGTTCATTAAGCATTTCATTCTGGATATGAATGTTTTCTGATTTTTTTTTTCGTTATACCATAGTCTGGATCTATGTATTTCGAATCTTCTTAATCCAATATACATCTCACCTAACATTGAGTGTCTATTGGTTAAGTTCCAAAATTCTTGACATCTTAGTATGAATCTGGATGTCTCGAAACTTTTCATCAAGCATTTCACTCTGGATGTGAATGTTTTTCGATCTTTTTCGTTATACCTTAGTCTAGGATCTAGGTATTTTGAACCCTCTTAATCCAATATTAATCTTACCTAACATTGAGTGTCTATTGGTTAAGTTCCCAAATTTTTGACATCTCAGTCTGGATCTGGATGTCTCAAAATTGTTCATTAAGCATTTCATTCTGGATATGAATGTTTTTCGACCTTTTTTGTTATAGCTTAGTCTGGATCTAGGTATTTCGAATCCTCTTAATCCAATATTCATCTCACATAACATTGAGTGTTTATTGGTTAAGTCCCCAATTTCTTGACATCTCAGTCTGGATCTGGATGTCTCAAATCTCGTCGAATCTTACTTGCTATACCTTAGTGTGAATCTAGGTATTTCGAGTCATCTGAATTCCACAAGGCATCTCGCCTAACATTGAGTGTCTATTGGATAGATTCATGTAGACTTTTCAGGGAACTTGGACAATTGCCGAGCAAACGAAAATTCATCCCGTACTTCAGGACGCTCTGACTGGTAAGTAATTACAGGTATGCTCTCCTTTTCAACATCTCACACTTGCATCACCATTTTCATGACATTGCACATAAAAAAAAATAAATAAATAAATAGTCCCGCCAAAGTATCATCCATTGCATGTTCATGGTAAAAATTTAGGTATCATATTGTCTTTCAATGCAACCTCTACAAGCTCACCTTCAAAGAGGGCAGCTGTTGACACCTAAGTTTTACCTAATCATTTAGTAATTAGTTGCATAAAAAAAAAAAAGTAAAATTGCATTTCATGTAGTCGCATTTGCATTGGTACTAAAAGGGCAACAAGACGCAGCGGCTCGTGGTCGATAATATTCACAAAAAGGATGGTCTCTCTCTCTCCACATCTGAACACGCATTAAAGAAAGCAAAGAAAAAATTCTCCACTGCACACGCGAGAATTCCGGAGAAAGTCTACAATTTTGTAAAATTTTATAGTGAGTTGTTGCAAGGAATTCTCTCCTTCCTGGAGAGCAAATCCGCTGGAAAAGAAAGTTCGAAGAAAGTTCCTACATGTCCATTGTCTCTCTCTCATTCATGCATGCATTAAATTGGCGGACGTGCGGACGTGGTAGGGGCCCTAGAGCGAAAGGTGGTCTCTCTCTTGCTAGTATGAAAACACACAATGAAAGTCAGAAAAATAGAAGAAAGAAGAGTGCTTCACGTCCATTGTCTCTCCCTCATTAATGCCTACACATGCACGCATTAAATGGGCGAGTGAAAATTCTAGAGAAGCCACAACCGTGAGAAAGAAGACTTTACTGCACACGCGGAAATTCTGGGAAAGCCTGCAAGAGGATAGGCCAGCATTTTCATAGTACTTTCCTTCCCAGATCGGTGGCCACCATATTTGAAAAAAAGAACCAAACTTGAACAAGCAAAGAAAAGTCGCGGCTACCTCCTGATTCACCTGTTCACACTAAGGTTGATTGTTGCCTATAAATAAGCATGGATTTTCGGCTCAAAAGGGGAGGGAAGGAAAGAGAAAAAAATTCAGTCGAGAGGTTTGGGAGGGGAGTGAAAAAGTAAAAAAAATTTCATTGTGAAAGGCTTCTCCTTCGGTCAGACGAGTGAAGGGAAGGGAGTGTGTCGGAAAAAAAAAAAACCAAAAAGATGAAAAGATGAAGTCAGGGGGAGGAGATTAAAAAAGAGAAAAAGCATAAGAGAGAGACCGCAGAGAGTGAGACGTGAGAGAGACGACAGAGAAAAGAAGTGACCAAACAGCAAAAAAAAAAAAACCAAAATAAAAACAAAAAAAAGAGAGGACAGGGACCCATCTTGTTCATCTTCTCCGAGAGTTCTTCGCTCCCGGATTTCCACCGGTCTATGCTCCTACGCCGTTTGACCCCGCAGCGAATCTCGCTTTCCGCTCCCCGCAAACCACCGCCACCAACGCCTCTGCCCCGTCTGAAAAGAAGCCCCGAAGCCGTCGACCACCGCAACGCCCAACCTCGCCTACGGCATGTGTCGGTTCGCCCATTGTCCCCTCGCGCCAGTCACCGCACCAGCACTGTCGTTCATCGCCCCATGCTGTGAACGCGACGACTCGACGCCCTTTCTACCCGAGCGCTGCCCCGTTGACCTGCCCTACCTCCACGCCCGCTGCTGCCTCGTCGCTCCATCAGCACCCGGCTCACCCACAAGCTCGCACCGCCGCTCGTCGCTCCTCCTGTGAACGCGACGACCCGGCACCTCTGACCGCCCGAAGCTCCGTCGCCGTTGCCCTTGCCATTCCACCAGCCGCCGAAGCTCCTCCTCACCCGCGAGCTCGTGCTGCACTCGCAGCTAGCACCTGCACCTCCTGTTGACGCCATGAGCATCCTCCAGCCCACACCCACAGTCGTGCTTCTGACCGCTCGCACTAGCAACCCCGAGCTCCATCCTGCTCACCGCCCAACGCCTCAGCTCGACGCCCTGCCCGTCCTCGACACCTGCGGCAACTCCACCATCTCTGCCCGACACCAGCAGCTGCGCCCGAGCCTTCCGCAACGCCGGAAGCTGCTGCCGCCCGCTCCTTTGCCATCAGTCCGCTGAGTCCACCAGCTCTCCCTCCTGAGTTACTGCTCCTAAGCTGCTGCCACCCACTGCACCAGCAACGACTCGCTGTTACCCCGCTCCACTGTTGACGCCAGATCTTGTTTTCGCTCGCCGTCCGTGAAGCCCGACGCCGGGTGCCACCCTCCTTCACCGTCAGTCCACCAGTCGTTGCTGGTTCACCTTCGCCGGAGCTGTCCCTCCGGACTGACGACCTGCTTCCCTTCGGAGACCCACGACAAAGCTGTGCGTGGGAAAGGAAAAGGTAAAAAAAAAACAAAAGGGGAACATTAGGTAGTTTTTTATTATTATTTATTTTTTAGTTTTTAGCGTCATTATTCATTAATGCATGATTGAAGTTCCAATGTGAAATAACCCCTCAAATTTGGGATTAGGAGTTCGATTTTCGCGCCCAAAATCCAACTCACGACCTCTTACAAAAATCAACAATTCAATCTCATGTCCGAGATTCGATTCGCGATTTAATTTAAAATTGACCAACCCGATCTCATGCGCGAGATATGGTTCGTCAATTTTGGGTATTAATTTTATCTTGATTGGATTGGATATCGGGTTATTTGAATTACCTTTTGTTTTTGCATAAGAAGAATTCAAAAAAAAAAAAAAATGCAAGTTAGATTAGGGCTAGGGTTAGCGTATTTAGTTATTTCATTTTTTTAAAATAACAAAAATCCAAAAAAAAGGCATTCAAGATATTAGTTTTTTTTAAGAATTGCACGTGTCAATTTAGAATACGATTTTTGATTTTAAATTTTTACAACAAAAAAATCCCAAGAAAAATTAATTAATTTAGGATACTAGTTTTTTTTGTAGGGTGCATAATAGGTTTTTTTAAAATGCATGTTTTAGAAGAGATAACATGTCCCTTTAATTTTCACTCTAGTAGTTTTTTTTTAGTGTTTTTAATTACGAATTTTCATAAAAAAATCATCATGCATTTTAGAATAGAATTGCATGTCTCATTTAAGTGTAGATCAATTTGCATCTTAGGTTATAAATTGCTAGATTAAAATAACGTCTTAGTTGAAATTAGGATTTAGCATGACTTAATCATAAGTTTAAATTGGATGGAATTTTAATTTAGCTAATTTTTACATTTTTCTTAATTTTGAATATCATGAAAAATACAAAAATTTGTCTTTAGATAAATTAGTTTCAATTTTTAGGATAAATTGCATTTTTAGGAATAGAAATATCATGTGCACGTCATGTAGAACTAGGCTCATTTAATTAAAAATTGCCCGTCATTATAATTAGGTCATTTTGATTTGCATATTTAATTATTGCATGTTCATTAAGAAAACACAAATATATATTTTACTCATGTCATGTAGTTTAGAACACATTGTCATGCCATTTCATGTTAGATTAGATGCACTGCATGGTTCTCATTGAAAAAGTGAAAAAAAAATTGAGAAATTACATTGTTAAATAGAAATCATATCTAGGATGGCGGATGTGAATTCTAATTTAACACTGCAGATGCTTTCATTGCCACGAGGTAAGTCCTGCATTTTTCTTACTTGTTTTCTTGAGTGCTAAATTGATGGATTGCGCACCCGCATGATCACTTCACATGTTAAGGAGGTAAATTAAAATCAATTCAAGCTGCCTGCAAAACATTTTTTTATAAAAAAGAAAAGGTACCGAAAGGGCATTAGACAAGTCTAGTGTAACCAAGTCCCCGAACTCACAATTTCTGATTCGTAGGAGTGAAGTAATTCTCCCGTTACTTTACTTGGGTTTCTAATCGACCCACCAAAAAATAGATTAGTGGCGACTCCTAATTGAAAAATCAACTGCATGTTAAGAATTTGAACTTAAGTCGCGAATTTGTATGGGTTTGGGAGAGCCCGAGCTAAGTCTAGGCTTAGCAATCCATTAGTCGAACCCTTAGGTGGTCCAACCCGCTTCGGGGAGGTCGCGACAATTTTTTAAATTTTTAAAAAAAAAGGTCGAATTTTTTAATGTTTTCAGAGGTTTTGAATTTTCAGAAATTTTTTTGAAATTTTCTTATTTTTTCCTTATTTTTTCTAAACTTTTTTTTCTTTTCTTTTGAAAATTTTCAAATTTTTAATATATTTTTAATATATAATATTTTTATACTTCACGAAAATGGGTTCGGACCGGGTAAACCCAGCTCGGCCCATAGACCTAACCCAAACCAGATCCAACCTAGCCGGATTTAAAAAAAAAACATTTTTTTTTTTCATTTTTCTTTATTTCTTTCCCTCCTCCCTTCTAACACTTTCAACGAACACCCCCCCCCCCCATCTACTGTCTTTTCTTCTCTTTTTTGGTTTTCTCTTCTTCTCTTCTTTTTTAATTTTTGTTTTGTTATTTTCTGGCTTTTCTTTGTTCTTTTTATTATTATTTTATTTCTTTCCCTCCTCCGTTCGACCTTCTTCTTCATGAGACCAACATCTTCCTTTCTTTTTCAATTTTTTTGTTTTACTTTTTCACTTTTTCGATACTTTTCTATTTCTCTTGTTTCTTTTTATTTTTTATTTTTTTGGTCTTCTTCTTCTAGCGACCTCTCTGCATGCCGAAGCCACCTTCTCTCCTACACCCTCTTTCACCGAAACTCATCGATCAAACCAGTACCATTTTAAACAAGCCTCACTATTTTTCATCACCCACATCGACACCGCCCGCACTCGGGCCACTGCCGAGCCGACACCCACTCTCTCCCCTAAATGGACAAGGAGGAAAACGGGACATAACTTGCACAAAAATAAGCCCAAATAACAACATATGGCCCTAAGTCCTAACCATGACAATGTAAACTCGGAATGGACGAAACAAAAGCGTGTAGAACAACAATAAAACACGTCTAGCAACGACGAACGCCTATAATAAACAAAGATTCAGAGATAGTTATGCGGGCTTCACTTAGGCATTTATACAAACAATCCGCGAGCATTATCGAATGTTTAGATTTCCTACTCAATCGGGACTCGAAATGGGATCGAGGTTCTCGAAAAACGACCAAAAACACACAAAGACTTGGATAAAGACCTACGGGGGTCGGAGGGACAAAAGCTCATGCGAATGGGTTGTCCATGAGCTCCGGTCCGACGCCTTACGAAAAATGAGCATACATGATTGAAGAAAACCTAGTTTGGTACGGTGAGGGTACTGCGGCAGACAACAACTGACTGACGAACCACCAATAACAACAGATCACTCTCTTGGGCTCACGCTCTTGTTGGTCCCTCTCGGCCAAAACCAACGTCGGAGGACGTGGAAGAAAGGGGGAACCACGAGCTCCGTTGCACCGGTTTGAGTTGAGGATGGCTAGACGACGCTCGGCCGAGGCTAAATTTCAACCCTCTCGCTCTCTTGGCTGCTCTCGAGCACCTCTCTCGCTCAAGCTCTCCCTCTTTTCTCCTGTCTTTGCCTGTTCCCCCTTTGCAAATGAGCGAGACCCTCACTTTTAAGGATGACTAGCAGGCGCGCATGGCCTCTGCCATTGCCAACTTGCTGGCCAGACTGATCCCAACCCGCGGATCACGCCGCCATCTGCCCCTCGCGATCTCCTGCTCCTCTCTGTCTCTGATGCTGTTCCTTTTTTTTTTTTTTTTTTTTTTTTTTTTGGCAGGTTTGAGCTCGAGAGAGACAAGACAGATGGGATGGGCCGTGAAGAAGGAAAAGATGCCGGGCTGGGCCTACACCCATGCGAGGGGAAAAGAAGAGGAAGGAAGGGGTAGGTCGGGCCATGGCCAGATCCGGCCCAACCCAACCTTTAGGCGTTTTTTTTTTTTTTTTAATGTTTTGGTTTTAGTGACTAATTCCTAATCTTTTTTTTTTTTTTTTTGTAAAAGGTAGACTAATTCCTAATCTTGTACATAATAAATTTGTAAAATTTAGGTGTCAACAACTACCCCTCTTTGAATGGGAGCTCGAAGAGGTTCTATTCAAAGACAAAAGACGTCTAAATTGTTTTGGCGATAAAGAGGCCCTAGGTGCATAGGCACGTATCAGGTCGATGGAAAAGACTCATAACTATGGAAGTGTGTCTTGTCAATAAGAGGGAATAAAAAAAACTCCGGGCTACAAAAGCATGCCGTGTCATAGGAAGAAAGATTTCGGGTTACAAAACTCTCCGGGCTACAAAAACTCTCCAGGCTACAAAAGCTCTCCGGGCTACAAAGCACACCGTGTCATAGGAAGAATGACTCTATGCTACAAAGCTCTCCAGGCTACAAAAGCTCTCAAGACTACAAAACACACCATGTCATAGGAAGAAAGACTCCGGGCTACAAAGCTCTCCGGGTTACAAAGTACACCGTGTCATAAGAAGAAGGACTCCGGGCTACAAAAGCTCTCCGGGCTACAAAGCATACCGTGTCATAGGAAGAATGACTCTGTGCTACAAAGCTCTCCAGGCTACAAAAGCTCGCAAGACTACAAAACACACCATGTCATAGGAAGAAGGACTCCGGGCTACAAAGCATACCGTGTCATAGGAAGAAGGACTCCGGGCTACAAAGCTCTCCGGGCTACAAAGTACACCGTGTCATAAGAAGAAGGACTTTGGGCTACAAAGCTCTCCGGGTTACAAAAGCTCTCCGAGCTACAAAGCACACCGTGTCATAAGAAGGACTCTGGGCTACAAAGCTCTCCGGGCTACAAAAGCTCTCCGAGCTATAAAGCACACCGTGTCATAAGAAGAAGGACTCGGGCTACAAAGTTCTCCGGGTTACAAAAGCTCTCCGAGCTACAAAGCACACCGTGTCATAAGAAGGGGGTTGAAGGACTCCGGGCTACAGAAAACCCACCGGGTCATAAGAAGGGGATTGAAGGATTCCGGGCTACGGAAAGCCCACCGGGTCATAAGAAGGGGTTGAAGGACTCCGGGTTACGGAAAGCCCATCGGGTCATAAGAAGGGGTTGAAGGACTCCGGGTTACGGAAAGCCCATTGGATCATAAGAAGGGGGTTGAAGGACTTCGGGGTACGGAAAGCCCATCGGGTCATAAGAATGGGGTTGAAGGACTCCAGGCTACGGAAAGCCCACTGGATCATAAGAAGGGGGTTGAAGGACTCCATGCTACGGAAAGCCCACCGGGTCATAAGAAGGGGGTTGAATGACTCCGGGCTACGAAAAGCCCACCGGGTCATAAGAAAAAGGTTGAAGGACTCTGGGCTACGGAAAGCCCACTGGATCATAAAAAGAGAGTTGAAGGATTGCGGGCTACGGAAAGCCCACCGAGTCATAATAATGGGGTTAAATGAGGTCTCACCGTGTAACAACGGGTTTCAACCGGGTATGATAGTCTCACCGTATACGAACGGGTTTCGACTAGGATGAAGGTCTCACCGTGTACGAACGGGTATGATAGTCTCACCGTGTATGAACGGGTTTCGACCGAATGAAAATGCATGATTTAAGGAAAACCAATGAATCTTTGTGGATGACATGATTTAAGGTTGACCATGAACCTTTGAAGATGGCATGGTTTAAGGCTGAATCATGAACCTTTGGAGATGACATGGTTTAAGGCTAACCACAAACCTTTGGTGACGGCATGGTTTAAGGCTGACCATGAACTTTTGGGGATAACATGATTTAAGGCTAACCATGAACCTTTGGTTTTTAGGAAAGCACCCGCTAACTCCTTGAAACTGAATGGCTTCACCGAGGAATTCTGCCGAACTCAACTTGAGCAAATGTCATTAGAGACGTCATCAAGAGATGTATTGGCAATATTGCAGCATCAATTGAACAAGCTAATCAAGCTAAGTCCGACTGCTTTTTAAAAAAAAAACATTCAATGTCAATCAGCATCAAGTGGCGCAAAACTGTCATCTTGCTTGTGGATATATTGTTAATCATCAAATTCTCTAGGAGTCAAGTTCTTATTAGAACGACTATGACTCATGAAAAAGGCTCGTTAAGCATGCCAAACTAGAGCTTCTTAGTCAGAAAGGGCTTCTCACACACTCTTGATAAAGCGGCTGCTTGATCCATCTATTCGCGTGGGAAGTAACTAATTGCTGAGGGTATCTCACATAACCTATATCAAAGGCTTCCAGAAACATTCGCAATGGGCATAATCTGATTGATCAAAAAGGTCTTTTGAAAGGACCGCGATATATGCTCGGTTAGGGCTTACACAAAAGAATGATTGCTTTGAGGCCAATAAAGGAACATTTGTCGTTATGTTCATCGGATCTACAAGTCGAGAACTTTGAAGATAAGATAAGATAGAATTACCTCCACTCCTTCAAGTGATAGCTTTCTTTGTGGCATTCTCATTTTCATTCAAACCACCCCAATTAGAAGATACTTTGGAAGGGGGTTGTAATGTTGGCTTGGGAGAGGCTTGAAAGGCTTAGATTTTTCAATAGGGTTTTTAAGAGTCGGTGATCATTATGGCATCGTGACCAAGTCACTCGACCTTTCGAAGGCATTTGGCTTTTGAAACACTGCACATCTCGAAAGTCCCTTGACTAATCATTTCTACATGGGAGCTTTGCTCATTTCTCTAATTTCCTTTGCCCTTTGCGATGATGATTTTTTTTTTCTTTTTTCGCAAGCACTTGGATTTTCATCCTTTTGACTCTTTTTCTTGACGAGCATTGACCTTGCTTTTACCAGGCACACTACTTTTTCATGCCCCATAATTTGTCAAACTTTTTGCTTTTTAAACTTTTGTAGCTCTTATGACTTTCGAGATGCTTTTCACATTTCCTTGTGATTATCAATTATATTTGGTCAATTCTTATGCCTTGCCCCAGTGAAGGGAGATGATCACCGCTCGAGATTCAGAAATGAATAATCAGGCCTAAATTGGTTATAGCAATGGGTATCGGTGCTTGGGTAGAGAAGGAAATGCTCTTCTTCACCTTGGGATGAATCAAGCTCTAATGAGAATTCCTCTGAAGCTATCACCAGAAAATTAATGCAAGTGAAAGTAAGAAAATATTTCTCAATCTTTCACCCTACAACACGATCATGTTGCCCCAATGCAAGGTCGTTCTTGACAAGGGTACCTCGAATGGTCACCTTTATTTGGCCCAAAGGGTAGCAAGATGTCAACTTAGTGCTTTAGGATTGATGAAGGAAATGCCTTTATCATTTCGATCTTTGCGCTCAATGCAAATGAATCCTCTGTCCTAAGAGAATGTTGTATTTCACTCAATTCTCAAAAGTGTTTGAAGGATGTGTTTGGAAATGAGCTTGCCTTTCTTCATCCTAAGCACTTCTTGTTTGGCATGGTTAACGTCTCCATTTCACTCTGCCGAGATCGTCTGAGTAAATTAATTTCCATAGGGAATTTTGATTCAAAATAAATAATCCACAAAACAAGAAAACAATTTTGAGATAAAAAGGATGCTAAAAATGTTTGTAGAAATTTTTTTTTTCTCAATTATTCATTTTTTGTTTCTAGGAAAGCGCTAAAGGTTCTCTTTTGTAATGAAAATTCTCATTTTTTTTTTTACTTAAAAAAAAATGAGAAGAAGGGTACTTACTTGTGGCATGGCGACTCGGTAACCCTGTAAAAATACAAAAGAATATGTTAGTGCAAAAATCCTTAGGGATTAAAATGTTGGAAACGATACACTATTACCCTTCACTCGCTCTTATCCTTTGGGCGCTAACACCTCTTGGATTCACCTTCATCGATATTTGGTAACTTGACAATACCCTTCCCTTGCATTTGCCTTTAAATGTTTGATGTTTTCCTGATTCCTTAGTGGAAGGTGATGCTTCTACGGTCAAGGTACAACCCCCTTTTTTAATTTATCGCCCTATAAGAAGAGGAGATGAAACGGGTTATCTCCATACTTAATTAGGTTCAACTAAGGAACAATACATCATTCTTGATGAATTTGACAATATTGTTCCAATACACTTCATTGGTGGGAGATGAGAGATTTTTTTAAAATCAAATGTTGCTCTCCCACTCTTTATTTGACAAACCTTTATTCTGTCCGAATCCGTCCTGTATCAAAGAAAAAGATATGTCATCTTTTATGCTGAAGAGAATCAAGCTTAAGAACGAGATACATCATTTTCAAAGTTGGGCAATCAACATCCCAAGGTATCTCTCATGGAAGAATAAATAATATTGCCCCTTTTGTTTCTTTTGAATCTTTTTTTTGTTTAAGATGAACATGACTTAAAAGTGCTCCATCGCGTTTGTTGGGAACGTTACAAAACTTGGCACTCTTGATATCTCCTTAATAATGAAAATAAAATTATGTTAGAAACGGTATTAGAAATGAATAACTGGAATCGATACAATTTACTTTTCCTTTGAATTCGCCCTTTTGGATACTTGACAACTCCATTCATTTGTCTCATCATGCAAAGTGAACGAGATCAATGGTTATTTTGGCACGTAAGGTATTTGCGAATAACAAAACTTCTCAAAATGGAATTTGACTTCGTTCCACTTCTATGGAAAATTGGCGCCGACAAAAGCTCAACGCAATCTTGCTCCTCGAGTTCCATGAGCCCAAAAAAAACGACTACATGAAGAGAAGGCATTAAACAAAGTTTTCTTGAAATTCATTTTGGAAGGTAAATGTATAGGTTCACCTAAAACACTTTTGAATTTTTTTTCTTTTGTTTTGTTTTTTTGTTTTTTGTTTATAAAAAAAAAAATGATGATTTTCATGAAACTAAATTCCATCATAAAAAATGTAAGTCACACGATTTACAAAAGCAACAATTGGATTCGCAATCAAAACTCAAAATGAAAAACATGATTCTTAACAAGAATAGGAACATTGATAAAATACAAGAAACTCTTGTATAGATAAGAGTAAAAATTAACTCGTGTCCCAATGTCAAGGAGCACCACGCAAAATCTGCAAAAAGATGACAATGTTAGTACGTGAATGAGAAAAAATGATATCTCAATGGGATCGCTTCTTATAATAAAATCGAGACGATGGTACATGCCCCATAATCATTATTACGGGGTTTTAGTATTTCGCTAGGATTTTATTATAAGAAAAGACATCATTAAAATAATCGATCCACGGCCATCAATCAAATGTCTACCTTTATTCCAAAAAGTTTCGTATGCAAAAGTGTCATTGATTTTTGAAAGATTGATTTGTAATTTTACTCCTAGAAAAATGAATGACTTCTATTTTGAGAAACTTGTACACAAAATGATTTGCGCTTTAGTCCTAAAATGAGAGAATGAGAGACTTTGATAAATAATAAAATAAATAAAAAATGCAATTTCAATTTTTGTGCCCCAATATAAAATTACAACTTGAAATTTTTTTTTCAAAATGATTTCAACACCATAAATAGAAATTTAAACAAAACCACGTGTTCAACATGACCAAATTAAAGTGTTTAGAACTTACCTTCAATGTTCACTTATCAAAAGTGATTGCCAATTTTTTTTTTTTTTTATCATAAGCCTACATTGCTGAGGGCATTCGATTGATTTCCACGAATTTCAAGATGAAAATGTAATACAAAGTGGGCAAATAAAAAGAAAAATGATACTTACAATGGATGCCAACCTTTATCTCCGTTTTTTTTTTTTTTAAATTACATAGACATGCACATGGAATGTGGTTTGATTTCTACTCTATATAGCTCAATGAAGCCATAGGATCACCGGAACTGAACCAACAAGGTCGTGGCTAGGTCGAGTTACCATTGACTCCGTCTTCGTCAAAGGACCAACGCGTGTCGCATGCTTGCAGACCGGGTGGGTACCTTCGACGTGAAGAAAGAAATTGCACAGTAGAGGTGGGCAACTCATACTATGCAGTTGTAGTCGGAGTGGTATCCACCTCAACACCATCCTAAGTAATCCTATGTGAACCAGGTTTAGCGGTGGGTAGTGTGTGCTATAGTGTAGTGCAATGCAGGAGACTCATGGATGACAATTTAATAACAATCAACACTTCAAACATAAATAAATCATTCACTCTTGCACCACATACAAAACAAATGTTAGAAATCACCACCCCTTATAACTCTCATAAACAATCAACATTCGATATGTCATGGATGCACATAATATCTTCGCTGCCAAACAAAAATATTTTTCAACAAGATTAATTTTGGCATAAGTCCTCTAAGGTTTAAAACCAAATCTCCAGCGGATTGCCAAATTGTCGCGACTTATCCTCGGGGGGAGGGAACAGGTTTAGAGGTATTGCCTAAGGACGAGCCTAAAGCCCATAATTAGGTGCGGGCTCTCCCAAGCCATACTCTGCGTGACGTTGGGATATTTTTTAGGAATTTTGCACAAAAGGAGTCGCCACTAACCTATTAGGATCGACTAGAAATCATGTAAGGCATGAGAGTATACCTCACTTCCTACGCAACTAGAGAATCTAGGTCGGGGACTTGATTACACTAATTGACTAATTAGTGCCTTTTCGGTACATAATCTTGTTCATTTTAATAAAATGATTTTTGGTAGGTAGTTTGGATTGATTTTATACCCATCCACTAACATGTGAGGTGATCACGTGGGTGCGTAATCATTAAAGTAACATTTATAGCTATCAAGACCTTAATTGCTATTAAATTAAACACGTGATTAAATATAACAAGATATGCAAATTAAACATGCGATGTAATTAAAAGACGAGCAAATAAAGGACTAATTACACTAAAAAAGCAATACATAACAATTCCTAATCAAACCCCACAATTTTTGGATTTTCGAAACTTTTTAATTTTTTTAATTTTTTTAATTTTTTTTTTAATTTTTTTAATTTTTTATTTTAAAAAATGTCGAATTTTTTAATTTTTTCTGAGTTTTTGAATTTTCAGAAAGTTTTTTGAAATTTCTTATTTTTTCCTTATTTTTTCTAAATTTTTTCTCTTTTTTTTTTTTGAAAATTTTCGAATTTTTAATACATTTTTATACTTCACGAAAATGGGTTTAGACCGGGTAAACCCAATTCGCCCGTAGACCTAACCCAAAACCGGATCCAACCCAGCCGGATTAAAAATATATATATTTCATTTTTCTTTTATTTCTTTCCCTCCTCCCTTTTGACACTTTCACCGAACACCCCCTCTACTGTCTTTTCTTCTCTTTTTTGGTTTTCCTCTTCTTCTCTTCTTTTTTAATTTTTGTTTTGTTATTTTCTTACTTTTCTTTGCTCTTTTTTTTTTCTTTCCTCCTCCCTTCTGACCTTCTTCTTCACGAGACCAACGTCTTCCTTTCTTTTTCAATTTTTTTGTTTTACTTTTTCACTTTTTCGATACTTTTCTCTTTCTCTTGTTTCTTTTTATTTTTTTATTTTTTTTGGTCTTCATCTTCTAGCAACCTCTCTGCACGCCGAAGCCACCTTCTCTCCTACACCCTCTTTCACTGAAACTCATCGATCAAACTAGTACCATTTTAAACAAGCCTCACTATTTTTCGTCACCCACATCGACACCACCCGCACTCGAGCCACCGCCGAGCCGACACCCACTCTCTCCCCTAAACGGACAAGGAGGAAAACGGGACATAACTTGCACAAAAATAAGCCCAAATAACAACATATGGCCCTAAGTCCTAACCATGACAATGTAAACTTGGAATGGACGAAACAAAAGCGTGTAGAACAACAAAACACGTCTAGCAACGACGGACGCCTATAATAAACAAAGATTCAGAGATAGTTATGCATGCTTCACTTAGGCATTTATACAAACAGTCCACGAGCATTACCATTGACTCGAAATGGGATCGAGGTTCTCGGAAAACGACCAAAAACACACAGACTTGGATAAAGACCTACGAGGGTCGAAGGGACAAAAGCTCATGCGAACGGGTTGTCCACGAGCTCCGGTCCGACGCCCTATGAAAAAGGAGCATACATGATTGAAGAAAACCTACCCGGTTTGGTTCGGTAAGGGTATTGTGGCGGACGGTGACTGACTGATGAACCACCGATGACAACAGATCACTCTCTTGGGCTCACGCTCTTGTTGGTCCCTCGGCCAAAACCAACGTCGGAGGACGTGGAAGAAGGGGGGAACCGCGAGCTCCGTTGCGCCGGTTTGCGTTGAGGATGGCTAGACGATGCTTGG
The DNA here is from genome assembly GCA_017140615.1 of Eucalyptus cladocalyx. Lineage (NCBI taxonomy): Eukaryota > Viridiplantae > Streptophyta > Magnoliopsida > Myrtales > Myrtaceae > Eucalyptus > Eucalyptus cladocalyx. The sequence goes on from CM029523.1 coordinate 6,724,065, forward strand.
CCAAGGCTAAATTTCAACCCTCTCACTCTCTGCTGCTCTCGAGCACCTCTCTCGCTCAAGCTCTCGCTCAAGCTCTCCCTCTTTTCTCCTGTCTTTGCCCATTCCCCCTTTGCAAATGAGCGAGACCCTCACTTTTAAGGATGACCAGCAGGCGCGCATGGCCTCTGCCACTGCCAACTTGCTGGCCAAACCGATCCCAACCCGTGATCACGCCGCCATTTGCCCCTCGCGATCTCCTGCTCCTCTCTGTCTCTTCTATTCCTTTTTTTTTTTTTTGCAGGTTTGAGCTCGAGAGAGAGAAGACAGATGGGATGGGCAGCGAAGAAGGAAAAGATGCCGAGCTGGGCTTACGCCCATGCGAGGAGAAAAGAAGAGGAAGGAAGGGAGCGGGTCAGGCCATGGCCGGATCCGGCCCAACCCGACCTCTAGGCGTTTCTTGTTTTCTTTTTTCTCTTTTTTAATGTTTTGGTTTTAGTGACTAATTCCTAATCTTTTTTTTTTTTTTGGTAAAAGGTAGACTAATTCCTAATCTTGTATATCATAAAATTGTAAAATTTAGGTGTCAACACAAAGCATCAGAGATCTTCGGATAGGAAATGTTGGACAACTGGAACCATGGCCCTGCAGTAAGACAGTTATGCAGAATAAGTTCCAAAAGGTCTACAAATTAGAAATCCAAAGTGGCAATGGATATGGTAGCACATAATCAAGCACTGCAATGTCAACGGCACTCAGCTTACTATGCAACAAACTATCAAGCATTTATTGAAGATTATCTAGAAAGACAATCATACAAGAGAAACAAGAAATGCCCTTATTAAGTTTTCTGGATCCTAGCTTTGATATGTCATATAGCTTTAAATACCAGTTCATAAACAATGAACACTAACCAGTTTGAATCATTCAACGCATTGAAGAAGCATATGACAAAAATGGCCATAAAACGAGCAGTGAATAGCAAGTTGGATTACATAACCAGCTTTTTTGGTTGAAGTTCTGCTGGATAAAAGGAAAAGCAAAAGGAATCAACATAATGATCATGACTTTCATAATCTTATTGCTGGCCAACATACATGTGGAGCCAATTTATACTAGTATGCACAACAATTTGTTAAATTAAACATAAACATCAAATAGAGGGAAGAACCTTTCCGTGAATAAAGCCGGACAAAAAGCCTCTGACTATCATCCAAAAGTGAAGTGAATGATTCTGCAAAAACAGATATGGGGTTATAACCTTTTTAAAAGGATGTAGCAGACAGATGCTGATGACATTAAGTACTGAAATCCATACCCATGAACAGTTTCTCGTCATCTGTAAAAAGATTAGAACTTCTGATTAAGACCTCATGTATTAGTAGACTGAAATTCTGTTGATATTTTGTCAAACTGGGTGGATTTTTCCTCGCTGCTTCAACTTCTTGCAAAATACTTGTCCACAAACATTTGATACCATCAACATCATCATGCTTCCCCTCACCACATGGTATCGTCCCATGACAACATATCTGTATGGGAATGATGTCATGATTATGGTTTGGAAGAGAAGTCACACTTCCCAGCATAAAAACACGTAGTGGGTTGACCTAACCTTTAAAAAGCAATGCATCAAGTCTAGAGTCCTCTTGTGATTGCCTCTTTCCCCCCTTTTCTACCATAAGGTAAAAGATACCAGAGAGCACAGCATCCACAAAGAGAGCATTTCTAAAGGAGCAGCATGCCACACAGAGAAATATAACAACACACTAGAGAAATTTTTTACCTATTCTCTTAATCTTTTTCATGAAGTATCTAATTAAACCGAGAAGAAAACTCATAAAGCATCACCAAATGTGCTTAAACAATAATACTTGGTTTGATATTGCAAAGGCCCTAGATTCTTTGTCCTAGCTCAATCAAAGAAATGTAATGCAAAAGGTACCAGAGAGCATAGCATCCATAAAGAGAGCATTTGTAAAAGCAGCATGCCATAGAGAGAAAAATGGCATCAGACCAAAGAAACTTTTTACATGCTCTCTCAATCTTTGTCACGAAGTATATATTTAAACTGAGAAGAAAACTCATGAAGCATCCCCAAATGTGCTTAAACAATAACACTTGGTTTGATATCGCGAAGGTCCTAGATTTCATTGTCCAAGCTCAATCGAAGCAATGTAATGGATGATAACAGAAGCAGTATTCTCTTTTCCTTCATGACAGACATGCAACTCCAAGCCCAAATTCTATCGCCTGCCAATTATGCCTCTTTGTACATCAATATTTGGCATTGCCAAAGCAAGACAGTCATCTCAAACACAAACATGGAGAAATTTACTAATCATTAAAGCGTAGTGCACAACTAGTGTCCATTTCTCATGCTCTCATTCCTACTTTGAAGGTTAGGAATGGTAAGAGTTCACCCTACATAAATCTCCAGCACCAGGTAGGGAGTCAGGTTTACAAACAATTTCTGGCAACTGATCAAGGGAGTCACATTCCCAAACCATTTCTGGGGAGATAGGTACGCTAGAGGGAATCCATACCTCAGCATGAAAAAAGACTTGACAGAAATAACTGTACCTCATAAGCTTCCACCATGCATTAACCTCCATTCCACAGTTCAATTTCACATTTAACTAACTGGACTCCAGCAACCACCTAGATTCACATTCTCCATCCACCATGCTACCCATCAACATTTAGATCAACCCGATGAAATTGTCTTCAACTGTTATCAATAAATTTTCAAAAGAAAAAAAAAAAAACAACCCGTGCAATTTAATATCGGTAGAAAAATGGACAAGAAAATGCAAGAAGATTGTACAGAGATATTGAGTCAACATATTCCAGTGTAGCTAAGAAATACCATACCTCAAAACTCAAGCAGTGCTTCTCTATGAGGGGGGATACATATTGAGCCAAGGAACGGGGAAGATAACCGAGGCAGCATCCAGAATCAGCAGATAGAACCTGATTCAAGAAAACCAAGCAGTCTATCGCTAGCAGAAAGACAAAGCAAGTGAAATCACATTAAAATGCATCCACAGTTATACAGACCTTGATCGCGCTTGGATCCTTGACATTTCCTGGTTCTCTCAAAAGGGAGATTGCCATCCCAAGTTTTAACTCCTTTTCATCACTAAACTTGCGACCAACAATAAATGTATCAACAACTGTCCCAAATATATCCTCATTATCGACACTGATATCACAGTGAGTAGCCACCTTCTTGGGAGACAGCGAGGCTGACCTGACCTTCCTAGCAATTTGGCATTCACTGCCAAGACTTCTAGCACAGCCATTTAGAAGCAAGCCATCCCCATTTTCAGGCAAGCCATCCCATTTCAACCCTGTCAAACTCATGCCCTCCATTAACCGAATCTTCATGAGGATTAGTGCAAACTACATCAACAGTCGATTGTTCCAAGTCTGACTCAACGGGGCAAACCTGAACTTTCAATTGTGGAGAAAAATTTAACTGCAAAAGTGTGCGCTGGGTCACTTTCCTTTTGGTTCCTCTGGTCAAGCATGTATCTGGAAGTAATGAGTCAGAAGCTAAATAACCGAAGAAAGACAATTGGAAAGTAACAGCGCTATAAACAGAGTTTTATACTATGCAGACACAACTCCACATGACAAGAAATTTAATAAACTCAACATTCGGCACATGAAATCTAGTAACACCAGCAACCCCTATTTTTTCCCTCAACTGTATTAGGCTTGTATTGTGCTTGAGTCAAGTCTACGCGCTCGAAAGTAGAGAAATACAGTAGCAAAACTCAGAGAAAGTGAAGAATGCCACCTAACTCCTATATTCTCAATTTAAACTTGGCAAATCAAAAAATGGGACGATGGATGAAGCAAAGAAAATGCCTACCCAAATGCAAATTGATGCCGTAATCTCCGCCGCAGACTCTCTTCCCACAAACAGGGCAAGTCACCCAATCAGAAGCCGGCGTCTTCGATGCACACTCTCCATTCTCAACCCCATCTCCCGAACCCTTCACGCTCCGGGAACGACAATCCCTCCCGACCCTCCAAAGACAATCTTTCCACTCCCGTCAGTACCCAGATTCAGACAGCTCTGCCAAAACACAAGGTCGAGCGATGATTCATCAGCCATCTCTCCAAAGCACCAACCAATCAAATCCAGAGAAATCACACCAAAAAAAAAAAAAAAAAAAAAGAAAAAAAAAAAAAAAAAAAAGAACGAAAAGGGGGGTCAACGCGTACTCCATCGCGGCTTCTACCTGGAAAGCAGAGGCGGAGGAGAGGAGCGAGTGGCGATTGGGGAGGAACCGCCGGCGCTTCCCGATCAGGCGGACCAGGCTCTCCCTCCCCGTCAGCATCGGGAAGGTGCCGGGCGATCTCCTCATCCCCGGCGGCTCCGTCGGGGGAAGCGCTCGAGCTCGGACGGGAATGGTGGCGGCGGCTCCTCCTCCTCCTCCTCCGCGCCGTCACCGTCGCCATCCTGGCATCGCGCCGCCATCGCCGCTCGCTTTCTGGACCTTCCGAGCAGCGGCTTGCTGCAGAGAGACGGGGGATGGTTTCGGTGAACGGGGGATGTTTATATACAGCCGGTGAAATGATCCCGCCAATTTGACGATTTGGATTGGGACCGCTTCGAGGGTTGTTCTCTCTAACATGTCTTTCTGGATTCCTCGTTTTCGAACTACCCGGCTTGTATTGCACGCTGCCGGAGGTTCTACACGTCGTCGTTTCATGGGTGTCACTTCATTCTGGGCTGAAAATGGTGTATAGAACTTTTTGTAAACATCATTAAGAAAAAACAGGTCTTGAAAATTGAAAGCCCAAAGGGAAGTGTGAGGCTATCTTGGGCTTTTCAGTATTCTTGGCATTCACATATATAAAAAAAAAAAAAAAAAAAAAAAAAAAAAAAAAAGAGGTTTTTTCATTGATTGATTTATTTTTAAATTTTCATGCTGACAGGTACACAAATTGACTTATGAAGCTTTGCCATAATCTTTAACAAATCTCCCTAATTGTAGTGGACAGGATTAGACTAGCAACTCAGGGAAAAACGCTCTATTGACATTCATCAATGTGCTACTGCCGATGAGGGTAGTCACTATATGGAGGACACTAATAGGCCCATGAATATCTATTAAATAATTCTAGAAAGCTGAGTTCAAAGAAGGACAAAGTTTTAATACAGAGCTGTTGAAATGATCCCGGCAATTTGACGATTTCAGTGGGACCGCTTCGAGGGATCTTCCCTCTAACATGTCTTTTTGGGCTTTTTGTTTTCAAACTTTCTGACTTGTCTCGGACGACTGTCAGAGGTTTTACACATTGGTTTCAGAAGTGTCACTTCCGAAAGCTTCTTGGGCCAAATAAAGGGTATTTGAAAAAAAATTTAAATTACATTTCTCAAATGCAAACTTTCAAAAGGCTAAAAGTTCAAGGCAACTCCTAAGTTATCCGGGCATTCTCAATATACTAGCCTTAGACTAGTAAAAAAATATTCTCCTAAAATTATTCTCACTAACCTTTTGTTTTTTTGGCTTTGCCCTCGAAGATTGTTCATCTTCATCTTCTTCCCTTATCTTTGATATAGCTAGTATGAGTACCTAGAGGGGAGTGAATAGGTATAAAAATAATTCATTGAGATATGAAAGCAATATTAAGCAGTGAATAGAAATGAGACTCCTATTTAGTTAATAGAACGAACTGTTATCAAAGTAAAAACAAAGAGTAGGGAAGAGAAAATTTAACACGAGGTTTATAGTAGTTCGACTTGTTCCAAGCCTACGTCCATTGTTTCGCACCGACACTCCACACTGGATTTCACTATGATCAAAGAGATGTTACAGCAATACTCTTCCTTAATTTCACAGTATGGATATTCTACCACACTTCCTCAAGGTGTCTCACAATATAAGCTCTCTTTTGTAAACAAGGTTTTTGCTCATCAAATGAATTAACTATGAATTAATGAGCTTCAGACTTTGTAATTCTTCTATCGTGCACACTCTCGAACAACTGGAACGTCTTCCTTTTATACTTCATTTATGGAGGTGAGGACACCTGGAGTGCCATAACTTGGCACGCCGAGACACTTAAGTGCCATAACTTTAAAATGGTACACTTAAGTGCCATCATCGGAGTAAAATGGGACACTTAAGTGTCACTCCGGCGAAAATCCGGCCAAATGGCTGACGTGGCAATTTTCCGGCAAGTTTAGTCCAAAACAGCGTCGTTTTGCACGCTGACGTGTCGGAGAAAATGCAAAAACGACGCCGTTTCATGTCTACATGTAAATAATAATATAAAAATTAATTAAATTATAAAGTATTCAAAAAATTTATAAAAAAATAAAAATTTTAAAAATTAAGAAAAATTTAAAAGTTTTAAAAAATTAAGAAAAAAGGGGGGGGGGAGGTCAAACGGGCGGTTGAGGTTGAGCCCTCACCGCCACCGCCCCCCGCCATCACCGGAAGGGCCGGCGAAGGAGGGGGAGGGTCGGCCGGGCCGCCGGGCCCCGGTCGCGACCCTCGCCCCCGGATCCGGGCGAGGGCTCGCGGGCCCTCGCCGCCCGGCCGGCCGGCCTCGCCGGCCCGGCCAAGGCTCGGCGACCCCGGCCCCGGCGGGGCCTCGGCGACCCCGCCGACCCTCCCCACTCCATCGCCGGCCCTTCCCGGCGATGGTGGGGAGGCGGCGAGGGCCCGCGACCCCGCCGGATTTGGGCGAGGGCCTGCGAGCCCTCGCCGCCTCCCCCGCCGCCGCCGGGAAGGGCGGCGACGGAGTGGGGAGGGTCGGCCGGGGTCGCGGGCCACGGCCCCGGCGCGGCCGGCGCCCGGCCGACCCTCCCCCTCCGTCGCCGGCCCTTCCGGCGATGGCGGGGAGGCGGCGCGATGAGGGCTCAGCCCTTAGCCGCCCATTCGACCTCCCCCCCCCCCCTTTATTTTATTTTATTTTTTAATTTTTAAAATTAAAGATTTTAAAATTTTCTTATTTTTTTAATTTTTTTAATTTTTTAAAATTAAATTTTTTAAAATTTCTTTTTTAAAAAATTTTTTAATTTTTATGCTGATTTGGAGCTCCGGCGAGCCACGTAGGCAAAAATAATAATAAAATATTGCCACGTAAGATTTTCGGCAAGGGTCGCCGGATGTGACACTTAAATGTCCCACTCAAAAAAAAAAAAAAAAAAAAAGTGGCACTTAAGTGTACCGTTTTGAAATTATAACACTTAAGTGTCCCCGCATGCCAAGTTATGGTACTTGTGCTGGACTTCTGCCCTCCTTTATGCCATCATACCCGTTGGCACTTACAAAAGGAATTCTTCCAATCTTCCGTTGGATATAATCAATTAGGAAGATCATCCGAGCTATTAAAGGAACATGTCAATAGCCCATCAATCCTGCTCGCCCATACAATCAAGATCTAGGTTTCCATAAGTAGAACCTTCCAAGAATATTTCATCAATCATCGGATCCTTAATCAATCTTGATTCGAATAAAAGAATCCGTTATGCCAAATTTAGCTAGGAGATCTTCTCCAGTTGATAAGGCTAAATCCTCAATGAATCACTCAGATCTGGAAAGCCTTACTTCAACGGATTAGAAACTGTCACGAATAGAAAGTCTTGAGTCTTTTTGAATAGATGAGTCTTCAAAATAATTTTTGTCGGCTATTCCGAAAGATTTCTCCAACAATCTCCCCATTTTTGATGGTGACAAAACTTTCCTGCATATTTGAAAAACTTTGACTTGCAAAACATTACTCAAGCAATATGGATATCTTATAAAGGTTAATGACTTAAGGATAACACTAGAATCTGCAACCACAAAAAATAGGTCAGTCTGACATATAAAGTCATTCATAAGATATCAATAATACTTAGTATAAAGACAACAGCCAAATTCAAAACCAAATTCAAATCCACACCTCACTCAGTCTTTATCCAGACACACAAGTCAAACAAAACAAACTAAAAATTTAAACAAGTTAAGTTCAAAGTTTCAAAGCTTGCATCTGTCTCCCTTTTTGTCATCATAAAAAAAGGTTGAGATGAAAAAGAAGTCAAATTTGCTTGGGAACGCGAATAAGTTGGAAATCTCCCATAGACTGAACGATGCCCTCTAGCTTTTTCAAGTCTTCCCTTAGATGAGCCACTTCTTCTCCTTTAGCATTAGCTTGAATTTGAGTAGAAAGGACTTGAATCTGATCGGACAAGGAAACGAAAGAACCTTGTCTAGCATTCTTCAAGTTCTGAACCTCGCACTCCAAAGCATATATATGACCTCGCATTTCCAGGAGAACATCAAGAATTCTACGAAAATCTACTGTATTATCAGTCTGCGTACTAGCTTCAGCACGATCTGATGGAGTAAAGGCAGACGATGGAATATCAGCATAATTGTGCAGATTTGGCGATGAAGCACCATGACCCTCCTCTAGAAATTGAGAGGCATAAATGTCCTCTGGATCTGCAGGAGAAAGGCTGACTCCTTCACTATCAATAGGATAGGAGGTCGTTCCTCTTTGCTCCTTATCTCCCCCTGTTTCCATGGCTTCTGGTGGAGAAGAGTGTTTATCATGCTCTTCAAACCTCTCCTCCTCTGTTCTTTCTTCAACTCTTCTCTCCTCTTCTTCTTTTTCCTCTGCTTCTTGCTCCTCTGCTTCTCTTTCTCCTTCTTCTCTCTCTCTCCATCTTCTCTATTTCCTTCTTCTCTTTCTCCTTCTTCTTTCTCTTCTTCTTCTCTCTCTTTTTCACCTTCTTTCTCCTGTTCTTCTCTCTCATATGCTTCTTTCTCCTGTCGTTCCATTGATTCTGGAACATAACAACTTAGCTTTTTCAATGCTATAGCGGAAATGGTGAGATCATCCTCATCTTCATCCTCAATGATGCGAGCTCTTCTCTTTTTGGATGAAGCTACCATTGGCTCCTTCCCTTTTCTTTTCGATGCATAAGAGACTTGATGGATTTTGACAGGGGTTTTCTCCTTAAACTTCTCCAATGCATTGTCAAGTTCTTTCAGACGCATTTTCAACACCATTTTCAGTCCTACCACCAATTGGTCACATAGTCGAACACATAGAATTTGTGGAGGCTGAATATTCAAATGTTTGAATATCTTTGACACAAGACCTGGATAAGGAAGTTGTCCCTTATCCTTCACTATTGCTCTATACATGTGGAACAGAATGGTGTGAGGAAGAGAAAACTTTTTCCCAGCGTTGATTGCGTACATCAACTTTGCCTCTAAGTTGGAAACATTAGTCTTGAAAGTTGATTTCGGTCTGAAGCAATTGATCACAATCTTGTGAAGAATGATGTTGTTCGCACGCATCCTTGAGTAGGAAATCCTTCCCTTTGTCATTATGTCTTTGACAAGTCCCAATGTTGTGCGAGCAATAAAGACATTAATGGGTTGATACTTTCCTCTCTCAATCCCAATCACATCCACCAGCATATTCACATCAACCACAAAGTCTTGATTTCATACACTAAAAGATATTCTATTTGCATCCAAGAAACTAAGATTTGAATAGAAATATGCAGTTAATTGAGCATAACCCTCTGTGGTGTTAGTACAAAACAGTTTTAATTGAAGAAAATTGAACTTTTCTCTTAAGTTCACATTCACAGCATCCAGGAAGTCAAAATCTACACTCCTAGGGTTTATCGCCCCACGTTTCAACAGTCTAGAGTATAGATCCTTTTGTTTATTTGATCTAAACAAATCCGTCCTCCTTCCTCGAATATTCACTGCAACACCCATTTTCGGTTGAAATTGGCTGTACAATTTATCATCATCATTTCCATCTGTCGGATTAAATCCCCCAACATGCGGGTCACTTGGAATGCTCGCAAGGGCTTCTTCTGCCATCCCCCTACGAGCAATTCCCAAATCTTCCATTTTTCGCAAAAATACGAACTCATTCCCATATCCCTTATCTTTAAGAAACTCATCGATATATTTCAATGGGGTATCAATATTCTTTAAAGCACGATAAAGCTTATAAATAAAGCTGGGCTTTTGAACTCTTACAGGATCGGCGTCTTCAATGATTTCTTCCTCTTGATGACCCACATCCTGTGGACTAGATGGTGGAGAATGACGCGGTTGAGAATGTTGCAGGTTTTGTTGCTGACTTGGTGAATCCTCTTCCCCAGTAAAATCAAAGTGAGTAGGCCCCTCACTCGATCGCTGTGGTCCCCTGCTTGCAATCCTCGAAGATTTTCTTGAAGACGACATCTTTCTTTATCTTTGAAAGATTATTTGCTTGACTTTCCCAAGAAAAATGACAACTTTTTCGAAGATTAAACAATGGAGGAAGACAGGAATGGAAGATCGAGACTTTTTAGGGTTTTGGAGTTTTGCAGAGAGGAATCGACTGTAAATAACCCAGTCGAGAAGCCAAACGTCATAAAGGAAAGTGAAAAGGTGCATTTTTTAAAATTAACTGCCTTTTTTAAAAAAACTAACTGCCATTTTAAATAGAAATTAATTTTTGAAAAGGTAAACTTGCACTTTTCACGGAAATCAATTATCAATGATCGTACCTTTTTGAGAATTAATATATAAGGGAGAATAACTCACAAATCAAGACCCATAATTGTCTGAGTCCGAGAGTCTGAGAGTCTCTAGACTTTAACTTCTTCAAGCGTAAAAATGTTGAGTTTGGAACGGATGATTTCAAATTGATTTTTCTCCAAAGGCTTTGTAAATATATCCACCAGTTGGTTCTTTGAATCAACAAACTAAATCAAAACTTCTCCATTTTGAACATGATCTCTAATGAAGTGATGTTGAATCTCTATATGCTTTGCTCTTGAGTGAAGAATAGGATTTTTGGTAAGATTTATTGCACTAGTGTTGTCACAGTTTATCTCCGTGCATAAATCTTCAATTCCAAAGTCTCTTAGCTGTTGCTTTATCCACAGAATTTGTGAACAACAACTTCCGAGAACTACATACTCTGCTTCTACTGTAGAAAGAGCTACTGTACTTTGCTTTCTTGAAAACCAAGATACTGTTCTATTTCCAAGTAACTGACAGATACCCGAGGTGCTCTTTCTATCAACTCTACAACCGGCTAGATCTGCGTCTGAGTATCCAAGAAGAGTGAAGTCTCCCTTTTTAGGATACCACGGACCAATACTTGAAGTTGAAGCAATGTACTTGATAATACGCTTTGCGGCACTTAGATGAGATTCTTTAGGGTCTGCTTGAAATCTAGCACAAATGCAAACACTAAACAAAATGTCAAGTTTAGAAGCAGTAAGATAAAGAAGTGAACCGATGATACTCCTGTATAGCTTTTGGTCAACTTTCTTTCCTCATTCATCTTTGTCTATCTTCAATGAACTTGACATTGGAATATCAGTCTTTTTGCAATTTTCCAATCCAAACTTTTTGACAAGATCATTAGCATATTTTTCTTGATAAATAAAAGTCCATTCCTTCAATTGTTTCACTTGAAGTCCAAGAAAGAAGTTAACTCTCCCATCATGTTCATTTCAAATTCATCCTGCATAGACTTAGAGAATTTCTTGCATAGACTTTCATTAGAGGATCCAAAAATAATATCATCAACATATATTTGAACAAGCAAAAAACTTTTGCTTTCTCTTTTGATAAACAAAGTAGTATCAACTTTACCTTTGACAAAACTAGTTTGTATTAAGAACTTACTTAACCTGTCATACCAAGCTCGAGGTGCTTGCTTTAAACCATACAAGGCCTTTTACAGTCTGAATATTGAGTCTGGCTTCTTTGGATCTTCAAACCCGGGTGGTTGTTCCACATAGACTTCCTCATGGATAAATCCATTTAAGAAAGCGCTTTTGACGTCCATTTGGAATAATCTGAAAATCTTATAGTAAGCAAAAGCAAGTAATAATCGAATTGCTTCTAACCTGGCTACTGGTACGTAGGTCTCATCATAGTCTATCCCTTCCTCTTGTGTATATCCCTTGGCCACGAGTCTTACTTTGTTTCTTACGACTTTTCCTTTCTCGTTCATTTTGTTCCTGAAAACCCATTTAGCTCGAATAACAGATTTACCTTTTGGTTTAGAGGTCAATTCCAGGACATCATTAATGCTGAATTGTTTGAGTTCTTCTTGCATAGCTTCAATCCAGCTTTCATCAGATAAAGCTTCTTCTATGCTTTTGGGTTTTACTTCAGAAATAAGAGACACAACACTAGACTTTTCGCGCCTTTTGGATCTTGTGCGAATTCCTTCATTAATGTCGCCAATAATGAGATCTTTGGGATGACTGGACTTATGCTTCTAGTTACTGGTTGATTTGTCAGGTTGTTGATCACTTCCTTCATTTGAATCTTCAATAATTGTTTGTTGCTGCTCTTTTAGAGTTTGGGCTGCTTCTTGAGATTTAAACTTTGTAGAGTCTAGAGCAGGTTCAGATTATTCAAGATGAGTCTGGATAGATTCATTTTGCATAGAATCCTGTAATTTGACATTCATTGATTCCTGCACAAATTGACTCTTCTTATTATAGACTCTGTACGCTTTGCTTGATGTATAATATCCAAGGAAGATGCCTTCGTCTGATTTTTCTTCAAACTTACCAACTCGATCATTTGCATTTTTCAATATAAAGCATTTGCATCCAAATATATGAAAACATGAAACAATAGGCTTCTTTCCTTTGAATAATTCATAGGGTTTTTTTTTTTTTCTAGAATAGGCCTTAGAAAAACTCTAGTGATAATATAACATGCTGTTGAAACAGCTTCAGCCTAAAATCTTGAAGAAACGTTACTTTCAATTAAGAGAGTTCTAGCCATTTCTTGAAGAGATCTATTCTTTCTTTCCAGAACTCCATTTTGCTCTAGAGTATATGGAGAGGAAAACACATGCTGAAAAACCCGATTCATCACTGAATTTTGTAAAATCTTGATTTTCAAATTCGCCTCCATGGTCTGTTCTTATACTTGAGATAGCATATCCTTTTTCATTTTGAACTCTTTTAACAAAATTTTCAAAATAAGAGAAGGTTTCAGACTTACTTGCTAGGAAGTATACCTAAGTAAATCGAGAGTAGTCATCCACAATTACAAGGCAATATTTCTTACCTCCAATACTTTGAGTTCTAGTTGGTCCAAAGAGATCCATATGCAACAGCTGCATTACACGATTAGTGGAAACTTGATTTATTGGTTTAAAATAATTTCTTACCTACTTTCCTAATACGCATGGTGTGCATAGATTAGACTTTTGGTAAGATAAATTGGATAGATCACGAACAAACTTCTTTGCTAAAATTTTGGCTATCTGCTTCATATTTATATGCCCAAGCTTTCTGTGCCATAAGCTTGCTTTGTCTTGAATTGAGATTAAACATTGTGATTCATCTGGTTTCATATTCAAGAGATAGATATTTCCATGTTTTCGACCCATAAATGACTAAGTAGAGTCTTTACTGGTTCATGAACATATTTCCTCTTAAAAACTGATTTTGAAACTTGTATCACACAACTGGCTAATACTGAGCAAATTGTAGTTAAGTCCTTTCACTAGGGAAACATTGCCTATTGTGGGATTTCCAATCTTTACAGTTCCAAATCCCACAATTCTTCCTTTGTTGTTTCCTCCAAAAGAGACTTTTCCACCATCTACTTGTACGAGCTTTATGAAGCAATTTGAATCTCTTATCATATGTCTTGAGCATCTACTATCCAGATACCATTTTACCTTTTTCTTGATAGTGACTTGCATTTAAAAAAGGAGGCTCAAGCTTTCTTTGGTACCCATTTTTTCTTGTGTCCATTTGTGTTAGTATGATATGCAGTATTCGCCCATACTTTCTTAATAGGTTTCTAGACCATAGGACACTCTTTTTCAAAATGATCTGCACTATTGCACTTTGAACATCTGAGAGCATTTCGACTTATTGGTTTTACAAAAACCTTTTTGAAATGTTTTTTGTAAGTATCTCTTGTAGGCCTTTGCTTAATTCTTTCCTTTACTTTAGGAAAATCAATTAAAACAATTGTTTCTTCTATCATTCCTAAACCAGATTTATTGAAATAGGGTCTTTGTGCAGAAAGAATTTTCTCAAGTTTCTCAGATCCTAATGAAAATCTTTTTGAAACATTTGATAAATCATTTTTTAAAAATGCATTTTCTTTTAAGAGATTGACTTCACTTTCTTTAAGAGAAGAAACATTCATGTCTAAACATTTCAACTTTTCTTTCAAAACAAGCTCATGTTGTTTTAGTGTAGAATTTTCCTTTTTTAGTTCAGAAATCCTTTTGAGAGAAGTCTTAAGACTAAGACACAGCTCATCAATGTATTTAGAAACCTTAATAGGGATTTTAAAGTTACTTACCTCTAATTCACTGTCTGAGTCTCGAGTTTGTTTCGAGTTTGAATCGAGTCGATTGTGCCATTAGACATATGTTGGCATAATCATCATCGTTTTCTTCACACCCTGTGTCACTCCAGGTTTCTGCTTTAAGAGCATTTCGATACTTTTTAGCTTTTCCTTTATTCTTTCTTAGAAGGAGACAGTTGGGTCTGATGTGTCCATTTTTCTTGCATTCAAAGCAGACTACATCTTTTTTTGATTCATTGTCATCAACAGACTTGGTCTATTGCTTTTGAAAGCTCTGTTTCTTAGGATTGAATCTTCTTCCTTTTCTATTTAGTTTTCTGAACCTTCTTATCATAAGAGCAAGCTTCTCATCGTCCATATCGTCTTCAGAATCTATAACATCAGAATCGTCATTGGATTTTAATGCAATGGATTTGTTACCTTTAGGATCTTCATCTTTATTGATTCGCTCTACTTCATAAGACTGAAGAGTTCCAACCAACTCATCGACATATAATGGCATGATTCTTTGTATCTCTCTTATTGAAGTCTTTATATGATTCCAATCCTTGGAGAGTCCACGCAGTAGCTTATTTACCTTCATGGGATCAGAAATTGGTTTACCTTGATTTTCAAGACCATTCACGATATCTGTAAAACGGCTAAACATGTCAGTTATGGATTCTCCTGATTTCATTTTGAAGGCTTCGTATTGACCGAGGACAATGTTGATTCTGGTCTCCTTTACTCGAACTATTCCTTCATAGGTGATATGTAATCTATCCCAGACTTCTTTTGCTGTAACACAAGAAGATATTCTGTTATATTCAGTAGGTGATAAAGTACAATATAAAGAATAAATTGCTTTTTCATTGAGTGCTTGTCTCTTGATTATCTCTTCCTGAGTCATTTCTCTTGACTCAACAGTTTCTTTTCCTCTCTCTGAGACAGATGCAGCTTTATGAGTAATTCTTTTTTCTACAACGTCCCATTCCAGACGATCCTTTGATCGTAGGAATGATTTCATCTTGTTTTTCCAGATGTTGTAATCCTTTCCATCAAAGTAGGGTGGTCTAGTATTGCTTTGCCCTTCCACCAGCCCTGGAGCTAGCATATTAGCCATGGATCTTTAACTCTGAAGTAAAACACTTCAAATTAAGTGAGTACATAGGCTCTGATACAAATTGATATAGCTAGTATGAGTACCTAGAGGGGGGGTGAATATGTATAAAAATAATTCCTCGAGATATGAAAGCAATATTAGATAGTGAATAGAAAGGAGACTCCTCTTTAGTTAATAGAACGAACTGTTATCAAAGTAAAAACAAAGAGTAGGGAAGAGAAAATTCAACACGAGGTTTATAGTGGTTCAGCTTGTTCCAAGCCTACGTCCACTATTCTGCACTAACAGCCCACTAGTTGGATTTCACTATGATCAAAGAGATGTTACAGCAATGCTCTTCCTTGATTCCACAGTATGGATATTCTACCACACTTCCTCAAGGCATCTCACAATATAAGCTCTCTTTTGTAAACAAGGTTTTCGCTTAGCAAATGAATTGACTACGAATCAAGGAGCTTCAAACTTTGGAATTCTTCTATCGTGCACACTCTCGAACAACTGAAACGTCTTCCTTATATACTCATTTATGCCATCATACCTGTTGGCACTTACAAAAGGAATTCTTCCAATCTTCCGTTGAACAGAATCAATTATGAAGATCATCCGAGCTATTAAAGGAACATGTTGATAGCCCATCAATCCTGCTCGCCCATACAATCAGGATCTAGGTTTCCATAAGTAGAACATTCCAAGAATACTTCGTCAATCATCGGATCCTTAATCAATCTTGATTTGAATAAAAGAATCCGTTATGCCAAATCCAGCCAAGAGATCTTCTTCAGTTGATAAGGCTAAATCCTCAATGAATCACTCAGATCTGGAAAGCCTTACTTCAACGGATTAGAAATTGTCACTGAGAATATACTTTAAGTCTTGAGTTTGGCAGTCTAGAAGTCTTCAGACTTTATAATAGATGAGTCTGCAAACCTCCAGACTAGACTGATAAAAACATTTTGTCAGCTTCAAAATATTTCAGAAAATTTCTCCAACAATCTTTGTTGAATAGGACCAACATTTGCACGTGGTCGTCGGAGAAGGGTAGGCAGTCCGGCAAAGGGTAGACGGTCTAGTGAGGGTCGTCGCGACCCACATCGCAACTTGGGTCTTTGTGACCATCCCACGAAGGTCGCCACAACCATATCGCACAACCCCAATGACCTTTGCAAAGAGGTTAGTTTCTTTTTTTTTTTTTCCTTTTTTTAATAACAAAATTATTTTACAAATATAATTTATTTAAAACATTATTTTGCTCAAATGTACTACAAAATGGACTTTTACAATATCATTTACCAAACACAATTTGTATTTGGGAAAACTTTATTAAATCTACGGCCTTTGCATTTCCCCCAAGGACTTTCCCCAAAAATCTTCCCAAATGCACCCTTCATCCTACTTATGTTTGGGAAGGGCATTCCCAAGCCTCCTCAAGCATCCAAAGTTCCTTATGCTAAAAATGGTATTAGGGGAAAAAATAATTTAAACATCATTGAGGAAAAGCAGGCCTTTAGAAGGTTGAAAGGCGAAGACAAATGTAAGATTGCCATGAGCATTTTAGCATTCTTAGCAAGCTGTTGGGAGACCTACTAAAAAAAAAAATCTTCTGAAATTATCCTCACTAATTTTTTGTTTTTCCAGTTTTGCCCTATATATGACTATTCATCTTCTTCTTCACTAAGGTCGGCCAACATGATTGTGCGAGGCTGCGAGGGGTCAGCGATGAGCTAGAGAGAGGCTAGTGTGGTCGTGGCGATCATCGTTGAGGGGTCGCGCAACCTCTGCATGATTTGGGTGATGAGGGGCCACCATTTAGGTTGCCGCAACCTCAGTAAGAGTCACATGACCTAGGTGAGGGGTGCCTCGGGTTGCGCGACTAAGTTGGCTCTCACCTAGGGCGCATGACCTCAAGCGGCTCTCACTTGGGTCACCCAACCCTTGCCAAGGACCGCTAGACTTCAAGCAACCCTCCCCGATAGTATTTGGGGGCCGCCGGAGATCTTTACAATCTCAAAAGACAACCGCCAACGATAGATTTGGATCGTCGGTGACCGCCTGCTCTTTGTCAGCCAACTATATTTTTTCTTTTTTCTTTTTTATAATAAAAGTCATTTGTAAATATAATTTCTCCAAACACTATTTTGGCTCATAGGTACTTCACAATGGATTTTTAAATTACAATTTACCAAACAATCATTCAACTTTAAGTCATTTGCATTTTCCTAAAACTTTCTCCAAAAGTCGAACCAAACATACCCTTAGGTTATTTTATTTTATTTATTTATTCATATTCCCACATAATATGCTTGTTAAGTTTTACCTCTTGCCAGCTAAGCCATACAAATCTCAAATATAGAGATGAAGTAAAAAAAAAAGAAGATAAAGCTTTAGGATCTATAAATGTGTTGTACTTCTCCATTTTGCTATTCTTCCTCCAAGTAATATTGGTGTGAGGGCATGCCCTTAGTCTTATGGGGAACCCATTCTTTGCTAGCAACCAACAAGGATGCATCTTTTGGTTAGAGAATGAATTAGAGGAAGAATATGGAGAAACTTAATGAAATTTCAACTAACTTTTATATGACATTGAAGAAGAGTTCAACCCGATGCTATATTTATGTCCTAGTGTAAAATTTCATCTAAATTCTATGAGCTTTGTCATTTCCAGTTCACAGAAAAGGTTCGAGCAGTGGATGCTCGTTATTGTTTAGAGGTGAGCATGGTTCCAAGGTAGAATCGAGAACTTAAGAATCGGACTAATGGGAACCGGTTCAATTCTAGGTTTTAGGATATATAGGATAGGTTTCAAGTTCTAAAAATTGGGGAACTTTTTCTAATAGGTAGATTTTAGGTTCTAAGTTCCACTTAGAACAAGTCGTGTTTTTTCTTGTTCTATGTCTTTGTGCGATTCTGTAGCATTCCATGGCATCCAATTATGAGTGTAATTTGAAACTATTAGTTTGAACTTCCATTTTTTGCGATACCTATGAGTAATACTTTTACTTTTACTTTGTTAATATTTTATAATTTTCATTTATCTAAATATGAGTTGTAATTAGTGGATTATAGCAAATGGTGGTCATTAGAGGTGATGATTTACTGTAATAATTTGATTAAGAGTACAGATGAAACCTGGATAAACTTTGGAATTGACCTTGAATTCGTGATAGGATAGCTTCCGATTTCTAGGCATGCAGGGTAGATTCCAAGTTCTAAAAATTAGAGAAACTGTTGCAACAAGCAGGTTCTAGGTTCCACTTGGAATCTCGACGGAATCTAGAATCCCTCAACCCTATTGTCGTAACATTCTCTGAAAATGGGCTTAGATTGCAGAGATAAGGTTTTAGTTGCGGTTTTTGTCAGGAACTTTTTTATGTGAAAAAGGATAGAACTGCAACTTGATTTGAACTTACATCATCAACATAGGCCAACAATTCCACCTACACTTCGCTCACGGTCACCCATTTAGTCTCCCCATATTTCCTCAACTCTTTAGCAAGAATACTGGCATCAAAAAGCTCAGACTTGATTCCATCTCCTTTCACATCAGCTGGCCTCGCTTTTGGTTTAACAGAAAGAAGAATTTTGCAGGCATTTTCTGTCTGTGTTCGCTTCACTCTTATCAAAGATATCTTCACGATTATCATTGAAGTACTTGTCCGTCTCAGCGCAAGTGTATCGGAACCTTAATTTGCCAAATTCAGCCACTGCAGACATCATAATAAGGTTGTTTGATCATAAGAAGAAGCATATAATCCGATAAGACCTTACTATTGACACGATGATTCATAGTTTCATCATTGTCCAGGTCGGTACTTTCATTAGTGTTAGTATTGTAACAGAGCTTTGTGGCAACATACCATAGCAAAAGGCTCTCATCATAATCAACATCACGGATGAATGGAAGCAACTCTTCACAAATTTGCTGTGTTTTAGAATGCTCCAGAACCCATTGACCTCGAGCAACACATATCTCCCTTATGCTTTCCAAATCATTTGCATAGGATGACTTACGTTTCATCTCATTAAAAATCAGTTCACCTAATTTGTCGCTGTATGGTTCCACCCATCCAGGCTTCGAGTCCTTCAGAAATTTTCCCAGAGGGATGAGATCAAGGGGTTTCTCAATCCATTTTGGCCACTTTTTTAGCCGAGAATCTATCAAATTGTATTGGAAGATAGATGGAAGATAGATTTAGACCATCTAGCATGGAGAATATTAGGAGTGATCAGGTCCAAGGTGGGTAGGGTCTAGACCTGTACCCTGTACTCGACCATGTTATAACCGGTTCCTCTTTTTTGGATACTATACCCGACCCTGTTTGTATTGGACCCTGTACCCGACCCACCATGTTTTTCCAGTCCGGTTCCAAGGTCAATCCTATTTCCACTAGAACCTGTTTTGTAATTTCCCGATATCTGATACGACTTCGAATTTTATATTAATATGCGAGAAAATAACGTAATTCTCATAATTTGTATTGAGACATTAAACACTTGTAATAAATAAATATATAAACTTTTTAACTAAACAAAAAATTAAGGATCCACATGGCTAATTATAATAAATAAAATTATAAGGCAAAGAATTGACAACAAACATGGGTTTAATATTGTCTTATTCCCACAACTACTACATAAAGTTACTCATTTATGCAAGCATAACTCCTTTTACAAAAGAGAAATTAGGTGAGCCAATCCACGTGGTACACAAGAATTTGGCGGCGACGAACACTATCCATCCGTCTATTAGACGGTGTGAGAGGGAGCCGATGAAGGAGGGAAGCAAGTGAGGAAGAGGAATGACGAAGGAAGAGTGTTGTGCGTGTTTGAGAGAGCTAAGAGGAAAAACGACATGTGATTGCGGGAGTAAGAATAGAAATAAGGGGGAAAATAGGGTTTTAGACCTATACTTACAAAACTAGTTCCCAAATTGATTCCAAAACCAGTTTGGGAACTTGTTTCCAGGTGGGTAATCAATCGGACCCAGTGTGACATTTTGAATTTTCGACCTGTCCCGAATATATGAAATGGGCATCTCGTCGACGCACCTATAGTCATTTTTCTCTGAGTTGATCACTCACGGGTTAACCATGTTAGGGAAATCTCTTATGATGTTTTGAAGATGACAAAATAAATCAAATGCTACTAACATGTTTAATGGTTAAGTAATAGACCATGTAGATAATAGAACATGTAAAGGATATTGTCAAAGTCTGAAGACAGCCAAGACTGAACGTAACATATGTCCAAAGTATATTATGAAGATTTCCAGACTTCGTGTCAAAGTCTCAAGACCGCCGACTTTAGTGTCAAAGTATGTTCTACATCGAAGTCCGTCAACCCTAACTAATTCCGATCGAATGTGAATGATGAACCAGAAGACAGACTCTATGCTGAAACTGAACCAGAAGATAGACTCTATGTTGAAGCTAAACCAGAAGATAGACTCTATTCTGAAGCTGAACTGGGTACAGATCTTAAAGCTAAATCTGTTCAGAAGTAGATATGTTCAGACCTAGATTGTAAAGTCTACAGGCTCAGATTGTAAAGTCTATTGCTCTCAGACTTTACATCCAGATTCGACGTAACTCAAGCCCAATCATATAAAGGCTAGTGATCTGGTTTGGATTCCACATCAAGATTGATTTGATTGATTCAATCTAATTGATTGACGATTGGATCTTGAAGACAAGATCTTTCTATACGAAGAAGCTTTACTTATGGAAACCAAGATTTCGTTTGTATGGGCGATCGGAATCAATTTGGGATTCTACCTTTGTCACTCAACGGCTACCAAATCTTCTAGATACAAAGCTGTCCAATGGGTATATTGGAAGACGATTCTCCGGGATACTGTCCAACGGGTAGTTTGGAAGTGGAGGAGTATTTAAGGAGATCATGGACCGATGAGCAAGTAAGAGACGGAGGATAGAGTTTATAATTCCAAAGTCTGAGCGACTTTTGATCATATACTTGTCTCTTGAGAGCTTAAACGTTTGTAATCGTGAGAGAAATACCAAAAGAGTAACTTAGTGAGATAGTGTGATCTACTACTAAGTGTTTGCACTCGAAGTTGTAATCTCTTGTTGATTGCATAGTGGAATCCAGCCAAGAAGGCTGTTAAAGTGGGAGAGTGGACGTAGGCTTGGATTAAGCCGAACCACTATAAATCTTGTGTTCTTATTCTCTTCCCTAACTCCTTTATTTTACTCGAAATTTATTTTATTCCGCATATATTTGCCAAGGTTTATTTTATACACATATTCACCCCACTCTAGGTGTTCATACTAACACTCTCAAACCAATCTATTGGGTGAAGCCGTTAAGGGATATAACCGTGGTAAAATCTCTAAAAGCTACTAAGTAGGTCGGATTTGACTAAAATCGCGTTCGGTTGATTTTAGCCACGAAATTCAATTCGATTTCGGAAATCGAACATTAAAGCATGTCACGATTCATTTATAGGACGTCATCTTGTCTTTCGGAAAAATTCCACAAAGTTCGAGATTTTTACGGAAAATCGTTTCGGATGATTAAGAAAACAACAGAAATTCGGATGGACCAAATCGAATGGATTTTTGGCCTCCTTACCGAGTCATTTGGTGGTGGGGATTTGTAGAAATTGTGTGGACTTTTTCCTTAGCAAAATTGGACATCAAATTGGAGAATTGAAGAAGAAATTGAAGTCCAAAATTAAGGGAAATTCATGGAGAGGTGCAACATTTGTCATCAAATTGGATTAATTGTGATTAAATGAGCAAGAAAGTATTGGTGAACAAGTGGATAAGCTTGAAGACTGATTGGACAATCTAATGATGGTTTTAGATATTTGTTTTTTTGTTTGTTTTTTTGTTTGTTTTTTGTTTTTGTTTTTTTTGTTTCCCTCTTCTTCGGCTTCTCTGGCAAGCCAAGCCACCGACCGATTGCCCTCTTCTTCGTGCGAAGCCCCTGTATCACTGTGTCCAGCTCTGCTCATGTTTCCTTTTCATTTTCCTTCACGTTTCTCTGTCCATCAAGCAGTCGAATCCCTCCATTTTTCCTCACGTCAGCCCCACGTATTTCTCCCTCCACAGAAGCCATTTGCTGCCACATCTTTCTCTCCAGTCAAACCAATGAAACCCCTTCCCCATAGTTGACCGAAAGAACCCCTTCGCTGCTCCCTTCTATCTCTGTTTCTCTCTCTATCTGCTGCCGTCTCACCCTTCTTCACGTGGCGTTGATTTGCCGAGTCAACAAAACCAGCGAGCTTCTCCATCTTGTTGACCGAAGCTATCCCAGCAACCGCCACACGTCCACTCCCACCATCTCCCTCCATTTCGCTGCCGTCTCACCCCCTTCAAGTGGCGTTGATTTGCTGAGTCAACGTTCGACGCTAGTAGCTCCATCCAGCGTCAGTTCGGCCACGATGTCTGCTGCTTCTTCGCTGGTTCTGTTCTCCACCATTCAGCCCATCCCGAGCCCAGCATATCCGTGAATTTAGCCCAATAGCTCTTTTTTGTTCGGCCCAGGTCCAGCGGCCATTTGGAGCTCAGTAGTCCGCAATTTTTTCAGCCCATCGAAGCCAGCTGCCGAATCAAGCCTAGCCCATCTTCTCTTCAGCCCACACGAATTCGGTCCAGTTCACTTGAAGCATAAGAAGCAGGCCCAAGCTCGCGACCAGCTTGAGCAGAGAGTTGCAAGGCCTTTTCGGCCTAGCCTAAGTGTCCGTTGACGTCACCGAAAGTTCGGGTTTTGGCCGCCGTCGCGTTGCCGTTGTTTGGTCTGAGTGGATCGCAATTCAAGTGAGTTGAACTCACTAATCCTCGCTTAATTGGTTAATTACGCTTAGGGGTTGATTAGATTAATTAAGCATAGTTTAGGTGGATAGATTAGATTATGTTAGTTAATTTAATTATCTGCCGATGCATGTTAAGTGGTTAGTTAGTGACATTAGCGAGTAGACACATTCTATTATTTATTGAATGAACCTTGAAATTTTTCCGGGTCCGTTTCGACGTCCAATTAGGCATTATGGGCCTAAGTTGGATTTATTGCATTTATTTAATATTTTTCGTAATTATTTAATTTATTAATTATTTTCAGAAAATTAGGCTAAGATAAATGATGACTGTAATTTTATGCTAGTTATTGTAGTGCAATCTATTTATTTATTTGAGCTCTAATTTGTGCTGAATTGATTTAATTGGAATTTTAGGATTTTATTCCTAAAATAATTAATTTTAGTAATTGAGTGGAAAATAACCGAGTGTCAGTTTACAACACCAAAACTATTTTGGTGGACCATATGAAATTGTGGGATTTATGGAAATAAAATTATTATATTTTGGCTAAGGCCAACCGTGTACCCATACACAACTATTTTATTGGGTATGATAAAAAGGGAGAAATTTATGGAGAATGAACGTCGGCTCAATGACCTGGTATGTCATCTCGGAGAAAGACGTATACTATATCGACTCAATGACTTGATATGTCATCTTGGAGAAAGACATATACTATGTCGGCTCGATGACTCGTTATGTCATTTGGGAGAAAGACATTATACTATGTCGGGTCGATGACTCAGTATGTCATCTCGGAGAAAGACATTATACTATATCGGCTCGATGATTAAGTATGTCATTTTGGAGAAAGACGTTATATTATATTAGCTCGGTGATTAGATTTGTCATCTCGGAGAATGCACATAGGCTCGATGATTAGGTATGTAAAATTGGAGAATGCACGTGGGCTTAGTGACTAGGTATGTCATCTCAGAGAAAGCACGTGGGTTCGGTGACTAGGTATGTCATCTTGGAGAATGCATGTGAGCTTGGTAATTAGATATATCATATTGGAGAAGGCATAGTGTTGACTAGAATGACCGGGAAATGGTCTGATTGACATGTTATCGACTAGGTCGATTGCTTGATGAGTTGATCTGAGTGAATGATCTGATGTGTTGATGTGACTCGAAGAGATTATGAATTGTGTTGAATTACAGGGAGGAATTGAGGCCAAGGTAAGGCCTTTAACGCTTGATTGTGCTTAGGCAGCCCTTAGGCCATATTTTCTTCCTAATCGAGTTTTAGGGGCTAGAACTCACTGAGACGTTGTCTCACTGGTTATTGTATAACCATTTTCAGGTCTTTAGATGGTGTTGGTGAAGGACCGGAAGCCCTAGAGTCTAAGGGTGAAGCCCGAAGAATCAGTGATCTTGTTCGGCTAGCTAGTCGTAGGACAATTCTCTTTTGTAGGGAGTCGATCCCTTTTGTAAACCTTTGTGTATAGACTTGTGTGTTTATAAAAAGGTATTTTGTGAAAAATTGGTCCTTATTCCATTGTTTTATTGTCTGGAGATTATTTATATACTTTCACATGTGTATTAAAATAAATGGGTCAGCGATGCGTCCTAGGAAGTCGCTATTAATCGACCAGTGAGGGATAGGCGCATGCTAGAGAATCGGGGTGTGACATCCCCGTTTAAGTGGTATTAGAGCACGATCGTTAGAGATTGGAGTGATAAGGTGCGATGTTATATGGGATAGTAAGTAGGAGAGGCCTTTAAATGCGACTGGTGCATGTCAGTGATAGTTGTTTGTAGAATTGATTGTTGTGTGTGGATCGCTCATCTTTTAATCCAGTGTGGATTTGGAAGACATATTTTAGTATAAAGGCTGAACCATGAGCGAGTAAGAGTAGAGAAATCTGAGAAAGAGAATTGTTAGGCCTACAGCTCGGGTTAGGACGCCAACTAGGGTCGATACTTAAGGAGGCAGAGCTAGGGCACCAGCACAGGCCAATGCCAATGGTGTAGCACCACCTCCTATTGGTGTTGGGATAGTAGCCCCTAGTGATCCCAGGATCGAAGGGATCATGCAGGTGCTAGAGGTCATGAGGAATCAGATGGATCAGTAGGCTCAGAATCAAGCCGTTGATATTGAAGTTGCCGCTCAAGCTGCTACTACTACTGCCATTGCCGTGGCCGCCGAGGCCGCACTTGCCGACGCACCCGTTGTTGCACTTGTCGTAGTTCAACTTAAGAATGTCGTGGTGCGAGAGAGAGAGGCTGATCCATAAACTCGTCGAGCAGCTTTTAAAGCTGAACCCACCGAGATTCATTGGTGAAGGAAACCCTAAAGTTGCATCACTTTGGATTAAGGATCTTGAAAAAGCGTTCGCACTTCTGATGTGCAACAAAGAGGAGAAGGTGGTACTGGCTATGTACCAACTTCAAGGCAATGCAAAAATTTGGTGGAGAGCCGCCAAGGATACCGTATTCCTGGAAGGTGTGGTCGAGGTGTGGGACACCTTCTTCAGAGCTTTTAATGATTAGTACTTCAAACGCTGCGAGATCATGGATTGTACACCAAGTTCAGCATGTACGAGTTTTGGTTAACTCGTGTTGCTTTCCTAGGTCATGAGATTTCAGGCGAAAAAATCTCCGTAGACCCAACCAAAATCAAAACAATAATCAACTGGTTAAGACCGACTACCATGATAGAGATCAGAAGTTTCTGGGTTTAGCAGGGTATTATAGAAGGTTCGTGGAAGGGTTTTCAACATTAGCTTTGTCGTTGACTTGACTTCTGAAGAAGGAAGAAAATTTGCATGGACAGACAAGTGCGAGCGTAATTTCTAAGAGCTTAAGCAGAAGCTAACTACCACACCTGTGCTAACCATTCAATCTAGTCCTAGAGGATACGAGATTTGTAGTAATGCGCCATTTAGAGGACTGGGTTGTGTGTTGATGCAACATGGTAAAGTTGTTGCATACGCATCCTATCAAATGAGCCCTCATGAACTGAATTATCCAATGCATGACTCAGAACTTGCAGCAATCATTTTCGCTCTGAAGATTTGAAGACTGTGGAGAAAAGATTCCAGATCTTCATAGATCATCAGAGTCTCAAATATCTATTCTCTCAGAAGGAGTTGAATATGAGACAATGTCGCTGGATGGAACTTCTGAAGGACTATTATTGTGATATTCTATATCACTCGGGAAAGGCTAACAAGGTCTCAGACGCGCTATATCGAAAATCTTCAATAGTGCAGATGGCACTCAAGGAATGGATCCTACTTGAGAAAGTTCGAAATTCGATTTTCAAATTTGAGATATGCCACCTTTTGAATTTTATGGCCACCCTCAAAATTGAGCCGGAAGTGCAAATCAAAATCAGGACACTTCAGCTGACATATCCAGAGATTCAGAAAATCCTATAAGTGGATACCAAAAAGAGAAATGCTGACTTTCAAATTTCTGATAACGGAACACTAAGGTTCCGAGGATGATTGTGTGTACTTGACGATGTAGCGCTTAAAGAAGAAATCTTGTCAAAAGCTCATCGTAGCAGCTATAGCATTCATCTTGGCAATACAAAGATGTATTAGAATCTGCGTCAATATTATTGGTAGTTCGGTATGAAGGCGGATATCACCAAGCATGTCACCAAGTGTCTGACATGTCAGCAAGTGAAAATACAGCATTGTAAGCTGGGCGGACTTTTGCAACCTCTTGAGATTCTTGAGTGGAAATGGGAACATATCACAATGGATTTTATGACAGGCTTACCGAGGAGTCAGAGAGGTAATGATTCCATTCGGATAATGGTCGACAGACTGACGAAGTCGGCTCACTTCATCGCAGTACGAAAAGACTTTGATTTGGACAAGCACATAGGGTATACGTGCATTAGATCGTTCACCTACATGGAGTGTCGGTAACAATTATATCAGACAAAGACCCAAGGTTCACAATTACCATTAGAGTATTCAGATGACACCGTTTGAGATGTTGTATGGCAGAGCATGCAAAACGTCAATTTGTTGAGATGAGGTTAGAGAGTGAAAGATCACAAGCTCAGAGTTGGTTCAACAGTCAATGGATATGGTTGCCGTCAACAGAGACAGATTAAAGATCGCTTAGAATTGCTAGAAAATTCCGCTGATAAGCATTTAAGGTCACTGGAGTTCAAGTTGGTGAGCACACCTTTCTGAAGGTGTCACCAATGAGGGGTACTTCACATTTTGTCAAGAAAGGGAAAGCTAAGTCCGAGGTACATAGGTCTCTTTGAGATTCTAGAAAGAATCGGGATCCTAGCGTATTGTCTTGCATTACCGTCGAGGTCGATGCAAGTGCATGATGTTTTTCACATGTCAGTGTTGAGGACGTATGAGCCTAACTCGATCCACGTGCTGAATTTCGAAGAGTTCGACGTGGACGACAGAGCACCATATGTGGAAAGCTCGGTTCAGCTTGAGGACTGTAAGGAACAAGTACTGCACACCAAGATGACCTCTTTGGTCAAAGTGTTCTGGCAACAACACAGGACAAAATGAGTTACATGGGAAAGTGAAGACTCGATGAGACGACAATACCTCACCATTTTGAAGAAGAATTGTAATGGTTTAAATTTCGAGAACGAAAATTTTATAAGAGGGGAAGAGTTGTGACATCCTGAATTTTCAACTTGTCTCGAATATATGAAATAGGCATCTCGTTGGCACGCTTATGGTCATTTTTCTTTGAGCTGATTACTCACGAGTTAACCAATCTATTGGGTGAAGCTGTTAAGGAATATAACCGTGGTAAAATCTTTAAAAGCTACTCGGTAGGTCGGATTGGATTAAAATCACATTTGGTCGATTTTAACCACAAAATTGAATTCGATTTCGGAAATCGAACGTTCAAGCATGTCACAATTCATTTATAGGACATCGTCTTGTCTTTCGGAGAAATTTCGTCGAGTTGGGGATTTTTATGGAAAATCGTTTCAAACGATTTGGAAAACAACGGAAGTTTAGATGGGTCAAAGCGAATGGATTTTTGGCCTCCTTACCGAGTCATTTGGTGGTGGGGATTTGTAGAAATTGTGTGGACTTTTTCCTTAGAAAAATTGGACATCAAATTGGAGAATGGAAAAGAAATTGAAGTCCAAAATTAAGGGAAATTTGGAGCTAGGCATGGAGGGGTGCAACATTTGTCATCAAATTGGATTAATTGTGATTAAATGAGCAAGAAAGTATTGGAGAACAAGTGGAAAAGCTTGAAGACTAATTGGACAATCTGATAATGGTTTTAGATTTTTTTTTTTTTTTTTCACTTTTGTTTCCCTCTTCTTCGGCTTCTCTGGCAAGCCAAGCCATCGACTGATTGCCCTCTTCTTCTTCGTGCGAAGCCCCTGCATCACCGTGTCTAGCTCTGCTCCTGTTTCCTTTTCATTTTCCCTCACGTTTCTCTGTCCATCAAGCAGCCGAATCCCTCCATTTTTCCTCACGCCAGCCCCACGTATTTCTCCATCCACAGAAGCCATTTGCTACCACGTCTTTCTCCCCAGTCAAACCAACGAAACCCCTTCCCCATAGTTGACCGAAAGAACCCCTTGCTGCTCCCTTCCTTCTCTGTTTCTCTCTCTATCTGCTACCGTCTCACCCTTCTTCACGTGGCATTGATTTGCCGAGTCAAGAAAACCAACGTGCTTCTCCATCTTGTTGATCGAAGCTACCCCAGCAACCGCCACACGTCTGCTTCCACCATCTCCCTCCATTTCACTGCCGTCTCACCCCCCTTCAAGTGGTGTTGATTTGCCGTGTCAACGTTCGACGCCAGCAGCTCCATCCAACGTTAGTTCAGCCACGACGTCTGCTGCTTCTCCGCCGGTTCCGTTCTCCGCCATTCAGCCCATCCCGAGCCCAGCATATCCGTGAATTTAGCCCCACAGCTCCTTTTTGTTCGGCCCAGATCCAATGGCCATTTGGAGCTCAGCAGTCCGCAATTTTTTTAGCCCACCGAAGCCAGCTGCCGAATCAAGCCCAGCCCATCTTCTCTTCAGCCCATATGAATTCGGTCCAGCTCACTTGAAGCCTAAGAAGCAGGCCCAAGCTTGTGACCAGCTCGGGCAGAGAGTTGCAAGGCCTTTCCAGCTCGACCCAAGTGTCCCGTCGACGTCGCCGAAAGTTCGGGTTTTGGCTGCTGTCACATCGCCGTCGTTTGGTCCGAGCGGATCGCAATTGAAGTGAGTTGAACTCACTAATTCTCGCTTAGTCGGTTAATTACGCTTAAGGGTTGATTAGATTAATTAAGCATGATTTAGGTGGATAGATTATATTAGGTTAGTTAATTTAATTATCTGTCGATGCATGTTAGGTGGTTTGTTAGTGACATTAGTGAGTAGAACGAACCTTGGAATTTTTCCAAGTCCGTTTCGACGTCCAATTAGGCATTACAGGCGTAAGTTGGATTTATTGCATTTATTTAATATTTTCCGTAATTATTTAATTAATTTTTTTTTTTTGAAAATTAGGCTAGGATAGCCGATAACGAGAATTTTATGATGGTCATCGTGGTGCAATTTATTTATTTATTTGAGCTCTAATTTGTGCTAAATTGATTTAATTGGGATTTTATGATTTTTTTTCCTAAAATATATAATTTTAGTAATTGAGTGGTAAATAACCGAGCATCATTTTACAATGCCAAAACTATTTTGGTGGACCATATGAAATGGTGGGATTTATGGAAATGAAATTATTATATTTTGGTTAAGGTCAACCGTGTATCCACACACGGCTATTTTATCGGGAATGATAAAAAGTGAGAAATTGATGGAGAACGAACTTTGGATCGATGACCTAGTATGTCATCTCGGAGAAAGATGTATACTATGTCGACTCGATATGCCGAGATGATGACTCGATGACTCAATATGTCATCTCGGAGAAAGACGTATACTATGTCGTTTCGATCACTTGATGTGTCATATGAGAGAAAGACATTATACTATGTGGGGTTGATGACTTGGTATGTCATCTCAGAGAAAGACATTATACTACATCGGCTCGATGATTAAGTATGTCATCTCGGAGAAATACGTTAAATTATATTAGCTCGGTGATTAGATATGTCATCTCGGAGAATGCACGTGAGCTCGGTGATTCGGTATGTCATCTCGGAGAATGCACGTGGGCTCGGTGACTAGGTATGTCATCTCAAAGAATGCATGTGGGCTCGGTTAGATAAATCATCTTGGAGAAGGCATAGTGTTGACTAGAATGATCGGGAAATGGTATGATTAACATGTAATCGACTAGGTCAATTAATCGATGAGTCGATCTGAGTGAATGATCTAATGTGTTGATGTGACTCGGTGAGATTATGAATTATGTTGAATTGCAGGGAGGAACTGAGGCCAAGGTAAGTCCTCTAATGCCTAACTGTGCTTAGGCAGCCTTTATGGCGTATTTTCTTCCTAATTAAGTCTTAAGGGGTGGAACTCGCTGAGATATTATCTCACTGGTTATTGTATAACCATTTTCAGGTCCTTAGATGGTGATGGTGAAGGATCGGAAGTCCCGGAGTCTAAGTGGTGAAGCGCGAAGAATTGGTGATCTTGTCCGGCTAGCTAGTCGTTAGACAATTCTCTTTTGTAGGGAGTCGATCCCTTTTGTAAACCTTTGTGTATAGACCTGTGTGTTTATAAAAATGCATTTTGTGAAAAATTGGTCCTACTTTCCTATCCCATTGTTTTATTGTTTGGAGATTTTTTATATGCTTTCACATGCGTATTAAAATGAATGGATTAACGATGCATCCTGGGACGTCGCTATTAATCGACCAATGAGGGATGGGTGCGCGCTCGAGGATTGGGGCGTGACACTCAGTTCCCGAACCGGTTTGAATCGGTTCCGAGTTTTGGGAACCAGTTTTCGGACCAGTTTCAACGGGAACCAGTTCCCAACCCTGTTTTCCAGGTGGGCTGGTCCGGTTCCCGGGTGTACCTGGTCCGGTTGCACACTCCTAAAAAATATGCAATGCAAATGATGAACCTTCAGATTTGATTTTGAGGAGGAACTCAATAGTCAAACATCTGCGATGTTCCTCAGATATCCCTAAACGAGCAATAGTCCAGTAAGAGCAAATGAGCATAATAAGAGCTACAAATTCCAGGCCAACAGCTCCAAGGAGCAAGGTGTATGTAATCAGTAAATCATATTCGTCAAAATCATGCTTGTTCAGGACATAGAAAAGTGCAAAAGCAGTAATGATGGAATCAATTGAGATAGTTCGCGAAATAAATCCTATTGGATAGTAAACCACAAGAGCCTTGTTATAAAGGACATCATAAAAATAGTTGAGCTCAGCCTCCATGACTCGAAAAGCATCCTTTGCGGTTCTCCACTTGAAAAATTCCCTGCTTCGGTTACGTTCATGGAAGCTGAAAGGGAGATCTACAAGGACGCCTATGAAGTATATGGAGTAAAAACATGCAGCTTTTATCACTTCACTGTCGTCCAATTTGGTTTTATCTTCCGCTCCAACATCTTGGGATTCGATATCGGGCTCCGGCATCATCTCCATTGAAGAATGGATATTCAGCCTAGCATCAAACGACGTAACCAAAAAGTCACGGAGTTTACTGAAGCTTGTAATGTACAGAGCACGTATTCTCTCTATGTACTCTGTGGTTCCACCAATAAACATCAGGATGGTTGGGACAATCAACTTGTTACTGGGCAGCGATTGATAAAATACATTGCCTGCAGCAACTAGTTGGAACAAGAGATTAAGCAAGTGCCTACGCCACAGCTCATTGTCCTTGAGAGCGAAAGCGGTTATGGTGTCAGGTCCTCCGAGGTGTAGCAGAAGAAATGGAGCCCAAAATGCTATAAGGTCACCATATGCATCAGCCTTGGATTCTGAAGGACCACCAGTGAATTGGGCTTCGGAAATGAGTCCAAGGGCATAGTCGGCGACCAAGTTAGCAACCAAGTAAGCTGACCAGGTGAGCCTCACGATCCACCTTTTTGAACACCTCTTGCGAAAGGGTGCGAAAAATATGAGAAAGACTAGCAGAGATAAGCTCGTAAGGATCGCCCCCCGCAGATTGAGTTTCATCCATAAATTCTTGGCTTCTGCAAGAATTTTCAGATTGCCCACTTTATCCTCACTCTCTCACCAGATCCTGGAAGGAAATCTTTCAGATAGCATGAGTGTCACGGTAAGGCAACAATAATAGATATGCAAACTAGAGAACACGATAATAGAATAGGTAACCATGGAATGCATAGAGTCGATCATACCTTGAAGTTTATTTAAGATCAGATAGGAATGGACATCCTTCTTCAAGCAACCGAGTGTCAAGCAATGCGTAGCTATAAAGGAGTTAGAAGTGACAGGACTTGGGCTGAGGTTAGTAAGAGCAGAACTGGATTCAGAAAGAAGCTGGCAGAGTGCAAATTAAACTAAGAGAATGAAAAGCAGAACGCTTTTAACTATTGTTCATGATGGACATCCTATCCTTTATCTCACTTCAGCCTTTTTTTTTAATTTCTCTTTAACCACTCTTCTCATTAAAGCATGGTCATCCCACCTGTTACTGTCCTGGGTCTCTTAGGAGAATACGTGTTAGGGAAATCCCTTATGATGTTTTGAAGATGACAAAATAAATTAAAAGCTACTAACGTGTTTAATATTGAGTAATAAACTATGTAGATGATAGAACATGTAAAGGATATTGTCGAAGTCTATACTTGAAAGAACCAGAAGATAGACTCTATGTTCAGAATCAGAATATGTTCAGACTTACATCCATATTGTAAAGTCTACTTCAGATGGAAGACAGTTAGACTCTATTTCAGACATAATATTCTCAGACTTTACATCCAGAACATGACAAGGTCCATAACGTGACACAAGTTCAGAACATAATAGATTCAGAATGAAGCATGTTCAGAACGAGACAACTTGACCGGATGTAATACAAGTCCCAAACATATAACGGCTATTGATTTGGTTTGGATTCTATATCAAGATAGATTTGTTTGACTCAATCTAATTGATTGACAATTAGATCTTGAAGACAAGAACTTTCTATACGAAGAAGCTACTTATGGAAACCAAGATTCTATTTGTATAGGCAATTAGAATAAATTTGGGATTCTACTTCTGCCACTTAACGGCTACCAAATCTTCTAAATACAAATATGTCCAATGAATAGATTGGAAGATGATCCTTTAGATACTATCCAACGGCTAGTTTGGAAATAGATGAGTATTTAAGGAGATCAATGATGAAGAGCAAGTAAGAGACGGAGCACATATTTTATAATTCCAAAGTCTGAGCGACCTTCGATCATACACTTGTCTTTGGTGAGCTTAAACATTTGTGATCGTGAGAGAAATATCAAATGAGTAACTTAATGAGATAGTGTGATCTACCACTAAGTGTTTGCACTCATAGTTGTAATCTCTTGTTGATTGCATAGTGGAATCCAGCCAGAAAGCTGTTAGCGTGGAAGAGTGGATGTAAACTTGATCTAAGCCGAACCACTATAAATTTCGTGTGCAACATTCTCTTTCCTTAACTCTTCATATTTAAGTTTGTTGTATGCTCATAGGTTATTTCATAAATGTGTTTTTATCACATAACAGATTTTGAACATCTACTAGAAGTTTGGTGGCTCACTTATCAGATTATGATCCTTTTTTAAACTTTGCTCACAACTTATTTTATTTCATATTTATTTGTCAATACTTTTTTTAAACACCTATTCACCCCCTCTAGGTGTTCGTACTAGCACTTTCAATTGATATCAAAGCAAAGTGCTCATTTTATTAAAGTGTTTTTACTTTTGAGCTAAAGATCTTCTATGGTTAGTATCTTGGCACCATGACTTATGGAAGGGTAAAGCAACAACAGGCCGCCATATTTTGATGGAAATGAATACAACGTTTAAAAAAACAAAATGAAGGCATTCTTAAGATTTAGAGATCCCTTGCAATGGGATGTTGTGGAGAATGGAATTAATTCCAATGTTGCATCTATATCAAATAAAAATGGTAAAGACAAAGAAACCAAACCCCCTGCTCATATGTCTTGGACGGAGATATCCAGAAGAGAAGCTCTTGATGCAAAAGTCATTTATTCTTTATATTGTGTATTGTCTCATGTTGAATATAACAGAATTTTATCATGTGAAACAGCTAAGGAAGTCTGGGATAGATTTTCACGACACTTATGAGAGAACTGATCGTGTAAATGAGACAAAAATAAACTTTATGCTTGGTCAATATGAATCCTTCAAGATGAAGCAATGAGACTCAATTGGAGATATGTTTAGCCATTTTACAGAAATTATAAACAGTCTAGTGTATCAAGGTCATCCAATTTCTTCCCCAATGAAGGTCAACAAACTTTTGTGAGGTCTCTCAAAAAATTAGACCTATGTTAAGACCTTAATTTGAGAGACTCAGAGGATTATGCCACTTTCCGTTGATGAATTGATTGTCACTTTTTAATGCTATGAAGTGGAACAAATCAATGAAGAAGATCCCGAAGGTAAGAAGTCAATTGCTTTAATATCTAATGTTGATTTTGATGATACAAACTCATAAAATGACATGGATGACGAAGAACTTGCTTTTATGATCAATAAATTCAAAAAGTTGAGTATAAAAGGAAGGAAATTCAGTGGAAGAAAACAATAAAAGCAGAATGGGTAGAAAAGAACCATGAAAGAAGATGACGAGCAATGAAATATATGCTTGATGGCACATTCAGACTCAGACTCAAATTCGGAATCAGAATCAGACTTAGAATCGGAGTCTGACTCAGATACAAACTCAGAATCCAATAAGAAAATTAAGGTAAAACATTCAAGAATTCCTATCAAAGTTTCAAAGTATAGAATGAGCTTTGTTTAAACCTCAAATCTTCTCTTAAAAGGATCTTCAAACTAAAAAAAAAAAAAAGAGAATTCATGGCTTAGGCAACATGATCTTTCTTGAAAAGAAAAGTTTGAAATTTTGCAAAAAGATTTTCTACAAACAAAAGAAAGTCAAGATTTACTTGTAAAAGAAAATGATTCTTTAAAGAAAGAATTTTCAAATATTTCAACAAAATTTTCAAAGTGTTCAAAAACATTAGAGCATATTCTTTCCATATAAGTTCCTAACTATAATAAGTCAGGACTTGGTTTCAATAACGAAAGTAATTCTCTAATAGATTTTCCTAAAATCAAGGAGAGACTTTGCGACATCTTGATTTTCAGGTATTGATTTCGATCAGATAAATTGGGCTTTTCATCGATGTGTCTATAGTGTTTTTTTTTTTTCGAGATGACCATTCATGAAATAACTGGCATATCTGGTTAAGCCGTTAAGGGATTTTAACACAATAGACTTGAGAATTCGACCATGGATCGACTGCTCGACCATGCTAATTTGCAAAGGTCATTACGGCACAATTAAAAATCTATCAAAGACCAGAGATAGGTCGATTCGACTGAGATGTGTGATCAAAGTGTGGGTGATTCCAACTGATTTCAAAATTCTCGTCGATCGGCACTAGACCGATTTCCTTTCGTTTTGGGTACCCTGTGTCTGTATTTCAAATCTCGAGATTTTCACGACCACCGAGAGTTGCCAATGTGTTGAAGATATATGTTGTGGCTCGAAGAAAATCGACCATATGTCAATTATATCAAAAATTCCTAAAAGCTACCCGGTAAGTTAGGTCATGCTAAAATCGTGTCTAATTGAAATTAACCATGAATTTGGACCCGATTTCAAAAATTGAAAGTTTTGTTATGTCGCGAGTCATTTTAGGAACATTGACTCATCTTTCGAGGAATTTTTGGTGAGTTTGGGATTTTTACGAAAAATCGATTCGGACGATTTAGAAAACAAACGAAAATTTGGATTGGCCAATTTGAAGAGATTTTTGGCCACTGGTGTGAGCTACTTGGTGAGAGGAATTGGTGTGGCCTTTTTTCTTCAACAAAATTGGACCTCAATTAGAGAGGTTTGTTTAGAAATCGGATTCCGAGAAAAAGGAAATAGAATTCGGATTTGAGGGAAATTCGTGGGTTAGAGGGATTGTCTTATTTTAGTCTTCAATTGGACGTCAAATTGTGCAAGTTGAGGTTGAGATTGGCCTTGGGTGACCAATTGTTTTTGTTGTGAAGTTGAGCAAAAGTATGTTTTTGTTTTATTTAATTTTCTCATTTCTCCCTTTGGTGCCACACTCTTTCTCGCATGCCCCCCTTCAGCCGACAGCCCTTTTGCAGTCTTCCATTTCATTTTCTTCCTTTGACTTTAGGATTCTTATCCACCAACGCATCTCTCTCTCTCTCTCTATCCACCAGCTTCGTCGTTATCCTTTCTCCCCCTAGACCGACAATCCTTCTCTCTCCTTCCCATCCCTTCGTGTGGCCAGCTGCCCCCAATCTCCCTTGGTCTTCAACGTTTAATTTCATTTTCCTTGGCTGACATTCACCGCTCGCCCTCTCTCTCTCTCTTCAGTTTGTCTCATGCGTTAGGCCACCGAGCCTTCTGTTTCCCTTTCATTTTCAATTTTCCTTCACATGTTCTCTACCCCACCGACGCCTCACCTTAGTCCATTTCTTCTTCACGTGCACCCCACCGAATCTTCTCCATTCGGCCACGACGTCAACCCACCTAAAGCCGCTTCTCCAACCCATCCATGTTAGTCCATCCTTGTGGCCTAGCTGCATCATCACATGTCCATCTCCACCAAAGTAGCAAGCCCATCAGTTTGTGAGCTTCAGCCTTCAAGCCGAGCCCGCACCACCACCCACAGCCATTGAATCAAGCAGGAACCAGCCCGTCGAGTCGAGGCTAGCAACCTCTCGAAGTCAGCTCAACAAACAGCAAAATTCAAGCAGCCCACTCAACTAGGCCTTGTGTAGTCATTTTCAAGCCTGTCCCGGCCTCGCTTGGTGATCTTCAAGTCGAGCCCCTCCGCGTCCCCGTCGTTTTGATCCGAGCGGATCATTAATTGAGTGAGTTTAACTCACTAATCCCTGCTTAGTAGGTTAATGATGCTTAGGGGTTGTTTAGTTTAGACTAAGTATGGATTAGATTAAAAATTTAATTAATCGTTGTTTCATGTTAGGTTGTTAGAGTGGTTCGGTAATTTTCTAGATCCATCTCGGCTTCCAATTAGGCTTTATGAGCCTAAGTTATATTTATTGACATTTAATAATTATTTTTCGTAATTATTTATTTATTATTTATTTTTCAGAAATTAGACTAGGATAGTCAGTGACCAAAATTTTATGCCGATTGCAGTAATGTGATTTATTTATTTAATTGACTTCAAATTTGTGCATATTCTGTAGGTTTTGTATTTTAGGAATTTATTCTTAAATTTATTTAATTTTTGTAATTAATTGGAAAATTACCGGGCGTTAGTCTACAGCGCCAAAAATGTATTTTTGGACTGCCGAAATTGGTTGGATTTTCAAAAGTAATAATATTATATTTTGACTAAGGCCGACCATGTACCCATACAAGATAATTTTTATCGAGTATTTTGAATACGAAAAAAATAGGTCATGATACCACCCGCCGCGGTGGCTTTGCTGGATAAGGTTCCGTTGATCCTTGCCCTCAATGTGAGGGGTTCGAAACCCAGTGGAGGCACTTGGTGCATTAACCGCTTGCACGGGGTGGTGGTTCTCTCATGTGGCCCTAGGGTTTGCCCGCCGGCTACCGGTTGTACGGGGTTCCCTGGGTCATAAAAAAAAAAAAAAAAAAAAGGTCATGATGTTGTGTTAATTGAGGAAATTAAGGCATGAAGCTCAATGTCATGGACCGTAGGTGAATAATCGTGTGAGAATGTGGGTTAAGTTAAGAAAGTCACCTGATAGAGGTAGCGCCCAATCGAGCCGTGATTTGCCACCTGATAGACATAGCACCCAATTGAGCCGTGATTTACCTCCTTGCCTAGGTTGTGTCCACTCGGCCGTGATTAATCTAGTTCCACTAAGAAATCGCCCCATCTACAATAGGTTGTGCCCGTGAGTGGCCACAATTAATAATTGGAGAAGTACTTGACGTGATTGGATTTGGTAGTCAATACTGTTTGGCTAGACCTATGAAAGGTCTTGATGACATGAAATCAACTAGTTTGATTAACCGATGATTTGATTGGATTGATGAAATGATTGAATGGTTATTAGAATTGTGACTTGTAAGAAGAGATTGAGGCTAAGGTAAGTCCTTTGACTTGTGTTTGTGCTTAGGCAGCCCTCAAGGCATATTTTCTTCCTAGTCGGGGCTTAAGGAGTTGAACTTGCTGAGACATTTCACCCCATTGTGGGATAATATTTTCAGATCCATAGGTGATGGTCATGGAGAACCGGAAGTCTTGGAGTTGGGAAAGTGAAGGAAGCAAAATTGGTGAACCTGTTTGACTAGTTAGTCATAGGACAGTTCCCTTTTGGTTAAATCGATATTTTGTAAATCGCCCGGTATTGTAAATAAACATGTTTGTTTATAAAAGGTTTGTTTTGGTTTGAAAAATGTATGGCCCTACTTTTCTATCTCATCTGATTGTTGTTTGGGGATTATTATCTGTTTCCGCATGCGCTTTAAAAAGAATAGGTCGGCGACACATCCTGGGATGTCGCTATTAATCGACCAAGGAATGGATGGGCACACGCTCAGAGGATCGGGGCGTGACAAACTTAAATAAAGACCTCCTAGACTTGGGTACAAGAAGCATTTTTAAAAGATCTTTACAAAACCTGTTGGTCGAAATGCCCTCAAGTGTTCAAATTGTGGAGACTTAGAACACTTTGAGAAAGAATATCCTAAAGTCTGGAGATCTATTAAGAAAGATTGGGTAAAAACAGCCTATTCTACTAACTCTTATTGACCCAAGAAAATATGGGTTCTAAAGAAAAGATGAATTGTTTTTTGCAAGAAATAAAGGAAAAGAAGAAAGAGAATTTGTAAATTCTATAAGGGAAGAATAATTACGAATCTATGTAAATGTTGGTGCAATCAGAAAAGTTTTTACAAATTATTGAGGAAATCCCTTTGTGGTGTATAAAAGGGGGAGGATGTGAATCCAAAAGAAAGGGAGAGAATCTTGTTCACCTCAAAAAGGCAATAAATTGAGGGGGAGCATTAATCAATTATGGAAAAATCTTTTTGAATCGATCATGATATTTATTATTATGGAATGAAGGAAAATGGTAAGTGAATTTTATAATGCATTTGTGATTTTTATTGGATATTTCCTGATATATATTATCGAAGTGAGCTATATTGCATATCTTTAATATTCGAGTTACTTTGTAAAAGTTGATATTTTGAAAATTGTGTTTTATGCAAGATATATTTGTTATCATTGTATATTATCTACATGATACTTTTTCCATTGTTATCGCTTTTTGATTATGACAAAAAAGGGGAGAGAATATAAATATTTATATGTGTTGATATTAGTTATTGAGTTGAGATATTTTTCTATATATTGTTATGCTCAATCTATTTGCTATCTTTTGCTACATTTTGATTCGAATTACATTCTTTGAATGCTCATATTTAAATATTATTTATGTGCTTAAGATTGCCTTGATTTATTAATATCTTTAAAAGCATGATTACACATCTGCATATTTAGAGATTGTTTTATCATCATAAAAAAGGGGGAGATTGTTAAGGAAATTCCATACAAAATAAATCAAAGGCTACTAACGTGTTTAATATTGACTAATAGACTATGTAGATGATAGAACATGTAAACTATATTGTTGAAGTCTATATTTAGAAGAACCAAAAAATAGACTCAATGCTAAAGCTGAACTTATTCAGACTGTGTTCAGACCTTAAGGTTAAATATGTTCAGACTTATGTCCAGATTATCAAGTCTACTTCAGGCGGAAGACATTCAGACTTTACTTCAGACATAATATTCTCAAACTTTACATCCAAAACGTGACAAGGTCTAGAACGTAATACAAGTTCAGAACATAACATATTCAAAATGAAGCATGTTCAGAACAAGACAATTTGACAGAACGTAACACAAGCCCCAAACATATAATGGCTAGTGATTTGGTTTGGATTCTATATCAAGATAGATTTGTTTGATTCAATCTAATTGATTGACAATTGGATCTTGAAGACAAGAACTTTCTATATGAAGAAGCTCTACTTATGGAAACCAAGATTTTGTTTATATGTGCGATCATAATCAACTTGGGATTCTACTTCTGTCACTCAACGACTACCAAAT
This sequence comes from Eucalyptus cladocalyx, assembly GCA_017140615.1. NCBI lineage: Eukaryota > Viridiplantae > Streptophyta > Magnoliopsida > Myrtales > Myrtaceae > Eucalyptus > Eucalyptus cladocalyx. The sequence goes on from CM029523.1 coordinate 6,764,510, forward strand.
CTTCTAGATACAAATCTGTCCAATGGGTAGATTGGAAGACAATCTGTGGCATCCCAGAAATTCAAAGCCAAGTCATAAGGTGTGTTAAAGTCTTTAATTAGGTGGTAGAATTTTCATGGCTTATGTTTTAGCCATTAGTCTTTTAATTTGATGATTTGTGCTTATGATTGTGGAAATTTAAATTTAATAGATTAATAATTTGTGCTTGGCCAAGATGAAATTAATTGTGAATTTGAATTCGATTTCAAAAATTGAAAGTCGTGTCGTGTCATGAGTCATTTTAGGAACATTAACTCACCTTTTGAGGAATTTTCGGTGAGTTTGAGATTTTTACGGAAAATCGTTTCAAAGGATTCGAAAAATGAACGGAAATTTGGATGGGCTCAATTAAAAGAAATTCTGATTTCTAGACCGAGCTACTTGATGATAGGAAAGTGGGGAAATTTTATGGGCTTTTTCTTCATCAAATTGGACTTCGAATTGGAGGAATTGAGGATGAAATTGAAGTCTAAATTTAGTGAAATCCGGATCAAAGGAGGAGGGCTGCATTTTGACATCAATTTGGTTAATTCATGGATTATATTTGTTAGAAAGTATTGTCGCGACCTACCCTCGGGGGGAGGGGACAGGTTTAGGGGTATTGCCCAAAGGACGGGCTTATGACCCATGATTAGGCACGGGCTCTCCCAAGCCCATACCCCACGTGTCATTGGGATATTTCTATGAATTTTGCACAAAAGGAGTCCTCACTAGCCTATTGGGGTTGGCTAGAAACCAAGTAAGGCATGAGAGTATACCTCACTTCCTACGCAACCAGAGAATCTAGGGTCGGGGACTTGATTGCACTAATTGACCAATTAGTACCCTTTTGGTACCTATTATTGTTCATTTTAACAAAATGATTTTTGGCAAGCTAAGTTGATTTTATACCTATTCACTAACATGCGAGGTGATCATACGGGTGCGCAATTATTGAAGTAACAATCATAGCTATCAATATCCTAATTGCAATAAAATTAACACATGTCACTAAGAAATTACAAACATAGTTAAACGGGTAAATTAAACATGTAATATAATCAATATACGAGCAATTAAAGGCCTAATTACACTATAAAGACAATACAAGACCATTCCTAATCAAAACCTACATTTTTTGGATTTTCGAAATTTTTTAATTTTTTAATTTTTTAAATAATTTTTTAAAATAATTTTTAATTTTTAATTTTTTTAATTTTTTGTATTTCTTTTTCTCGGGCCGGACCAGGTCGGGTTTGGTCTAACCTGATCGGGGCGAGTCGTGTCAGACCCGCCTAGGTTCGACCCGCTCGAGGATGGGCCAGTCAACTCATCAAGCCTTAGCAGGACTGGGCTTGAACAGCTCAAAAATGCAGTCCATGAAAAAGAAATCTAAATAAACTAAACCTAGCCCAACACAAAGAAAATCTAATAATAAATCGGCCTAATGACCTTGCTGCAGTCTAGAGAGAAATCAGCCCACGCACGTAGTGTGGCATCCCAGAAATTCAAAGCCAAGCCATAAGGTGTGTTAAAGTCTTTAATTAGGTGGTAGAATTTTCATGGCTTATGTTTTAGCCATTAGTCTTTTAATTTGATGATTTGTGCTTATGATTGTGGAAATTTAAATTTAATAGATTAATAATTTGTGCTTGACCAAGATGAAAATTTGGAATTCAAGAATATTTATAAATAGAATTTCAAAAAAAAAAAAAAAAAAAAAAAGGGGTTGAATTATCGAAATGGGCCTTGGACCCATTAGCCTAAAGCTTGGTGGGCCAAGGTAGTCGGCCCATTAGAGCCCAAGAAGAGGATTCGACCAGCCCAAGGGGAGTGGCCGGATGGGCCTAAGCCCAAGCCCAATTCAAATTTAAAATAAAACCCAATGAGACAAGTGGCAAATGGCAAGAGCATGCATTGGTTAATCTTTAGGCAAAGCAATGATTGCTAATCATGAGCTCTAGGGAGTATAAAAGGGGAGGAGAGAGAGAGGGTGACCGGTTCCTCCATTTTGGCCGAGAGAAAGGGTGATAGAGAGAGAGAAATCGCGAGAGAGAGGGAGAGACCGAGAGGAGAGGAGGCGGAGCCGAGGGGTGCCGCCGTTCGTTCGCCGTCCGATCGCCGTGTCCTGTCGCCGTTCGTCGTCGTTTGCTCATCTTAGAGGCAAGTGGAGTCCTTTAACTTCTCTTGCATGTTTGTTGTGGTGTTTGCATGTTCGGTTTTAGGTGTGATTTGTGCGAAAAACCGAGGTAAGAGTTGGTTATTTACAAACCGTGTGACTGTTCTTGTTCGGTTTGTTGGAGTCAGTAGCTTGTTCGAGCTTGCATGTGTGTTTGGAGTCCGATTTTGGCTTCGATGTCTTCATAAACGTCGTAGCTAACATCTTGTACTATAACATACTGAAATTTCGTGAAAAATGATGGAGATCCGAGGGGTTAAAGTTCCATTATACGGAGAACCTAGATCTGTGAAGTTTTCACTGACTTCTTGCTATATTCTTGTTTGCATGTTGATTTCTATTGAAGATTTGACTTCGATGTCTTCATGAAAGTTGTAGGTAACACCTTAAACTACAACATACTCGAATTTTAAGCAAAAATAACAAGTATATCTTGGTGAATCGGCTAGATCTTGTAAACAATGGTTCTGGTGAAGTATTTCGAGACACCCGAGACTTCATGGACTTAAGTGGTGACCATACTTTGGTTATTTGACCTAGATCCCTTCATGAAACTTGTAAAGGACACCTTGGTACATAACATACTCAAATTTCAGAGGAAACGAAAGATAATATATGGGTGAAATCTAAAAATTTCGGAGAAGTGTGTTCTGGACGACGCGGTAGTGGCTCCAGAAGTTTCGTGGGGTTGTATAAATTAATCTAAAAATAATTTGGCTTAGAGTTCTGCATGAAAAGTGCACGACAATGTGTTGGCTATCACCCTGTAAACTTTCGTAATTTTTGAAGGCCATATGAGTATTTTAATCGAATTTATTTGGAAACTGTGCAATTCTGGTCATTATCCGAATATCATGTGCTATTTTGTGGAAATTGTGAATTTGTGAGAAATTTCAATTTGGCCATAAATTTTGTATGAAATTGTGATCTTATTGGTTTGTTTAATGATTGTTTGAATACTATGATTTTGGGAAAATCATAGATATTAAATTAATATTTATTTATGGAAATAAATAAATATTATAATATAATAATAAAATAATAAAAAAATAAAAAAATAATATGGGATTATTTATTGGCCATGAATTTCATTAAATTTGTTATGCATTGTTATATGACATTGGTGTATGTATGATCATGAATTGTGATGCATGTGTGAATCATATGCCATGTAATAATGAGATTAAATGGATAATGAATGTGGAAAACGATATGTGAGTAAGAGGATGTGGTGGAGGATGATGTCTGGTGGCCTGGTGGCGTAATTCCAAGATTCCATGGGAGGTTCAGGATGCCCGAATGTGGGGGCCGGAAGCCTTGTCGGAGGTCTTTGCCCGAAAGGAATACCTCGCGATGCCAGGATTGGGGTGCGAGATACCTGGCTAGAAGGGTAAAGGCCGGAAGCCCCGTCGGAGGTTTCTGCCCAAAGGGAATGCCTTGTGATGCTAGATGAGATGCGAGATGCCCGGAATGTGGGGGGCCGGAAGCCCGGTGGCCATGGGATGGCTGGAATGCTGGGAACCTTGTCGGAGGTCTTTGCCCGAAGGGATGATGAAATTGATAATTGAGAATGGGTGATGTGGTGATCGAATTTAAAAGATAATGATGATAATTAAATGATGTGATATGATGATCACCTATGATATTGTATGCATGATGATGCATGATGATATATGCATGATGATGATGAGATGTGATGTGATATGATGATCACCTATGATAATATATGCATGATGATGATGAGATGTGATGTGGTATGATGATCACCTATGACATGGTATGCATGATGATATGCATGGTGATGATGATGATATGATATGCATGGTGATACACATGATGATATGCATAATGATATGCATGGTGATGATGATGATATGTATGATATGATGATGCATGAATACATATGACATCAAAAAGGTAAGCAATGCCTGCCATGTATGATGATATGCATGATGCATTGGGTTGTTATTGGATTTCCCTATCTCTGAGTGGTTGTACTCACCCCTTTTGGGGATAACATTTTAGATTAGCAAGTATGCCGCTTCCTGCCATCTCGCGTGGTACGTTTTATGGTCTACCGTTTGATGTAGAGGTTGAGTGTGCGGAGATAGATTGTCCCTCTGTTCCCGGACTGACTTTTATCCGAGTGCGATGTCTAGTGATGTATGATATCGGCCCGGCTAGGGGCCTTGTCATACAAGAGTTCATTTCTGTGCACGTTCGACGGGATGGAGCTATGCGAGGGATGCTGCCGCCACCACCGCCTGATGCACTGGGTTGGGTGCGAGACCTGCGCGCGATGAGTAGGAGCTGGATCTCTTTTTGATGTAGATAGTCGACGCTTTCGATGGGAGGGTTTTGTGCACGTATGATGTTAGGGGTCGAGGTTTCTTTTTGAGATTTTAGGTAGGACATGGCAGAGTCCTAACCTTTCCTGTTTTTGTACCGACCCGAAGGGAACCCCATCTTGCTATATATATAAGTATGTAAGGAAAGCGTCGAAGTTGTTTATAAAATCCTGATGTTTAGCTGGTGTGTATTTGTATCATGGATTGGTAGGGGGATAGATGGCGATGTTTGATTTGCTTCCGCTATGAGTTGCGTTGGGATCGATCGTTTATAAAAAATAAAAATAAAAATGCCTGTGATTTGGCGACGCTTGTTTTAAGTATGAGATAAAATCAGTAATAAGATGTAACATCGACACTGGTAACGACCTGCGAAGGGTTCGGGGTGTTACACAATCCTCTAAATATTGTCCAACGGCTAGTTTAGAAGTGAATGAGTATTTAAGGAGATCAAGGACTGAAGAGCAAGTAAGAGACGGAGCACAGAATTTATAATTCCAAATTTTGAGCGACCTTCGATCATACATTTGTCTTTAGTGAGCTTAAACGTTTGTGATCGTGAGAAAAATACCAAAAGAGTGACTTAGTGAGATAATGTGATCTGTAAGTGCTAGTATTAACACTTAAAGGGGGGTGAATAGGTATTAAGACAATTTTCGTAAAGAGTAATAAAAATATTTTGCTTTTGAAACTGAGTCTGAATAATAACGGATTTTGAGCGAGTTCAGACTTTAACTATAAATAGAACTATGAACAAAATAAAGAAGTTTATGGAAGAGAATAAGAATACATAATTTATAGTGGTTTGGCTTAGATCAAGCCTACGTCCACTCTCCCATGTTGACAGCCTCTTGGCTGGTTTCCACTAAGAATCAAAAGTGAATTTACAATATGTAATCTCAACTTCACAGTAAAGAGTCTCTACTGCTCTCTCACGAAATCACATTATATGTTTCTCACTTTTGTGTACAACTTTGAGCTCAGTGTAAGAAGTAACAAGAAAATGGGAAGTTTTAGACTTTGGAATTTCTCTTTTACGCACTCTATCGAACAATTGCAGAGTCTTCCTTAAATACTCCTTCATGCCTTCTCGACCGTTGGTACTTTCCAAAGGAATTGTTCTAATCAATGCGTTGGACAGAATCAATCAAGGAGATCTCGCGCCATTTAAAGATTGTAATAAAAGCCTATCAATCATGTTCGCCTATACAATCAGGATTTTGGTTTCCATAAATAGATTATTTCCAAATTTACTTGCCTTGAAAAGATATGATGTATCTAAATTGATTCTAATAAAGATAATCAATCCCATAGGTGATATTTTCAACTAGAAGACCATATATAATCCACACGAATCAAACCCTTGAAGAAAGAAAGATAATCCCGCATCTGGATAAGTCTTCATCCTTCAATTGTGTTTAGTCTGGAATTTGTCAGAGTTAACAGACTTCTAATGTAAAACAGATTTTAACACAAAAAGTCTGAAAGTCTTTAGACTTTGACATAGAAGTCTGGAAATCTTCATAATCTAGATAAGTTTTGTCAGCTTCAAAACATCAAAGGAGTTTTCTTGAATAATTTTCCTATTTTTTATGGTCACAAACTTTCCTGCAGATTTATTTATATCCCGCAAAACAACTCTTAGTAGTACATGATATCTTATAAAAACAATTAGTTAAGGATCTGGATAGCATCGATTCTGCAACCACAAAAAACATGTTAATTTTGAAAAAAAAAATTAGACACACATCAAGATTTAAACATCCACATCCATAAACTACCACAATGCAGAATATAAGTGTTCAAAACATGAAACAAAAACAAATCAAATATGCAAAAAGTTAAGTTCAAAGGTTCAAGTTATAAATGTTTAGATCTGCACTCATTCTCCCCCTTTTTGTCAACAATAAAAAGTGGAGAAAGTCAAAATAGAAAAGAGATAAATGGAATCAAGGTTGTCGAGGAACTCAAACTAGTTGGAAATCCCCCATGGACTGCATTGCCTCCTTAACCTTTTGGCACTGGCGATGAACATTCTTGACTTGAGTCTAAACAGTCTTGAGAATCTGAAAAGTCTGATCATTCTTGGCCGCAGTCTGAGAAACTTATTGATTCAAGGTCTATACCTGAGTGTCTAAGGACTGTACCTTTCCAGTGTGAAAATTAGAAGAGGATCTCAACGCAGTGTAAAGTTTCTGAATCTCAATCTCCATGGTGTATTGCTAAGCTTTAACTTCCAAAAGGAGTTCTATCATCCTTGGATAGTCAGCAGTCGGTTCAGTTTGCGCACTAGCTTTAGTGAATTAAATTCGAGGAGAATTGAGAGATGAGGGAACATCAACTTGTCAGCACCAAGACTCGAAGTAGATTCTTCAATGTCAGCTTCAGAAAATTGAGAAGTATAAACATCTTCTAGGTTTGCAAGAGATCAACTTATGCCATCACTCGCAAAATGAGGAGAAGAAGTCCTTATTTTCTCAATAGCTCCCCCTTTTGTGCCTATAGGTGGAGAAGTGATTTCTTCTTCTTGTGTCTTCTCATTTTCAGAACAAGAGTGGTGTTCTTTCTCTGTAAGTACTCCTACTAGTCCACTCCTAGTTGCTTCTGAATCCTCAGATAAAGACATTGCAACTGTTTCTTCATAAGAGTCATCCTCACCCTTGTTTTCAGAATGACCTTCTTCTTCTTCTTCTTCAACTCTTGCTCTTTCTTCTCTTTTCGCTTCTTCATTCTTTGTTTCTTCTTCTTCTTCTTCTTGCTATGTTTCTTCTTTGTTTCCTCCTTCCTTTTCCTTTGGTTGCTCAAAACCAATAAAGCTTAAAGGTAGAATTTGTAAGATCATCTTCATCCTCTTCGTCCTGCAGGATAAGTGACCTCCTCTTCTTTACAGGTTCATGCACAACTTCCTTGCCTTTCCTCTTTCTTCCAACAGAATCTTCATTGGTTTTGCTTGATGACTCATTCTTCAAGTGCTCAATAGCAATGTTCAGATCTTTCAACCTCATCTTAGAAATCATTTTTAGTCCTATTACCATAGGAGTAACAATTCGAGAGCAAAGTGAGGCGGGAAACTCGATCTAAAAATATCTAAACAACTTTGTAACCAGTGCAGAATAAGGCAATTGTCCTTTGTCTTTCTTAACTCTCTTGTACATGTGCATCATAATAGTATGAGGGAGTGAAAATCTCATCGAATTGTAGATGGCAAACATGAGTCTTGCTTCGAATCTAGAAACATCTATTTTTGATGTAGCCTTTAGTTTGATGCAATTAATGACAATCTTGTGCAATAGAACATTTGAGGTTGGCAGTCTAGAATATGTGATGCCTCTTTCTAGTAATCCGTCCTTTACAAGAAATCTAGTGGCTTGTCCTATGGAGACACTGATCGGTTGAAAACCACTCTTTTTTACCCCAAGAATGTCTGCCATAATGTCAACATCCACCATAGTCTTTATTACTCACAGTAAATTGGATTCGATTTTGGTCAAGAAAAGACGGATTCGAATAGAAAAATGCTGTTAATTCTGGATATGCAATAGCCGTCTCAGAACATAAATTCTCGAGTTGAAGGAAGGCTAACTTTTCCCTCAAGTTAACCTTGATCGAGTCTAAGAAGTCAAAATCGATAGATCGAGGGTTCATCACCCCTTTCTTCAGCATTTGGGTGTAAACCCTTTTGTGCTCCTTAGAACGAAACAATCTTGTTCTCTCTCCAGGAACATCAGCAGTAACACCCATTCTTGGTTTGAAATTTGAATAAAACCACTCATCATCATCCTTGTTTTCAGGATGCTCATAATTGAACCTAAGGTCTGAAGGAAAATTAAGAAAGGCTTTGTCTGCCGATCTTTTCGGCGCTATACCCAACCATTCCATCGTTCTTAAGAACAGAGTCTCGTTCTTATGCACGTGTCCTCTTAGAAAATCAGTGATAAAAGTCATAGGAGTACCACCCTGCTTCAAATGAGTGTAAAGCTTATAAAGAACTTGGGGTGTCTAAGTTTGGAGAGGAACTGCATCTTGCTCGACTTCCTCTTCCAAAGGTTGGCGTGGAGGATTTTGTGGATAGTGCTGCGGAGAGTTCTGCAGAGAATTCTGTGGAGAGACTTCTTCAGTGAGATCGAAATGCATTGGTCCTTCTAGCATGCTTCTCGGACCTTGACTAGCAATCCGAGAGGATTTCCTTTGGTAAGACATGGATGCGGGCTTGGAGGATTTCATAGATAGGTTCGAGTGAAGAAAAGATGGAAACCTACAGAACAAACTTGAGAGTAAAAGTCGAGGAAGAAGAAAGTCTGTATTTTAGGCTTTGAAACGATGTGCTCGAAAGAAATACAATAGGGTATATAAAGAGAGTGAAACGGGGAATTTGAAACGTCACAAGAGAAATACATTTTTAGAATGGATTTTTTTTTTAAAAAGGTAACTTCCAAAAATTTAAAAAACCGAAAATTATCAATGAAATAATAATTTCTAAAAATAAATTAGGCAAGTGAGATTCAGATGATCATACTTTTTTATTCCAAAAAATAAAATACCTGGATTCAAGACATTCTCTTACCAAAGTAGCTTCTTTAAATTTTGAGTCTGACCAGCTTCAGACTTTATTCCATATGAGAAATAATGTTTAGCTTGTTACGAATAGACTTAAATAAATTTTTTCCAGAGGCTTTGTAAAGATGTTTGCCAGCTGATTCTTCAAATCAATGAATTGAATTAAAATCTCCCCATTTTGGACACGATCCCTTATGAAATGATGTCGAATCTTTATATGCTTCGCTATTGAATGAAGAATTGGATTCTTTGAGAGATTAATAGCACTGGTGTTGTCACATCTAATCTCAGTGCATGATTCTTCAATCCCAAAGTCTCTTAATTGTTGTCTTATCTATAGGATTTGAGAGCAACAACTCCCAAGAGCAACATACTCTGCTTCCATTGTTGATAATGCTACAGTACTTTGCTTCCTTAAGAACTAAGATACCAACAATTTCCCAGCAGTTGACAAGTGCCAGATGTGCTTTTTCTATCGACTTTACAACTTGCTAAATCAGCATATGAGTATCCAAGTAAAGTAAAGTCTCATTCTTTTGGATACTATAGACCTAGCTTTGGACAATTAGCAACATATTTAATGATGCGTTTTACAGTACTTAGATGAGATTCCCTTGGATCAAACTGAAATCTAGCACAAATACACACACTGAATAGAATATCAGGTCTAGAAGTAGTAAGGTGGAGAAGTGAACCGATCATGCTTCTATATAGCTTATAATCTACTTTCTTCCCTTCTTCATCCTTGTCCAGTTTCGAAGAACTTGACATTAGTATCTCTTTCTTCTTGTAATTTTCCAATCCAAATTTCTTGATGAGATCTTTGGCATACCCTCCTTCGATTGTCTGACTTGCAATCCCAAAAAAGAAAGTTAACTCACCCATCATGCTCATCTCAAATTCATCCTGCATAGATCTTGAAAATTTCTTGCAAGGACTTTTGTTAGAAGAACAAAAAATAATATCATCTACATAAATTTCTACCAATAAAAATCTTTTCATTCTCTCTTTATAAACAAAGTAGTATCAACTTTTCCCTTTTCAAAACCATTCTGAGTTAGAAACTTACTCAACCTTTCATACCAGACTCGAGGTGCTTGCTTCAATCCATACAAGACCTTTTTTTAATTTTTAGTCTGAGTCTGACTTTCTTGAATCTTCAAATCCTGGTGGTTGTTCCACATAGACTTCATCTTGTATGAAACCATACATGAATGCACTTTTGACATCCATCTGGAATAACCTGAAATTTTTATAACAAGCAAAGACAAGTAATAATCTAATTGCTTCTAACCTCGCTACTGGTGTATAGGTTTTGTCATAGTCTATCCCTTCTTCCTGTTATATCCTTTTGTCACGAGTCTTGTTTTGTTTCTAACCACTTTTCCATTCTTATTCATCTTGTTCTTGAAACTCATTTCGTTCCAATAATAGATTTGCCTTTGGGTTTTGGAATTAGCTCTCATACATCATTGATGCCGAATTGTTTGAATTCTTCCTGCATAGCTTCTATCCAGCTTTCATCAGACAAGGCTTCATCTACTCCTTTTGGTTCTATCTCGAAACAAGTGCTAAAGAACTAGACTCTTCTCTTCCTTTGGATTTGGTGCAAACTCCTTCATCAATGTTGCCAATGATCAGTTCTTTGGGATGACTTGACTTGTGCTTCCAGTTGCTGTTTGGTTTGAGAGTTTGTTGATCCTCTACTTCATTTGAATCTTCTTGTTCTACTTGAACTATTCTCCAGAAGTCCGAACCTCCTTGGGGGAAGTAGATTTTGTAAGGTCTGGAATGGGTTCAGACTCTTCAAGTTGAGTCTGATCTGGTAGATTCTCTACATTATCCTAAAACTTGACGTTCATAGATTCTTCCATGGATTGAGTCTTCTTGTTAAAGACTATGTAAGCTTTGCTTGAAGTCGAATAACTAAGGAAGATTTCTTCGTTTGATTTCTCCTCAAACTTTCCAAATCGATCATTTGCATTCTTCAGAATAAAACATTTATAGCTAAAGACATTAAAATAAGAAATAGTAGGCTTATTTCCTTTATACACTTCATAAGGAGTTTTCTATAGAATAGGCATCAAGAATACTTTGTTGATAATATAGCAAGCTGTGGAAACTACTTCTGCCCAAAATCAAGAGGATATTTTGCTCTCTATCAAGAGAGTTATGGCCATTTCTTATAAGGACCTGTTCTTCCTTTCCACAACCCCATTTTGTTTTGGAGTGTATGGAGAAGAGAAAACATGCTGAAAACTAGATTCATTACAAAACCTCACAAAGTTCTGATTTTCAAACTCACCTCCATGGTCAGTTTGTATGCTTGAAATAGCATAACCCTTTTCATTTTAAATTTTCTTCGCAAACTTTGAGAAATAAGAGAAGACTTCAGACTTACTTGCCAAAAAGTAAACCCAAGTGAAGTGAGAGTAATCATCCACGATTACTAGACAATATTTCTTTCCACCAATACTTTGAGTTATGGTTAGACCAAAAAGGTCCATATGAAGAAGCTGTAGAGCTCGATTGGTAGAAACTTGATTCACAGGTTTAAAGGAACTTTTGACTTGTTTTCCCAAGACATAGGTAGTGCATAACTCATTTTTCTGATAAGCCAAATTAGGAAGGTGTCGAACAAGCTTCTTAGAAGAAATTTTGCCAATTTGCTTCATGTTAACATGACTAAGCTTTTGATGCAAGAGACTTGCTTCTTCTTGAATAGAAATAAGGCACTGAGAACTTTATGGGTTTACATCCAAAAGGTATTTGTTGTCATGCCTTTGACTAGTAAATGATTGAGAGAAGTCTTGACTCATTCCAGAATAAATGCCTTCTTGGAAGTTTATTCTGAAACTAGTATCACAAAGTTGACTTATGCTCAGCAAATTATAATTTAAACCTTCCACCAACAAAACATTGTTGATAGTTAGGTTTCCAATCTTCATAGTTCCACATCCTACAATTTTTCCTTTGATGTTTCCTCTAAAAGATACTTTTTCACCATTTAGTCTAACAAGTTTATGAATCAGCTTGAGTCTCCCATCATATGCCTCGAACAGCCACTATCCAAATACCGTTTGATCTTCCTTTTGATAGTGACCTGTGATCAAAAGAAAAAGTCAATATTTCTTTAGTACCCAAATTTTATTGGGTCCATGAGTGTTAGTATTAAAGACGGTCTTTGTCTAGTCCTTCTTAACTGGTCTCCAAACCTTGGGACATTCTTTTTCGAAGTGTTCTGAGCTGTCGCACCTTGAACATTTGAGTGCACTTCGGCTAGCAAATTTTACAAAAACTTTTTGAAAGTGATTTTTGTAAAATGCCTTTGCAGGTCTTTGTTTAATTCTTTCTTTTACTTTGGGAAAATCAATTAATGGAATTATTTATGAGGTTGTACCTAAATCAGATTTGTCAAAGTAAGGTATTTGAGTTGAAAGAATTTTCTCTAGTTTTTCGAATCCTTTTGAAAATCTTTTTGTAATACTTAAAATGTCCCTTTTCAAAATAGCATTTTCCTTAGAAAGTGAATATGAATTTTCTTTCAAATTATCAAAACTTGTATTCAGACTTTCAAAATTTTCTTTCCAAGAAACTTCCTGTTGCTTGAGTTTAGAATTCTCTCTTTTTAATTCGAAAATCCTTTTAAGAGAGGATTTAAGACTGAGGCAAAGTTCATCTATATATTTAGAAACTTTAACAAGAATTTTTGAGTTACTAACCTCAATTTCTTTGTCTGAGTCTGAATCAGAGTTTGTTTCTAATTCTAAGTCTGATTCTAAATGAGCCATTAGACATATGTTGGCATATTCTTCTTCACTTTCCTCACACTCGATGTCACTCCAAGTTTCAGTTTTGAGTGTCATTTTGTACTTCTTAGTTTTGCCTTTGTTCTTCTTCAACATAGGACATTTAGGTCTAATATGCCCATTTTTCTTGCATTCGAAGCATATTACATCTTTAATGGTTTCATTGTCCTCACTCGGTCTCTTCTAGAAATTTTGCATGCTCTACTTCTTGTAGTTGAATCTTCTTCCCTCTCTATTCAGCTTTCTAAATTTCTTAATCATTAACGCTAGCTCCTCATCGTCCATATCATCATCTGAATCTGTATTATCATAATCAATATTAGACTTTAAAGTAATTGACTTCTTATCTTTAGGATCTTCTTCATCATTTATCTATTCCACTTCGTATGACTGAAGTGTGCCTATCAGTTCATTAACTAATAGAGGCACGATCCTTTGTGTTTCTCTAACTGAAGTCTTCACATAATTCCAATCTTTCAAAAGCCCACGCAACAGTTTGTTGTCTTTCATTGGTCTTGAGATTGGTTGACCTTGATACGCTTGGTCATTTACAATCTCTGTGAAGTGACTAAACATATCAGTAATAGATTCTTCAGGCTTCATTCTGAAGGCTTCATACTGTCCAAGCATAATGTTTATTTTGGTTTCATTCACACGATCAATCCCTTTATAGGTGACATGTAATCTATCACAAATGTTTTTTTGCTGTTTCACAAGAAAAAATTCAGTTATATTCAGTAAGAGATAAGGCACAATATAAAGAGTTGATAACTTTTGCGTCAAGAGCTTGTCTCTTGGTAATTTCAGCTTGTGTTGTCTCATTAGCATCAACAACTTCTTTCCCTCTATCTGAGGTTGATGTTGCTTTAGGATTGATCCCTTGTTCAACAACATCCCACTCCAGGGGATCTCTTGATCTCAGAAATGCATTCATCTTGTTACATCGAAGTAAGGAGGTCTGGTGTTGCTCTGACCTTCAACCAAACCTGGAGCCAAAATACTAGCTATAGAAGATCTTTAGCTTATAAGTACAACACTTCAATAATTAAGCACACAAGCTCTTATACCAATTGTAAGTGCTGGTATGAACACCTAAAGTGGGGTGAATAATTGTTAAGACAATTTTTGTAAGGAGTAATAAAAATATTTTGCTTTTGAAACTGAGTCTAAATAACAACAGACTTTGAGTGAGTTCAGACTTTAACTATAAACAGAACTACGTACAAAGTAAATGAGTTTAGGGAAGAGAATAAAAATACATAATTTATAGTGGTTCGACTTAGATCAAGCTTATGTCCACTCTCCCACGTTGATAGCCTCCCGTTTGGTTTCCACTAAGAATCAAAAGAGAATTTACAGTCTATAATCTCAACTTTATAGTGAAGAGTCTTTACTACTCTCTCACGAAGTCACAATATATGCTTCTCTTTTTTGAGTACAAATTTGAGCTCAGTGTAAGAAGTAACAAGAAAATGAGAAGCTTCATACTTTGGAATTTCTCTTTTACGCACTCTATCGTACAACTAGAGAGTCCTCCTTAAATACTCCTTCATGCCTTCTCGATCGTTGGCACTTTCCAAAGGAATTAATCAACCTATTGGACAAAATCAATCAAGGAGATCTCGAGCCGTTTGAAGATTGTGATGAAAGCCCGTCAATTTTATTCGCCCATACAATCAGGATCTTAGTTTCCATAAGTCGATTCTTTTCAAATTTACTTGCTCTCCAAAAAGATATGATGTATCAAAATTGATTCCAATAAAGATAATCAATTTTGTAGGTGATATTCCAACCAGAAGACCAGATATAATAAAATAAAATAAAAAAACCCTTAAAGAAAGAAAGATAATCCTACGTCTAGATAAGTCTTCATTCTTCACTAACATTTAGTCTGGAATTTGTCAGAGTGAGCAGACTTCTAATGTAAAATAGACTTTGACACAAAAGTCTGGAGGTCTTCAGACTTTGACATAGATGTCTAGAAATCTTCAAAATGTAGATAAGTTTTGTCGACTTTAAAACATCAAATGAGTTTTTTCCAACATGATTTACCACTGAGTATTTGCACTCAAAATTGTAATATCTTGTTGATTGCATAGTGGAATCCAGCCAGAAGGTTGTTAGCGTGAGAGAGTAAACGTAAGCTTGATCTAAGCCAAACCACTATAAATTTCGTGTGCAACATTCTCTTTCCTTAAGTCTTCATATTTAAGTCTGTTATATACTCACGGGTTATTTTAGAAATCCATTTTCTGAACATCTACTAGAAGTCTGGTGGCTCGCTTATCAAACTTTGATCCTTATTCAGACTTTGCTCGCAACTTTTTTTATTCCGTATTATTTGTCAAGACTTTTTTTAAACACCTATTCACCCCCCTCTAGGTGTTTGTACTAGCACTTTCAACATGTACCCGTTTGAAGCTGAGAGAGAGAGAGAGAGAGAGAGAGAGAGAGAGAGAGAGAGAGAGTCTTCTTTTGTCATCTGGTGCTTCTTGCTTACGAGCTTAACACTGTTTGTTTCCAATTTTAGCTTTAGCCTCATTCACATTTCTCTCTTTTTCATTGTCTTGCAAGTTCTCATTGTTCTGACAAAGAAGAAGAAAATGAAACCCGAGACTTACAGTAAACAAGAGAATTCACAAGCACAACTACAATTCAAGCATTGACAACTAATTATCCTAAGGCATCACGCAGTTAATAGAGTTCAGAACATCATCCAAGCTCAATGTAGTAGCTTCATTCCTTTGCGAGAATGTGCAACTCAATCGCATCAAAGCAAATTGGACACTAGCTCAGAACTTCAGATGGCAAACAACTAGAATACCAAAACAAAGCAAAAACTCAATGCAATGCAAATCCAGTCCCTAACCTTTAAAACTAATCCTGATCAACAACAAAAAGAAATTCAAAAAATCATGATGAACACTATTTCCACGTGATGCTGACCCTAGAATTTGAGGCTTCCAAGAACACTGTTGGAAAAATCTAACATTTAATAGTCTAGGCCATTTACAGTTGATGTTGCAGCTATAAGCATTGTATAGGCCACTTAGAAAAAAATTCAATGTTTAATTTGGATTACAACTGCTTTGCATCGAGCCTCCTTTTGTAAGATTAGAGTTAAGGTAGAGGGAGCGCCATGGCGAAGCACTTGCTTTGCTAGGCTCACAAATATTTAATTATTTATGGTTCTTGGCCTACAAACTGCCTCTTTTTGGACTCAGTTCACTAGTCATGAAGGCCACTTTAGCAAAGATGGTTTAACTATTAGGGAAATCACTTATGATGTTTTGAATATGACAAAATAAATTAAAAATTACTAACGTATTTAATTGTTCAGTAACAAACTATGCAGATAATAGAACATGTAAAAAATATTATCAAAGTCTATACTTGGAAGAACCGGAAGACAGACTCTATGCTGAAGTTGAACTTATTCAGATTGTGTTCAGATCTTAAAGCTAAATCTGTTTAGAAGCAAAATATGTTTAAACTTACGTCTAGATTGTAAAGTCTATTACACTCAAACTCAGATTATAAATTAGATTGTAAAGTCTATTGCTCTCAGACTTTACATCCATAACGAGATAGAACGTAACACAAGCCATAAATGTATAATGGCTAGTGATCTAGTTTGGATTCTAAATCAAGATTGATTTGATTGACTCAATCTAATTGATTGACAATTGAATTTTAAAGACAAAAAAATTTTAAATGAAGAAGCTCTACTTATGAAAACCAAGATTTTTTTGTATTGGCGATCAGAATTAATTTGGGATTCTACTTCTATCACTCAACAGCTATCAAATCTTTTAGATACAGATCTGTCCAATGGGTAGATTGGAAGACAATCCTTTAAGATACTGTCCAATGGCTAGTTTGGCAATGGAGGAGTATTTAAGGAGATCAAGGACTGATGAGCAAGTAAGAGACGGAATGTAGAATTTATAATTCCAAAGTTTGAGCAACCTTCGATCATACACTTATCTTTGGTGAGCTTAAACGTTTGTGATTGTGAGAGAAATACCAAAAGAGTGACTTAGTGAGATAATATGATCTACTACTAAGTGTTTGCATTCAAAGCTGTAATCTCTTATTGATTACATAGTGGAATCCAGCTAAAAGCTGTTAGCATGGGAGAGTGGATGTAGACTTGATCTAAGCCAAATCACTATAAATTTTGTGTTCTTATTTTCATCTTTGAACTTTTTTATTTTGTTCGTAGTTCTATTTAATTGCTAAAATCTGAATTCACGCAAAGTCTGTTGTACTTCAGACTTAGTTTCAAAAGAAAAATATTTCTACTGTTCTTTGTGAAAAATTTACTTCACACCTATTCATCCCCCCACTAGGTGTTCATACTAGCAATTTCAATTGGTATCAGAGCCAAGTGTTTGGTTTATAAAAGTGTTTTTACTTTTAAGCTAAAGATCTCATGTGGCTAGTATCTTAGCACCAAGACTTATGGAAGGGTAAAGCAACACAAGGCCACCATATTTTGATGGAAATGAATACAACGTGTGGAAGAACAAAATGAAAGCATTCTTAAGATCTAGAGATCCCTTGCAATGGGATGCTATGGAAAAAAGAATCAATCCCACTACTGCGTCTACATCAAATAAGAATGGCAAAGACAAAGAAACCAAACCCCCTGCTCCTATGTCTCAGACGGAGATGTCCAAAAGAGAAGCTTTTGATGTAAAAACTATTTATTATTTATATTGTGCCTTGTTTCCTACTTAATATAACATAATTTTTTTCATGTGAAACAACTAAGGAAGTCTAGGATAGATTTCATGTCAATTATGAAGGGACTGATCGTGTAAAAAGGACAAAAGTAAACTTCCTACTCGGCAAATATGAATCCTTCAAGATGAAGCAATGAGAGTCGATTGGAGATATGTTCTGTCATTTTACAGAAATTGTAAATGGTTTATCAGATCAAGGTTAGCCAATTTCTACCCCAATGAGGGTCAACAAACTTTTGCGGGGTCTCTCAAAAGATTGGAACCTTGTCAAAACCTCAATCTGAGAGACTCAGAGGATTATGTCACTCTCCATTGATGAATTGATTGGCACTCTTTAGTCCTACGAAGTAGAACAAATCAACGATGAAGATCCCGAAGGTAAGAAGTCCATCGCTTTAAAATCTAACATTGATTCTGATTATACAGACTCAAAAAATGACATGGACAATGAAGAACTTGCTTTTATGATCAAGAAATTCAAAAAGTTGAGTAGAAAAGAAAGGAAATTCAGTGGAAGAAAACAATAGTAGTAGAATGAGCAAAAAGAACCATGAAAGAAGATGACGAGCAAGGAAATATATACTTGATGGCACGTTCAAACTCATATTCAAATTTAGAATTAGACTTAGAATCGAAGTCTGACTCAGATACAGACTAAGAATCCAATGAGGAAATCGAGGTAAACAATTCAGAAATTCCTACTAAAGTGTTTAAGTATATAAATGAATTTTGCTTAAATATCAAATATTCTCTTAAAATGATCTCCAAACTAAAAAAAATGAAAATTCATGGCTTAGGCAACAGGATCTTTCTTAAAAAGAAAAGTTTTAAATTTTGCAAAAAGATATTCTACAAACAAAAGAAAGTTGAGATTTACTTGTCAAAGAAAATGATTCTTTAAAGAAAGAATTTTCAAATATTTCAACAAAATTTTCAAAGGGTTCAAAAACATTAAAGCATATCATTTCCATACAAGTACCTTACTATAATAAGTTGGGACTTGGTTTTAATAAGGAAAGTGATTTTCTAATAGATTTTCCTAAAGGCAATGAGAGACTTAGAAAAAGACCTCCAAAGGCATTTTACAAAAATCATTTTCAAAAAGTGTTTGTAAAACCTATTAGTCGAAATGCCTTCAAGTGTTCAAATTGTGGAGATTCTGAACACTTTGAGAAAGAATGTCCTAAAGTTTGGAGATTTATTAAGAAAGATTGGGTAAAAGCAACATACTTTACTAACTTTCAAGGACCCAAGAAAATATGGGTACCAAAGAAAGGACGATTTGTTTTTGCAAGAAATAAAGGAAAAGAAGAAATTTTTAAGAAATGTATTTTTTTTTATTTGGGAACATAATTCTTATTATGCTTGATATTCGGTATATCCTTGGTTGATTGAGATTTTATAATGATAATTTTTTTTTTCAATTGAAGAAAGAATCATATGATTTGTTTTTGTGATTCGTGAGTTGCGATTTGATTTAATATGTGTGATTGATTTGATATCTTTCTTAGAGATAACGCAATGTATTTTGTCTAATTTTATGCTCTCTAATTTTGTCATATTTTGCAAAGTGAAAATATATTTTATGTGATATTAATTTATTGTGCAAATATATTCTTTCCTTAAATACTTTGTTATGATGAATTAAGAAATAATATCTGTTTATCTATGGAGATTTTCTATTTTACTATAACGAAATGGAAGGATCCAATTTGATGGATACCAAAAGGGAAATGAGTTAATTGCAGAAAATCCAATAAGATAAGAATGATTGTGAATCTACACAGATTTTGGTGCAATAAGAAAAGAATCTCCAGTAATGATCTTTTTTTTTTTTTTTTATCAATGGTATATTGCAATCATATACCTTGGGTAAGAGAATATATATAATCTTGCCTTGCAAATCTCTACATACATTTATCATGATTTTAGATGATTGCTCGTGAATTATATATTATTTATATTGCAAATAACTTTTGTCATGAATATAAGGCATTGCAAGTTTTTACTTGATTTGGCACGTGATAGAAATATCTACTTTCTTTTTGCGAAATGCATCAATAATATGTTTTTGAGATTTATGCTTAAGGAAACCCCTTTGATCTTGAAAGATATTATTGCATATGCATGGATATTCTTGCTAAATTTAGAAGATATCTTATAACTAACAAGTTTGATCTGCAAATCGAAGGAAGGTATTATGTGATTTTTTTTGGAAAGTTTGTTATCTATTATACAAGAATTTGTAGGTAGAAAAAGAATCTTTCATATGGATTTTGGAAAGCTCGATCTAAATATTGTGGAGATTCTATATTATTTTCTAGATGTTCAAAAATTCTCTCCCTTGAGCAAAGTTTTTGCAAATTATTGAGCAAGTCCCTTATGTGACATACGAAAGGGAGAGAAAGTGAATCGAAAAGGAAATGATAAGAATCGTGATCACCTCAAAAAGGCAACAAATTGAGGGGGAGCTTTGATCAATTATGGAAAAATCTTTTTTAATCAATTGTGATGTTGATTATTATGGAAGGAATGAAAAGGTAAATGTGTTAGAACTTGTTAAGTTCTACAAAATCCGATTAGTGCATCTTTTATTACCTTTTGTCATTAACAAATCTCTTATTGATATTATGACAAAATGGGTCAAGTGAATTTTATAATGCATCAATGATTTTTATTGGATATTTGCTGATATATATGATCGAAATGAGCTATATTGCATATCTTTAATATTCGATTTAGTTTATAAAAACTAATTTTTCAAAAAATTTGTTTCATACAAGATATATTTGTTATCGTTTTATATTCTTTACGTGATACTATTTCCACTATTATCACTTTTTGATTATGACAAAAAGGGGGAGAGAATATAAATATGCATATGTGTTGATATTTATTGAGCTGCGATTATCTTTATATATATAATTATATGCTCAATCTATTTGCTATCTTGAATTACATTATTCTTTAAGATTGCATTGATTTATTATCTTTAAAAGTATGATTACACATCTGCATATTCAGATATTGTTTTGTCATCATTAAAAATGGGAAGATTGTTAGGGAAATCCTTTATAATGTTTTGAAGATGACAAAATAAATCAAAGGTTACTAACATGTTTAATTGTTGAGTAACAGACTATGCAGATGATAGAATATGTAAATGATATTATCAAAGTCTATACTTGGAAGAACCAGAAGACAGACTCTATGTTAAAGTTGAACTTATTCAGATTGTGTTTAGACCTTAAAGCTAAATCTGTTCGAAAGCAAAATATGTTTAGACTTACGTTCAGATTGTAAAGTCTATTGCACTCAAACTCAGATTCTAAAGTCTATTGCTCTCAGATTTTATATCTAGAACGAAATAGAACGTAACACAAGCCCTAAATGTATAATGGCTAGTGATTTAGTTTGGATTTCACATCAAAATTGATTTGATTGATTTAATCTAATTGATTGACAATTGGATCTTGAAGACAATAACTTTTTAAACAAAGAAGCTCTACTTATAGAAACCAAGATTCTGTTTGTATGGGCGATCATAATCAATTTGGGATTCTACTTCTATCACTCAACGGCTACCAAATCTTTTAGATATAGATCTGTCCAATGGGTAGATTGAAAGACGATCCTCTAAGATATTGTCTAATGGCTAGTTTGGAAGTGGAGGAGTATTTAAGGAGATCAATGACCGATGAGCAAGTAAGAGATGGAGCGTAGAATTTATAATTCCAAAGTCTGAGCGGTCTTCAATCATACACTTATTTTTGGTGACCTTAGTACATTCTTGCATATTAGTAGATCACGTGGCAAGGCAACAAGCATAAGCAATAACCAGAACACTTAATTCTCATGTACCAAGCATCCACACGGGTTTCAACTATAAAGAAAAGCCTGTTTTGGCTCGTTTCATATCGTGTCTTACAGTTTTACTCTATAATCAAGTGTAATGCAACACAATCATTCATGTGTGTTCCAATTATTACGATTCATCGGGCGACGACCAACACCAGAATCAGTGGTCTTCCGGCATAACTGGGCATTGTCCCAATCCATTAGGCATGGCATCGTCTTGAAACCTCGCCTAGACAACATTTCTAGACAACATTTCGTAAGGAGTATCAGTTTGGTCTCAACCGCAACTTAGTATCCAGACCTCTGCCGGGCATTCGATAAATATTGGGCATCGTCTCTTAATTCCTGTTGGGTGATGGGTACAATTAAGTGACTACAGAAGCATGCTAACACTTAAGTTGATTCTTATCTGCCATCAATTAACCTAGTGTAAAAGAGTTTGTGCTTAAATAGTAAACCTCATAAAATCTTTACATTTAAAAATTCCAATAAAATAATCACAAGTGATCACGTACTTAAATTCAACCCGCCATTGCCTATTTAACACATAAAACACGGCATCCAAACACGACACCTCAAAGTTTGTCATTTTCTTTTTTGATAAACTTTCTTTGAAAATAGCATTTAAACTTATGATTTAAATAATCAACAACATGGCATTACAAACTTAGACAATCATAATTATGCATAATTTCACCCAATAAATTAAATATAAAATTATATTTAACGGCTAATCCGTCATTAATTCTCACTAATCGCAATTAATTGGTGTTAAATACGATTAATTAAGTTAATAGTGATTAATTACAATAACTACGATTAATTAAGACTAATTGTCATTAATTAGTCTAACTACGATTAACTAAGACTACTTGTAATTAATTAAACTAATTAATATTAATTAAGTTAATTGCGATTAATTAAACTAACCATGCTTAATTAATCTAACCAAAAATTACTTAAAGTAACTATGTTTAATTAACCTAACCATGGTTACTTTAAACTAACTACGATTACTTAAGCTAATCATCATTATTTAAGACAAATCTCCCTTAGCCTTAATCTAATACTATTCCTAAACGCAATTAACTTCCTAATCAAGGATTGGGAGTTAACTTACAGGTTTTCGATGTCGATGAGCTCACGGCAACAACGGTGCAATAGAGTCAAAGATACGCTATTCCCGACTCGAACGGGGACACGGACAATAGTGGTTCGGCAAAGTTGAGGCCCACGACCACCTCGGCTTGGGGTGGCTTGGTGGTGGCGGCTTGCCACGGTGGAGATGGCATGAGGAACGGCAAATACAACGCAGGAGGATGGTAGTGAGGATGTAACATCATGATTTTCCACTTTTTTTTTTCAATTAAATGAGTCGGGCTTTTCATCGATACGCCTATAGCATTTTTTCTGAATTGGCCACTCACCAGTTAACGGATCTATTAGGTGAAGTCGTTAAGGAATTTTAACGCTATAAACTGGAGAATTCAATCAGAAACCGACTACTCGACCATGCTAATCTACAAGGGTCAATATGGCACTGTCAAAATCGATCAGAGATCAGAGATAGATTGATTTGACTGAAATATGTGATTGGTGTGTGGGTGATTTCACCTGATTGCAAAATTCCTGTCGAACGACACTAGATTGATTATTTTGTCTTTCTATACCTTGTGTTCGTATTTGAAACTTTGAGATTTCCATGACAACCAAGAGTCGCCAATGTGTCAAAAATGTACATTGTGGCTCGAAAATAACTGACCATAGGTCAAATGCACTAAAATTTTCCGAAAACTACCCCGTAGATTAGGATGCGCTAAAATCGCGCTAGATTGAAATTAACTGCAAATTTAAACCCGATTTCAAAAATTGGAAGTTCTATAATGTCACAATTCATTTTAGAAACATCGACTCATCCTCGGAAGATTTTTCTGCAAACCGAGATTTTTAGCGAATTTGCAAAGTAAGGGTATTTTGGATCGGAAAATCCAAGAACCATTTTTGGTCACATTTTTGGGATTCAAGTTGGACGGATTAACGAGGAAAAATGTGAATTGGAGTGTGGACACCATGGTGGGATTGAATCAAGATTTGAGGGTTAATGTCCAAAATTCGTAGGTCCAATTGGAGGTTAATTGGAGAGGAATTGAATCAAGATTTGAGGGTTAATGTCCAAAATTCGCCGGTCCAAGTGGGTGCAACATTTCAGCTTCTACCAAGGCTTATTGGGAAAGATTGATGAAGGAAAAGAGGTTGAGGATAGGGTTGGACATAGTGGGGCAGCCACTTGAGGGCTTTGGATATTTTTGGTTGATTTTGGTGGCCATTGTCCCCTTGAAGCCAACAACCTTCCTTCTTCTTCTTCTTTAGCTTTTCTTTCTCAATTCTTGTTGTCTTGAGAGCTCAACAAACCATTGCTCCCTGCCCTCTTGCTCGTCGACCTCTCTTCTCCCCTGTTTTTCCCTTTCTTCCTGCTTCCACTCCAGCAAACCTTCCTCTAAAGATCTGAATTGATAGTTGGCTTCCCGTGAGAATAAGCTCTTGTGCCACACATCACTATGCTCAGGATACCTAGACCATCCACCTTGACTTGGCTGTTCGCCGGTTGGAGCCGCCAATGACTCACCAATTGGCCAGAAGCCAGCGTCAGTCTAACCATTTGGCCCTGTTTTGCTTCAACTAACCTTTCTCCAAAGATCCGAGCTAAAATTACATTCTTGTGCAAACTAGCTCACATGCCACCCACCATTATCTTCAGCACATCCAAACCGTATGGGGGCACCTCACTGCTCGCCAAAATGAGCCACCAATCGTCTCGTCCACTGGCCGAAAGCCGCCACACACAGTACCACCTGGAGTCCGCCTGAGTGCATTGTTTCCCGAATTTCCTTCCTTTCCAACCCTTTCTCTGCCCATTCTAACCACTAACAAGTCTCCCTTGACCCCTAGGTGTCGTTGTTTGCTAGCCACCAACTTGTCAGAGCTCTGATCAACCCTTCCACACTGTTTCAGCCGTTGGTTTTCTCTCTCAATTCATCTAAGAATGGAAGCAGAAACTAGCAAGGCTTTGGGACTTCATGGCCCATTTCCGAGCCCTTCCCGGCCTTGGTTGGTGTCTTCGCTAGGAGGATTGTCGCCCGCCTTGGCGTCGTTGTTGACATGGACTCATTAGAACGCTAAACTGGTAAGTTTACTCACTAAACCTTGCTTATGAGCTTAATTATGCTTAAGAGTTGTTTAGATTAGCTTAACTATGGATTAGTGATAATCTAGAATGATTAAATTAGCCTTAAAATAGATTAGTGTTAATCTAATTGGTGAGATTAGCACTAATGAGGTTGGATTAGTCCTAATCAGTACACTTTCTGTAATTCGGATTTCTAGACCCTCGCCATTTGCCATTTTTGTAGATTGAAATGGGTTGTGAATTTGAGATTGCTTCATTCTTAAGAAATGTTTTAGACACCCTCAAATATAACATATATTTTTCTCTAAATTTTTAGGGATTTAAAATAAGGAGATATCAGCTCCGTCATTTGCAAATAGAATCTCGGACCGTGTTGGAATTTATGACCTTTTGGGATTCTATGGGTTTTTATTAACTCTTAAGGTTCGAATTTCAAAATAGTTTCTTCACAAAAATTGTTTTGTACATCCTCTAGTTTAACATATTCAAATTGTAGATCAAATGGACAAGTTTTGGATCTCGAACCAAACTGATTTTGGAAAATAAACTTTTTGGAAATAGACTCAGTTTTTGTACTTGATTGAGCGATTTACTGGGCTTAATATAGAAGGATCTGGGTTAAGGTGTTTTCATAAAAAAGTTTCTTTTATGTGTCCATTACAACATGTTCAGATTTGGGAATTTTCCGAATTCACTTGATTAGATTTCTAGATTTAAACTCGGAGACGTGCGATTGGGCCGTTTATGTCGTTTAGGACTGGTAGTATTTCATGATTGTTTTTGATGCTATACTTGCTAGAAAATGCATATCTTATGATGTGGTTGATTTGTGACAAGCCTAGAGCTTATGGTTGATGATCGTGTGATGGTTTATAGTCATGGCAAGGTGACTATTGAACGTTGAGGTGATTTGTGTTATTTAGAGGGAACCCGATGGGTTGTGAGCAAGTAAAAGACTAAGTACTACACGATGATGAGATTTTGTGTGGGTCACCTCTAAAACCTTATACTATTGCTTATTGTAATCAAAGGTTAAGTGTTACATTACGACTTGAGTCGCATGGGAATTACCTCTAGAGCCTTATAGTATTGCCATGCATAGTGAATGGCTAAGTGCTATATGATATCGAAACTCGTGTGAGCCACCTCTAGTGCCTTGCACTAATGTTATTTGTGGTCAAGGACTAAATACTACATGATGGCAAGACTTCATGTGGGCCATCTCTAAAGCCTTAGACTATCGCTTATTATAATCAAGGGCTAAGTGTTACATGGCAACTTGAGTCATATGGGAACTACCTCTAGAGCCTTGGTTTGTTTATGAAAGTGTGGTTTGTTTTATATGTTGTCCTGCTTTTTTTATCCCATGTTGTTTGCTATTAGGGAATTAGTAATTTGCTTTCGCATGTGTAACAAAAATGATTGAGTCGGCGATGCGTCCTGGGACGTCAAAAATTTTATCGACTACCAAGGGATGCGCATGCGCCCGAGGTTTGGGGCGTGACAAAGGAATAGCCAAAGGTGGGCGAAAATGGAAGAAATGGAGATGAAGAAGAAGAAAATGGAGGAGAGAGAGAGAGAGAGATTTCAAGATTTTCATCATTAGAAAATCTACAAAATCCCCTAAAACCCTCATATCATTTCCTTTATTCCATTTGTCCTTTAGTCCATAAATGCAATGGCATTTTAGACATTTCACACACTTTTTGTCCAAACTTTCCAATTTTTCCCTTGGGCCTACTTGCTTGAATTGAGCTTGGTGGGCTAGGCTTGGCCCACTTGGGCTTCCTTAGCCGATCCACATGGGCATGAGGCCCAACAACCCTCGCTTGGCTCAACTTCTCTTCCCAACGTCCAATTTTCGTTCAATAATTCATTTTCCGAAAACAATTGCCAATAAATTAATGGGCGAATGAGGCGAAATACAAAGGATTAGTCTTGAAACCCTCGAAAATTTGATACTCAAAATCACATTAAATTTTATGGTTAAAATTGATCAAATGCGACTTTAGTACTACCTAAAATATCAAGCGGCTTTTAGGGCTTTTCACACGATTGACCTATGGTTAATAATTTTCGATTCACATTTGTGCCTCTTTGAATCATGAATGACTCTTAGTTGTCATGTAATTGTGAGAGTTCAATTACATAATCTAATTACAAAATCAATAGGAAATTGGTTTATTGTCATTCAATGTGAGTATTATAATTGTGTGGAACCTCCTGCAAACCTACCACGTACTTCTATCAAATCAACTTATATCCATTCGCTAATTTACTTATAACATTGTAGTATTGACTCTTGTCAATCATTATGGTCGAGCAGTCGATCCTTGATCAAATTCTTTTGTCTTATGTTTTTTAACCATTTATGGCATCACCCAATCAATTAGTTAACTCGTGAGTGATCATTTCAAAGTAAAATAACCATTAGTGCATTGATGAAATAACCATTCTATATATTTCGAAATGGGTCAAATTTTGGATATCACATGGTCTATCCGCACTGTCATCCCATGTCCCATTTGTGATTAAGTACTATATAATCAAACAAGTGATCATGGTTATTTTATCTCAATCACCTAGTATATGCAAATTTCACATTGTTTTTGTTGTTTTTTAAAAGTTATTTTGTGGTTCTTAGGACAAGTAGTCCCATTTTTCCCCACACTTGCCAAACAGAGGTGAACATAATAGCAGCAATCATGTTTTGCTGTTCAGATATTCAATAGAGAAGCTTTGTGAGGGCAACTGCATTCCCAAGAATCATCATCTCTTTTGGTTAATTAGAGAAACAAAGAAGTATCATTCTAAAGAAGTTAATAGTGATTTAAAAAACTTCAACATGCTATCATGTATTTCTTATTAAATTAAACGACGGAGCTTAATTTAATGCGATTAGATATCAAGGCTAGTCAAGAAGGACTTGGATGTTTACGCCGAGGCATTAGTTAGATGTATTTAAGATCAGACAATTGAGATCTTTTATAAAAAAAAAAAAAAATGAGACTAGTAAGACAATCAAGCATGTGCAAACTTATAGTAGTATGGAATTTTGTTTGAAGTTATGATGTAGATTCTATGTGAAAGGGGGAATAGTAAACTACACTAGTGCTAGTGAACTACAAGAGGTTATAGAGTTGATGAACAAAATATTACTAAACACATTCCATAAAATCCTCTTTGGTGTTGGTATGGTAGGAAATTCCTAGCGGACTATGGTTAGTATGGCAAGCTAGATCCCACTTTGACTATCATTGGGGGTCAAACCCCCCCAAAAAAGTCTAGTCAAGTAAAGTTGTTGATTATTCTATTCTTAGAATATTTTGAACCCATTTTATGATCAAGTGAGTCATGATTGCTGGGATGTGACGAAGACAGAGATATCCCCAAAGAAGTGTAGTGGAATCGTCTAGTGGACATAGTCCTAATTTAAGGGTG
Source organism: Eucalyptus cladocalyx (assembly GCA_017140615.1). NCBI lineage: Eukaryota > Viridiplantae > Streptophyta > Magnoliopsida > Myrtales > Myrtaceae > Eucalyptus > Eucalyptus cladocalyx. Next base: position 6,792,655 of record CM029523.1, read on the forward strand.
AATCAGGATAAAGACTTTGTGTCTTGATTTCTTTTTTTCATTTTATTATATATTTCCTGTGATTATGAGTTGAATCCTAACAATGATAAACTCAATAGGAGGATAAGAAAGGGCAATTTCTAAGCTACATACAAGTTGAGGGGGGTATCGGTTCTGGTGCTCAGAATTAAATATATGTATTATTAGCAAAGAAGTTACAATTGACAAATCTCCAATACTATGGACATAAGTGATTGTGGTAGTGTTTATACAAATCTAGACAATTTTCAGCTCAAGATGAAGTTGCAATAATGAATTCTTGAGGTAGAGGGGATTTGCATTGTAATTGACACAAACAACAAGGCTTCACTTGTAGAGCCAATGGAGACTATAGCTACTAAGTCTGATAAGGTCGGAGTTCAAGCTTTTGATAGTTATTGATGCAACAATGGTTATGTCTACAAATTCTTGTGCAGCAATTAATGTTGTAGGTGAAGTTGGTGTCATGATAAGTTCTATGGTTAAAGTGAAATTCAAGTGCAGCTTGGACTTTGAAGATCTTTATGGTAGTTGAGCTCATGAGGGGTTGTGAGAGAGCAGCAATTATCAAGTTCAGCAAAGCAATTGTGGCTTGACTCAAACATTGAGCCAAGGTAAAGATTTTAATAATATGTCCCGAATTTGAGTCCGTGAAAACAACCTAATCTAATAGCATGGGAAAATGCAATCTGATGTGCAACTCTTGAATGAGACATGCTAAAAAGAATCCAGGACAAATTTTCTTAACAAAACAAGAAAATCACTTTCATCGTTCGGTTTAGAAGGTGGCCACAAGGTTTTCTAATTTAGTTGGAAATATATACTAGTGTTCAATCTTGGGTTTTGGTATTCTTGTGGCTGGTAGACTGTGGTGTACCTTTTTCGCTTGTGCAATAGTTGGGCACAAAGGTAAGGCTTATTTGTGAATTACACCCTGAAAAAATCTGAGGGCATTGAAGCCGATGAAATTTTATGAGTGAAATTTTGTATGCTACTTTGTGAGATTGAGAGAAATTATTTTGCAAGTAATTGTGACGGCTTAACATTGTGCGAGTTATTAGATAAAATTGGGGGTTAGGAAATAATGAGAGTATTTGAATTGGCTTGAGTGTGGTTATAATTTTTATTGTATCACTTGATTTATTGTGAAATCCGGTGCTACTCTCTCAATGGGGTAGGTTACATCGACCAAATATCGTAAATTCAGTATCTGATTTTTTTGCTTTTTCTGTTTATTTTATTGTTCTATTGCATGATTTTCACATCACCTTATTTACTCACCTTAGTAAATTTAGCTAGTCGTACAAGAAGAAAATGGTTTCCTTGGGGTGTTCAAGGAAAACACAATTTGGACGAGATCAAACTTAGGTTCATCAGTTTGCTCCTGGTTGGGGAGTCTTAGCATTTATATAAGTATGGTCATTTATGTGAAGAATAAGTATGAGATGAAGCGACCGATATTCTCTAATGTTTACTTAAAAATATTACTGATGGTACAACATTAAACTTGTGACACAAATATCAAACTGGCGTAACTACATATAATTTGTGTGAGCTTCTCTCATTTGGTTCAAAGAAGTGCACAGAATCGCAGGATATTACAGATATTGAACAACTAGAGTTTCCAGGAAAGGACACTCGATAATGTGCAATCAGAGCAAACAAGCATATCTATTACATGAAGAAACGAAACAAAGGTGTGAACAAAGTATGAGTGATAACCGTCCACCAGTCCACCGAAGTATGAACAGTACCCCGTTATATTTGGAACTGTTCGCTCAAGCCAAGATGTACCATCAATAACCAGACCAAGGTGACAAGTTCTCCCCCTTCACTAAGTTGTTGAGCATGATTGTAAGGTTGGCAATGAATCGCAGTATACCCTAGCAATTCCACCCATACTTCACTAAGGATCACCCATTTGGTCTCCCCAAAATTCCCCAACTTTTTTGCAAGAATACACGCATCAAACAACGCAGATTTGCTTTTGTCTCCTTTCACATCAGCAGGCTTCAAATCTGTAGGAACAGAAAGGAGACATTGGCAGACATATTTGTTCGTTTTGTTCTCATCAAAGAGTTTTTCATCAAAGAACCTATCCGCCTCAGCACAAGTGTCTTGGAACCTTATTTGGCCAATCCCAGTCATCGTAGACATCATCCGAGGCTGTTTGATCATAAGATAAAGCATGTAATTTGACAAGACCCTACTAGTTTCTCGATGATGCTTTGTACTTTCATCAATGTTAGTGTCAGTGTCAGTATTGTAACAGAGTTCAGTGGCAATGTGCCACAGTAAAAGGCTCTCACTGTAATCGACATCACAGATAGCTGGAAGCAAGATTTCGCAAACTTTCCCTGTTTTAGTATGCTCTAGAGCCCATTTACCTCTAGCAGCACAAATCCCTGTGATGCATTGCAAATCACCTGCCATTGATGCCTTTCGTTTCAGCTCATCAAAAATCAGTTCACCTAATGCGTTGTTGTATGCTTCTACCCTTCCAGACTTTAAGTCATCACACAATTCTCTCAGAGGGATGAGACTAAGGGGTTCCTCAATCAATCTTGGCCACTTTCTCTGCCGAGCATCTATCAGTTTCTCAATCCATTTTGGCCACCTTCTTAGCCGAGAATCTATCAAATTGTACTGGGAGACAGATTTAGACCATCTATCACTTAGTATATGCAATGCAAATGGCGAACTTTCAGATTTGAATTTAAGGAGGAGCTCGATGAAGATGCTTCCTTGAAACAAACTTCTATGATGTTTCTCAGATGTCCCTATTTTTGCTATTGTCCAGTCTGAGCAAATGATCATACCAATGATTGCAAATTCCAGGCCAACAGCTACAAGGAGCAAGGTGTATGTAATCTGTATATCATATTCGTAAAAACCATGCTTGTTCAAGACAATGAACCTTGCAAAAGCAGCAACAATGCAGCCAACTGAGATAGCTCGGTAAATGTACCCTGATGGACAATGAACAATGGTAGCCCTGGTATAAAGAAAATCATAAAAGAAGTTGAGCTCAGCCTCAATGACGCGGAAAGCATCCTTTGCACTTTTGCTGCTGAAAAATCGCATGCTATTGTCGCGTACAAGGTAGCTGAAGGTAAGATCCACAAGGAGGCCTTGGAACATTTTGAAGTAAAAATACGCCTCTTTTATCACTGTTCTGTCGTCCAAATTATTTTCACCTTCTGCTCCTTCATGACGGGAATGATGTTGGGCCTTTGGCAACGAGACCATTGAAGGCTGGACATTAGCTTCCCCCTGAGCATTGTTTTCTTCCATGATCTTGGCATAGTTCGGCCCAGGATCAGGAGACGGGAGCAAGGAACCACGGAGTATACGGTTGCTTGCTAGATATAGAGTGCGTATTCGCGCAATATATTTAATGCTTCCTCCAATAAACATGAGGATTGATGGGCCAATTAGCTTGTTATTGGGGAGGGATTGGTAAATCACAAAGCATGCAATGCCTAGATGCAATAAGAGACCAAGCATGTGCCTACCCCACAGCTCATTATCCTCGAGGCCGATAGCGGTTATGGTGTCTGGTCCTCCGAGGTGAAGCACAAGATTTGAAGCCCAAAAAGCCAAAAGGTCCCCAGATATATCAGCCTGAGAGTTTGAAGTACCCCCATTGATTTGGGCTTTGGAAATGAGTCCAAAGGCATAGACAGCAACCCAGTCGGCAACCAAGTAAGCTAACCACAAAAGCGATGAGATCCACCGGTTTGACCGCCTCTTTCGAATGGGCGCAAGAAAGATGAGAAAGACTTGCAGAGATAGGCTCGTAAGCATCGCCCCTCGGAGATTGATTTTCATCCATAACTTCTGGACTTCTGCAAGATTTTTTGTAATTTCCATTTTATCCTCACTCTCTCAACAGATCCTGGAAGAAAATGTCTGAGACAGCTCCGATATCATTACAGCAAGGCAACAGTTATAGAATGGATATGCAAAGCAGGAGAACATAATGATAGAGAAGGTGACTATTGAGAGTAGAGAGTTAAATTTTAGGGCGCGTTTGATAACGGTTATGTTCCCGGAAACAATTTCTGATCAGAAATTGTTCTTTTTTATTCTATTTTTGAGAACAATTTCTAAGCATTTCAAACCATTTAGTAACTGCCCAAAATTTTAATTCCCGTAATAGAATTGCGTTTGACACTATCTTCAAAATTTTACTTCAAATCATTTCCTTTTAATTTTTAAATAATTTTATTACTTTTTTCATTTTTCATTTTTTTTCATTTTTTCTTTCCTTTCTCCTCTTCTTCTTCAAGGGTTGCCAGTCGCCGGCCTTGAAATAACTGGCGATCAGCCAGATAAGGGCCAATGACCTTGTTGGAGCATTGCTAGCCCTCGCTGAGGCCGTGCCTCGTTGACCAAGCCTTGCCAGTGGCTAGGGGAGGCCTTGGCCAGCTTGGCCATCAATGAGGCTCGGCTGCACCAAATCTGGCGTGGTTGGGGCTCATCAATGGCTGGGTGAGCCTTCGGCAAGCTTGCTAGACCTCGACCTGGCCTGGCGAGCCTCTGGCGAGATTGCTGGACTAGTCGCTGGCGACTAGCGGCGACGATAGTAGCAGCAACGGTTGAAGAAGAGAAGAGAGGGAAGAAGAACAAGAAGAAGGAAGAGAAAAGAGAAAAAAAAAAATGAATTGGCTTGATTTTGAAATTGTTCTCGAGAACAAAGAATCAAAATTTTTTTTTTTTACTTCTCAATTCTTTTCCAAATTTACTTCTGAGAACAAAAAAATAGAAATTTGTTCCCAGAAATAAAAGTTTTATCAAATGAATTTTCATTCCAAATATACTCTAAGGAATAAATGAATATAAATTGTTTTTTTTTTTTTTTTTGTGACTCAGGGAACCTTCGTGCGCCGCTTCGCGGCGAAGAGTAAACCCTGGATTAGGCCACCATCACAGACCCAGCCACAGGTGAATCGCGCATTTTGCATTGAAGCAACGCGGACGCGGAGTCTCAAACCCTTCCCCCTGCGGATGGGGTACCAAGCCTTAACCATCGCGGCCGCCATGGGCGGTGGTATGAATATAAATTGTTACTATTTGATAAATTGCCAAAAACACACTCTTACTTACCATTCAATAAGAATGGACGACTTGCTTTATGCGACCCAGTGGTAAAGGAGTTAGAAGCGACAAGAGTCGGGTGAGAGAGTGATGAAATCTAAATTAAAGGCAAGAAAACCATAGCGCTTTGGCTGTTGTTAGGGATATACATTATTTTTTAATCAGGCTTTAGCCTTTCTTCTTCATCTTTGTCTGTCCTTAGGGATGCAAATTATATTTTTTAGTCACACTTTAGCCTTTCTTCTTCATCGCTGGTTGTTGCTAGGGATGTAGATTATATTTTTAATCAAACTTTAGCCTTTCATTTTTATCTTTAACCTCTCCTCATTCAAGCATCGTTGTTGATTGAAACGAAATTATACAAACACAAATTGTGCCCAAATTTAATCAACGACAAAACTTGGAAAATACAATCACTTAAATAGAACCAAACATAGACAAACTATTATGGAATTTAATCGATAATGCAACACTCCGGATAAAGATACATGCTGAATTAAAAGCAGACTTCAGGAAAGTAAAGATAACTTAAAGATAATAGATTTGTTTATTTGTGTGTAGGGGCCTCCCAAGAGTACGATAGTCAATATGGCTATTTAAAGCATACAATCAACTATTATTAACATATGTTACAAAATGAAGTTACAAATAGATGTTACAAACGGTTACATTGACTTCAGTATAGATTTTTGACTCCACCATCTTGATATTTTCTTTGACTCCACTATCTTAATGGTTGCTTTACTCCACTACGTTGAAGATAATTTTTTGATGATTGCATTCGAGATTGTTGACTTCACTTTTTATCAATTCCTTCGAGTTATGTATTTATTAAGTAGTAAGTTTTATAATTGTCAATAATTTTGTTCATAAATGACCAAAATCGTCACTCATTAACTAAGTTGATCACATGTTGATAATAACGAAAAGTTAGCCATTTTTTGTGTAAATATAACCATCGTCTTTTATTTGGTAATAGAGAGACAAAGTATTATCCTAAAGAAATCATCAGTGACTTCAACTTCATCAAGCTATCGTGTATTTTCGACTGAACAAGCCGATGGACTTTAATCTAATGCAATTAAATGACGAAGCCCATCAGTATTGTTCCCGTTTTTTTTTTTTTTTTTTTTTTTGCACAACGTGAACGATGCGGGTCCAAATCAAAAAATAAAATATGGATCATAGGGAGAAGCTAAATCAAAAAATAAAATATGGAACAGCAAAGAAGGATATCTCCTTTGCTGTTCAAATAGGATGACGTCAAGTATCGTTAGAAGTATGACATGATTATGACATCAAGCATGAATTATTTACAAAATAGGAGTCATGCTAGCATTAATTAAATAGAAAAAATAAAGGAAAAGCAGAGGTGTTATTACTTACCCGGGAAAAATGGCAAATCTCGTTCATTAGAAAAGATGGGCCCGGCAAAAAAAGAAAAAGAAAATATAAGATGGGAAATTATTTTATTTTTCTTTCTGCAAAGAAAGGGGCACACACTTTGCCCGTAGAAAAAGAAAATACATCAAAATCTATAAATTCAGAAATAGACATGTCCTTTTTTTTTTTAAAAAAAAAAAAAAAAAAAAAAGGGGGTCTACTTAGGGGACATAGACTTAATTTTTTGTAAAATAAGAGAGATTCCAATTGATGAAATTAAGAAGAACTCATACTATAGAAAAGTGCTAGCGAATTGAGATAATTAAAATATTCCATGCACCGGTAAAATATCGTTCACAAGCAGAACCACTTAACTCCATTATCTAACCTATTTTGGTCTTTGACAAGAAGAAAAAGAAATTCCTCATAAAAAACTAGGGATTATTGTTAGGTGAAGAAGAAATTCCTCATAAAAAAACTAGCGATTATTGTTAGGTCTTTTATCAGCGTAAAAATATTTTTACACATACACAGTCATACTTTCTTATTGATTAAAGATAGATGTGGGCAATTTAATGTGTTTCTTTTAATAATCCAAGATTCTTTGAACGTGTTAGCCTTATCATTTCATAGATAAGATTAGCAATGGGAAATTGAAATTGTCATTTTGTTAAATTGGTTTGAAAGGAAAAGGAACATTTTTTAATTGATTTAGTGGATTAACTATGGTAAAAAAGAAAAGGGAGGTTCATGGAAGATTTTCTCGAGGGGATATTATGACTTCTTCTTCTTCTTCTTTTTTTCCTAAGAAGTGTCAAATTTCCTTTATTTCCATCGTAATTTTTAACGGAAAATTATCAAAAAAGTCTTACACCACTGTAATTGTGCCACTTCGGTCTAAACTTTTTTTTTTTTTATCAATTCAAAGTCTTTTGTATTTATATCAGTTTTGTCCATCTTACCAATTTTAGCCATTGGCGTTGACGTGTGCTGACCATCTAGTCAATATTAAAGTGAAAAATATTATAACAATATTTTGATTTTTTGATTTTTTTGATTTTTTCTTTTCTTTTTCCTATTCCTTTCCCCTTTCTTTTTTCCCCCTCTTTCTTCTTTCTTCTTTTGGCAACCAACCAAAGGCAAGGGTCAGCGCAACTCGCCTTGTCGAGGACTAGCAAGGGTGAGGCCCCACCAAATCTAACGAGGCCATGACCTACCCAAGGCCGATGAGGCTCGACTAGCACATGGCCAAGCTTCCTCGAGACTGGCGAGGGAAGCTTGGGGAAGACCATTTGGCTGGGTGAGGCTCAACTCTTGCTAGTGGCTAGGCGAGCCTCGCCGGCCATAGCCTTGCCAAATCTAAGGGGGCCTTGCCTAGCACTGGGCGAGGCTCGCCCTTGCCTTAGCCTTGTCAGTCCTTGCCTCTGGCTAGTAGTGACCGACCAAAGGAAAAATGAAGGAGGAAAAATAAAAGTGAAGAAAAATTAATAAAAATTAGGAAATTTCAAATATTATTAAAAAATTATACACATCAACGTTGATTGCCTAGTGTTCACATTAGCGCTAGTTGGCTAAATTTGGCTAGATGGCTTGAATTGATATAAATGCAAAATATTTATAACTAAATTGACAGTTTAGAAGTATTACTTAAAAGGCGGGCCTACCACCCTCGATTAGGTGTGGGCTCCTTCAAGTTTATACCTTGCGTGACATTAACGGTATTCAATTGACACTATAAGGATTTTGTAATGAGAAGTTTCCACTAATTTATTAAGGTCAGTCAGAAAAATTAAGAAGCATAGGGGTATACATTGTTGCCTAGGCAACCAAAGAATTTAGGGCTAGAAACTTAATTACACTAATTGATCAATTAGTGCCTATTTGGTATCTAATATTGTTCATTTTAAATTGTTCATTTTTAGCTTTTTGGATTGATTTTAAATCTATCTACTAATATGTAAGGCGATCATGTAGGTGTGCAATAAGTAAAATAACAATCAACAACCAATTGATAATTGAAATAGAAATGCGCAAATGATGACCTACCATTTATCTCCAAAAACACTCAATTCCCATGGTAAAGTCCTAAGAATTTATTCAATTTTAAGCACAATTTTTATAATCAAGGATTTGCACACATTTTAGTAGAAAACTACTAAAAAACTAATTTTTTAGCTCAAAATTCAGTCCATCCGAAAAACAAATCTAAATAAACTAAGCCTAGACCAAAACAAAAAAAGCCTAATCTACAATTAAACCGGCCCAATGGCCTTACTTCAGCCCAGACACGGCCAACCCGAAGAACAAACAAGCCTCGGTTGGCCAGACCCGCGATCCGGGGCTGACCGACCCGGCTCGTGACCTACTGCTTCGCAGCAGTCCAGCCGCGATGGAGGCAGCGTAGCGAGGGTGCCACGCCTTCTCAGTTTGGCCGGCCAAGTCATGACAGCGCCGCCTTGGCCAAGCCAAGCCTAGTGCTCTGCCCTCGTCTGACCGGCGGCGCCACCGCGATGGCCACGATGGCCGCCGCTTGTGCCATGGAACTAAAGAGAACCGCGGCCTCCGTGGGTCGCCACGAGGGCGGCCGTGGGTCCAGTGGTGTCAGCTACGCCTGGGACACCAAAAATCGCAGGAATGCCTCGACTACGCGGCCCGGACGACTCGACTCCGGCTCAAAACAACGAAACAAAACTGGATCTCATCAAGACATTTTACCGAGCACGTGCAGTGCACCATCAAAACAGGAGATTCCCGGCCCGAATGGGACCGGAATCCGCGTCAGGACTTTCAACACACGACGTACAAGACAGACAGCAACTCAACGGGGAACCGGCGGGGCCGGATTTCGCGTGACCCGGACTGCCGTGAGCTCTGCTTTGACGTGCCCAAAACACGGCATGAACAGGCAGAAAAAGGGCTTACCGGGTTCAGCTCTAGGACGTTGACCGAGAGAGGTCGTCGGACGGGGCTCGCGCGCGACCGAGGCGTTGGCTGAGGCTCTCTCTCTCTCTCTCTCTCTCTCTCTCTCTCAGTCGCTTCCCCTCGGTCTCTCTCTCTCTCGGACCCCCGATTTCTCTCCAAAAAATCCCCCCGTCTCTCTCCGCCTCTCTTTCATTTAATAGCCGCCGGAGCGTATGACCTCTGCCATGCCAGCTGCCGGCTGGCCCACGACATAACGCCGCGACGTCCTTACTCTGCTCCTGGTCCCCACCGTCCCTTCCGTGCCGTCCTTCTCTACCACAGCCCAGCGTGAAGCACGAAGGGAAGATGGCAAAAGGGAAGAGGAGAAGGCCGGGCCAGAAAAAGCGAAGAATGGATCAGGTCCAGGAGAGAAGAAAAAGAAAAGAGCCGGGCCGGCCTGGCCTCCACCCGGTCTAATTTTTCCTTTCCTTATCTTCCTTTTTTTCTTTTTCTTTTTTATATAATAATAAGATTTAAATAGATCATATTACTATTAATCCAAATGCACGTATGCCATGCAATTTAATGATAATTATCTTTGTTAAGAGTTAAAAATTAATTCATAACTTTCTTTACATTTAATAAATGATTAAATGAATTGCTAAAAGTTAAGTGTCCACCATTTAGGACTTTTTTGGTAATTTTCCTAATTTTTATCGAAATTAAATTTCTCAGCCGACATAGTATATAAAATCTCCTGATTTTAATATATGGGGCCATTGAGAAATATGAGATCACTAGATGTCCATTGCATGCTCCTCCTCGTCCCTTCCCCAACTATTCTATCTAGATTATTGAAATTGCCACAAGCATTGAGCAATTTTATCGCTTCGCTATTGAAGAATCAATCATGGGCTCAATCGTTCGAGAAGACATCGATTGGAATAGTCCCGCGATGAGCTAAACCAACTCAACTAACCATCTCACCGATTCAATGACTGCCAAATCTCCTCTTAAGTATATGATATAACTTTTAAGCAATCTGTTATGAATGTGGAAATCGGTTTATGTACTTCACATTCTCAATGGAAAGTTTGATTTGTAGCAAGCTAAGTTGAATGATAGTCAACTCGTGTCGAATAATAGAGACTTGATCAATTATCTCATGAAATATGAATCTTGGCTTAGTTAATCCCAAATGTGAGCTTGAGCTCAAACTCAAGTTTCATAACTACAATATAATTGATAATTTGTTATGCTTTACATGTCCTGCAACAAAAACAAAACAAAAGTTAATTGCAAAATTAGGCTTAGGTGAAAAATATAGGTTTGAAAAGTCAAAAAAAGAGGAAAGTGAAAAAAAAAAAAAACAAAGAAGGAAGAAGAGTTTTTTTTTTGGTAAAATAGAAGGAAGAAGAGTTGAACGGTCTAAAAGAAGAGAAATAAGAAAAAGGAGGAGGATAGACCGATAGCCTTTGGGAGACAGGAAGAAAAAGAAGAGAGAGAGAGAGAGAGTGCGACCAAAGAGCTCATGCAAGGGAAAGAAAAGAAGGGAAAGGAGAAAGAAGAAAGGGGGAGAAGAGGAAGAAAGGAAACAAAGGAGAAGGGGAAAGAAATAAGAAGAAGAAGGAAAAGAAGAAAAAGGGTTTCATGTGATCTCGCTACGAGAGCCTCACCAAGCCAATTCGACTGCGTATCGTAACACTTGGCAAGCGCTCGTGCAGTGAAGTACAATTTTTGAATTGTTGATAGTTTAGGGTATTGTGAAGTTATAGGATTTGACAGATCGTAATTTCAACATACGGTTTGCCCAAAACAAAATTTCAAAATTTCCGTCGTGTGATGAACAATGCGCATCCTGCAACTTCGTGGCCATACTTTTTCAGTTTTTGACTTGATTTTGGAACATTCAAATTAGGATCTTTCTATATGTTGAAAGAACTTTCTATTTGGTATAAGAACATTTGAAATGAGGCTCGGTGGAAAAAAGTTACGGCGTGACTAAGTTTTGTGCTCAAGCTTTGCGTTGCGGATGACTTAAATAACTGCTTTGGATATGTGATTCATTAGTGCGTAGGTGTAGTTTTATTGACATATAAGTATAATTTAGTCGAGTCATTAGTTGAGATAGCATTTTACTTGGTTTTGATGATATTTATCACTTATATGATAGGAATGCGAGTTTGTTGATTCAAGTGCATTTGTTATTTGGTATGGGGCATATTCAGATAAGTGGTGCTATATCTTCTAAAAATTTGTAATTTTATGTCTTCAAAATGATAAAAAAAATTGATATATTTATTGGATATGAAAAAGCATATTTGTTGCACAAAAAACATTTGTCACGGGCATTTGCTACGTTTTGGTATTTGTGAATGGTATAAGAATTGGTTGGTGGAAAAATATATTATGTTTGAGGAAAGAAGTTCAACAATATTATATATTTTGGGTTCGTGAAACTTTTTTACAAAAAGCTCTTAATTGTAAGATGGTTTCTATAATGTTGTAGAGATATCGATTTGTGAAATACTTTATGACATGCATTTGATTTGATTCGATTTGTAAAACTATTTTATGAAACAAGTTTTGGAATGATTTGAGAAGTGTTTTATGAAATGTATTTCTAACGGATGAGTTGAGTTGTGAAATTTTTTGGTGAAATATGAAATGAATTCTGGATTTGGCTTTGTGGATTGTGGAGGATGTTATGAATTAGTATAGATGCTCAATATTGCTATCAGCCCAGTAAGGGGCTTGTAAGTATGCGCATATTAGTTTAGGATATCCTTATGGATCAAGCCATAGCCTAATAATAGATGGACACCTGACTAAGGGGGAGTCTTAGTTGCCTTACTATTAGACATTGTGTCGTGATCATGATTTGATATTGAGTAGCAAATTAGTCAATAGAGTGGACCATTTACATGTGATATAAGTTTGGTCAATAGAGTAGGCCATTGATATGTGACTGTAGTCAATGGAATAGACCATCAACACATGATTTGAGATTAGTTGTTAGAATGGACTATTAATGTATGATTTCATTAGACCATTGATATGTGGTATAAGATTAACCAACGGAATAGATCATTGGGTGTGATCAATGAAATTAATCAATTGATTAGATCATTGATGGTTGTTTTGATATTATTGTAAAATGAATATTTCAAATATAGTTATGTTGAAGCATATGTAACCTATTATCTTTTTATATACTTGTTATATTCTAGATTTGGTTTAAAGAGTTGTGGTTTGGTTTTGTGAATATGCATAGTGGGTGTTTGACTTGCTTAGAAGAGACGCACTATTCACTGAGCTGTAATTATTCACCCCACTATTTTTCTGATCTTCTTCAAGTTTCTCAACTAGCGATGAGTAGTACAAGAGCGATATTAATGATGGGACTTTTAATAATTAGATTTTCGTAGTTTGAGGCTGCGTCATTCGAGTAAAAAAATGGTCATGTCATCCCCATTCTCGATGGTTTTGGGGTGTGACATTTGGAGCTACTTGGGTTCAAAAATTGAACTCAAGCTGACTAAACTTAATTATCTAACAGTTCAACCTTGATTGAAATCGAATTGATTAAGCTGACCTTGAGTAGTTGCTCATGGATAGATTGAGATCTTGATTTGGTGATACTTAGATAGGGAAACTGCCATTTTGTTTTGAGCTTGTGTAATAATCCAAGGAAATGTTTTATGGAATCGAAGAAAAGTATTATTTTGTTTTATGATATAAAAGGCAACAATAGAGATCATACTTGATTAGATTTTTAGCTAAGTCAAGCTTCGCTCGCTTCATGGTTGTAAAATTTGATCAGTGATTTGAAGTTGGTCATAAATTTTAACAGCCCACGACAGACTTTGGCATATGTAGGGTGTTCCAAGCAATAGTGTCACTCTCCGTCAGGTATAGTTGTGCATGTGATTGGATAATTATTATCTCCTTAAACTGCCTCTGGTTTGCTTCGAATATTTCCCTTCTCTTACAATTATCCAATTCTCAAGTCCCTACAGAGAATGAAGTTTATGGAGATGCTTTTCTCGGAATATATGGAAAGAAACCAACTCTGCGTGATGTGGGGAAGGTATGGATGGAGGAAATGGTTTAAGTAGATAATCTCTTCTTTTTTGTAGTGTTCTAAGGGTGGATATTAGTAGCCTTTGTAGAAAATTATTCACATAAATAACTTATTGATCAAGAAGAATCAGATCCATATATGATTGTAAAATACCGAAATTAATAAGCACAACAGAATTAAAACTTACTTGTTTGAGTTATTACTTCACTTGAAGAAGAATAGATAACTCTAATAATCAAAGATCTATTGGAATACCAGATCTTCTTTTGTATGACATATTTCAGTATAGTAGCTTTCAATGGGATTAAAGCAACTGATAGGTATAATCTACCATTTTATAGGCTAGAGAGGGGACTTGACAAATCATAATCAATAGTATGGAGTTTCAGATACTTGGAGTGTCAAAACTTGGCACGGAGGGACACTTTAGTGCCAAAACATCGGAAATGTACACTTAAGTGCTAGTTTTGAAGTAAAATGGATCACTTAAGTGTCATTCCGCCAAAATCCGGCCAAATTGCTGACGTGGTAATTTTTCGGCGAGTTGGGTGCAAAACAACGTCGTTTTGCATGCTGACATGACGACAAATTGCAAAAACATAGTCGTTTTGTGTTTGATATGTAAATAATTAATATAAAAATTAATTAAATTAAATTTAAACTTAATTAAATTAAATTTAAACTTAATTTTATTTAAAATATTATAAAAATTAAAAATCTAGAAATTAAAAAAATTTAAAAAAAGGAGGGGGTGTTGAAGGGGCGGGCGATACCGAGCCCTCGCCGCCGCCACCTCGCCGCCGAGAAGGGCGGCGACGGAGGGGAGGCTCGGTTGGGGTCATCGGCCCCCGGCCAACTAGCGGTGAGGGTCGCGAGCCCTCGCCGGATCACTATGAGGGATGTGACCCTCGCCCCAGATTTGGGCGAGGGTTTGCGGGCCCTTGCCACCTCCCCGTCGTCGCCAGGAAAGGCCGACAATGGTGGGGCGAGCATCGGCCGGTGTCGTCGGGCCCTAGCCACGGCCCGGTGACACCGACCGACCGGCGGCGAGGGCCGTGACCCTCGCCCTAGATCTGGGCGAGGGCTCGCGGGCCCTCTTTGCCTCCCCGTCATCGCCGAGAAGGGTCGGCGATGATGGGGGAGCATCGGCCGACGACGCGGGGCGATTGGTGGCAAGGGCCATCGAGCCCTCGCCCAGATTTAGTGAGAGCTCACGGGCCCTCACCATCGGTTAGCTAGGGGTTGGCAACCCTGGCTGACCTTCCCCTCTCCGTCGTCGGCCCTTCCCGGCTGCGAAGGGGAGGCAGCGGCGGTAAGGGCTCGGCCCTCGCCCCCCCCCCCGCCCCCCCCCTTTTTTTATAATTTTTATTATTTATAGTTTTTTAAAATTTAGAATATTTTAAATAAAATTAAGTTTAAATTAATTATTTACACATTAGACACAAAACAATGTCGTTTTGGAATTTGTCGCTACGTCAGTGTGCAAAACGATACCGTTTTGCACCCAACTCGTTGGAAAATTGCTACGTCAGCAATTTGGCCGGATTTTGGCCGGAATGTCACTTAAGTGATCTATTTTACTCCGATTTTGACACTTAAGTGTCCCTCCATGCCAAGTTTTTGCACTTGGGCTGTACTTTTGCCCAATAGTATGTCAATTGGGCCATTCCCATTACGGGCTTCAATTAAACACAATTGTCTATACTTTACTTCTCAACTAGGGCCGTTATTAATTGATGCCAATACCCAATTCAATAAGATCACTCTAGGGTTTAACAAATATTGAAATATCCCTTAACATGATTATTTAAAATAGAAAATTAATTAATTAATGTAAGCCCATATTATAAAAATTTTCCAACATTCTCCCACTTGGGCTACGTTAATTAACTTATTTTTATTTTGAAAAATATTTTATATTGAAAATAACACTATCGGGTTAATAACTGAAATTTTTTGTTTTATGTGGCTATAACTTTAAAAAAAAAAATATTCCAATAACAGCATCTCAAAACTAATTCAATCCTATATAATCTCAGTATAGGATTATGGGGATCAATGTGTTAAGAAAATACCACAACATATGATTTTCAATAATCACATATAATAAACATTATATTTTCTTGGATCATGGGCCTAGTAGTGTAGTAAGAAATAGTGCCAACATGTGAAATTGGTCCTCAATGCAATTTCTTAAGAAAATGGGCTTAGTAGTATAATAAGCATTATATTTTCTTGGATTATGTGGATCAATGTGTTAAGAAAATATGCATTATTTCTTATTGGTCCTCAATGCAATTTCTCAACGACATGAAATTGTATTAGCATAATTTCTAAACAACATGAAATTACACGACTATGTCACAATCCAATATGAGATCTCATAGATGTCCAGTCATCTTTAAGCTAGATACTATTTTGTACTTTAATTTCTCAGTCAACAGGAGAAATGATAACAATAGAATTAATAATAATGATCATTGAAAATAAATGCTTTAATTAATATAATGAAAGAATTATTAGTTCACATATAACTATAATATCCATAAATATAAATTATATAGCTTTCATTAACAAAAGAAATCAAAAAAATCTAAAACACCCATATTCTTTACATGTTCTTTAAACAAAATGAGTCATAATCCTTTTGTTAGAGGATTAGCCAACATTGACTCAATTCTGATTTTTTTTTTATCACAATATCTCCATTTTTGACCAAGTCTTTAATAGTATAATATTTGATCAAATTAACATTTTAACCGTGATATTGTTGTTATTTACAGCAAATGTAACTGTTTGTCACACATAATGCAATAAGATCAATTATGGGTAATAAGCAATTCAACAAAAATAATTGGTGCATTATAAGCTTCCCTTTGGGTAGAGTGTATAATATACAATTATTTTCCACAACATGAAATTTATAAAACAACAACAAAGAAAATTATATGTAATTGTCAATGATCCATCCCCTTTGAGCAAGCAAGTCCTTTAAATTACGCACCATTTGGCTTGGTCATCTGCATTTAAGCCTCCCGGTCACCAAAATATATATATATAGGGGAATTACATATAATTTTCAAAACATTTATCCCATTTGGACAGATAAATATTTTTCAATTATACATCCCCATCTTTTAAATATGGGAATTAATCTTCATGCTATTTTCCAAATTAATATATACAATAACCCCCTTTGGGTGAGTTATTGTATATACTGATTTTTCTCAATAGGGAATTCCAAAAATTTATGCCCAAAATTCATCAAAAAATATGAAGCATTTTACAACATGTGCTTCCAAAGATTATATGGCATTTATCAAGCAACAATTTTTACAACAATTTTTTTAAAGAATATTATTGTATTATTAATATTTTGAACCCTACCGCGGGCCCTAACCTTCGCCCGGCCCGTAGACTCGCAGGAGCCCAAACAGGCCGCTTGGAATGGGCCCATCACTTCTTTTAATTAAAATTGGCCCACGAATTGGGCTATAGGCCCAAAGGAAATTAGATTAGGCTCATGCCCATTAAAAAACAATATAAGGGTTCTAGGCATAGCCCAAAACCTGAAACAGGAAAAAAAAGAAAAGAAAGGATGGGCGTAAAGCCCATCCATAAGTAAGGGTTCTGGGCATAGCCCAGAACTTGAAACATAAAATAAAAAAGAAAGGATGGGCTTATGTCCATCCATTGGCCTGGCCCAGCTGGAGGTCTTCTTCAACCTCCAACCGGTCCCAAATTTTCTGCAAACTGGTTGCACAACTCGGTTTTGACCCGAAGCGCCAAAAACACATATAATATTTGATTTTTTGATGAAATTTCTCCATGGATCTTGCATATAACATCAATATAATTTACTAGAATAAATTAAATGAAGAAAAAACGAGTAAACCTCCACATATAAGCTTCAAAATTTCGGATCAAAGCCTCCCATGGCCAAAAATTCGGTTTTCTTAAATTTAAGCACTAAAAACTTACTTTAATGCAACAAAAGGATGCTAATACATATATGTATAACAATACTCATGCAATGATTTACAACGAACATCAATCAATTGCAAGTAATTTGAAAATTCTAGAACTTTTTCATGTTTATACCTTATAATTTCAAATTTAAATCCCCACTCAATTCTCAATGAAATCATACAAATTATATATGGTTGGAAAGATCTCGACATGTAGAACAATAGCCCTATGCTTTTAGGATTAATCAAGCAAAAAAACCGCATGAAAAAATAACGCCCATATTCGGCTCAAAAAAGAAAAATTTTGAATTTTTCCATAATTTTTTTTTTTTTTGGGTTCTACAATCATATATGATAGGCTCTAACACCGCATGTAGAAAATTATTCGCATAAAAAACTTATTAATCAAGAAGAATCGGATCCATATATGACTGTAAAACGCCAATATTAATAAGCATAGTAGAATTAAAACTTACCAGTTTGAGTCATTGTTTCACTTGAAGGAGAATAGATGACTCTAATAATCAGAGATCTATTAGAATGCCAGATCTTCCTCTCTATGACCTATTTCAGTATAGCAGCTTTTAATGGAATTAAAGCAATTGATATAATCTACCTTTTTATAAGCTAGAGACGGGATCTAACAAACCTTAATCAATTGTATATCAACTGGGCCATTCCCATTACGGGCTTCAGTCGAATACAATTGCCTACACTTTGCTACTCAACTAGGCCCGTTATTAATAGATGTCAATACCCAATTCAATAAGATCACTCTAGGGTTTAACAAATATTGGAATATCTATTAACCCGATTATTTAAAATAGAAAATTAATTAATTAATGTAAGCCCATATTATAGAAAATTTCCAACATTCTTTGCTTTACTACGTGACTGTCTAGAAAAATTTAAGATCCATTGTTGTAGGCCTCTTGGAACGTTGCCGGGTTGGATAGATCATCTGTTTCTTATATGGCCTAGGCAAAGCTTTATCAACAATTCTACTGTTAACATCTTGCAGCCTTTGCTTGGTCTTTTCCACTGGGAGCCTAAAAATGGCTTGTGGAAGCGGAAAGCTGATGCAGCTTTCTGTTTTAATATTAGTCTGTTCGTTTCGATTATATCGTGTCTTATGGTCTGACCATTTGATTAAATTTAAGGTGGTCCTTGTAACTCGTAGACGATGAAGGCTTTCTTTGAGAAGACACTCGATGCAATTCCCAGCTAAATGAAAATAAAGAAAAACAGAGATGTCATAGCTTACAAGGGAAAACATAGCAATCGTGTTCATTAGATAAGATGCATTTTGTGGGATTTTTTTTTTCTTTTTGCAAGGAAAAGAGCACACACTTTGGCCGTAGAAAAAAACAATAAAATCTATAGAATCAGAAATAGATGTGTCCTTTTTTTATTTATTTATAAAGAAATTGGGTCTACTTAGGGGACATAGACTAATTTTTTGTAAAATAAATAAGAATAGTTGATACTTAAGATTGAAAAGTGCTAGCAATTTGATATAATTAAGATATTTCATGCACCGATGGAAAATCATTCACAAACAGACCCACTCAACTCTACTATGTAACCTATTTTTGTCGGCCAGAGTAAATCTATAAATTGATTAGAAATTCCGTTAAAA
Organism: Eucalyptus cladocalyx; assembly: GCA_017140615.1. Classification (NCBI taxonomy): domain Eukaryota; kingdom Viridiplantae; phylum Streptophyta; class Magnoliopsida; order Myrtales; family Myrtaceae; genus Eucalyptus; species Eucalyptus cladocalyx. Next base: position 6,811,748 of record CM029523.1, read on the forward strand.
AATTAGTGTTTATTGTTAGATCTTTCACTAGTATAAATATATTTTTACACATTCACAGTTGGACTTTCTTATTGATTCACGAGAGATGTGTGCAATTTAATGGATTTTCATTAGTGATGTGGGGTTTAATCGTCTTATCATTTCATAGATAAGATTTGAATTGGAAATTGAAATTGCTGTCTGTTGAGTTGGTTTGAAACGAAAGGGAACATTGATGATTAATTTTACTGGATTAACTAAGGTAAAAGGAAAAAAAGGGAGGTTCATGGAAGATTTTCCGAAGGGGATATTATGACTTCTCTCTTTTTTATAATTATTTGTGAAGTATCGGATTTTCATATTTCCATCATAATTTTTACAAAAATTAAAATTTCCAGCTGACATAATATATAAAATCTTCCGATTTTTATAAGTACAACCTTTTTAACTTCATGGTATACCCATAAATAGGCCAGTTCCTATTTGGAAGAATGAAACTTCTTAACCATCGTAGTTTCTACTCTTGCTAATAGTTTAGCACATTTATTATTATTATTATTGTTGACAACTATTTAAAAAAAGAAAGAAAAAGAACGCTTAGGAGTTGGGTCGAGTCGGATCCGGCCTTGGCCTAGTCCGCCATCCGCCTCTCTTTCCCTTGCACAGCCCAGGCCCGGTTTGCCATTCGCCTCTCTTTCCTTTGCACGGCCTAGGCCCGTTTCCCCTTCAGCCTGGCCCGCGCCAACCTTCTCCTTCCTCCTGCCATCTTCGTGCCCAAAACCTGCAGAGGAAAAGAAAAAGCAGAGCAGTAGAAGAGACGTGAAAGACAACAGTAGAGAGAGGACAAAGTAGAGAAGATAAGACGGGAGCAGAAGGAGGGGGAGGATGGAGTGGGCCATAGAGAGGAAACGAGAGGAGGAGAAGGGAGAGAGGGCCGACACTACCGCCGCCGACGCGTCTCTGAGCCGTCGATCGCTGCCATTCCCATTGGAAGTCAGGTTGGTATTTCATCGAGCATTTGGTGTGCGTTTTTAGAACCGAGCTGGCTGGAGCTCATCTTGACTAGTTTGGGCGAGCTTCGGCCACCACCTGTCCCTGCTGCACTTCTTGCTGTCCTGGCACACCTTAGTAGCTCCCTAAGTTCACGCTTGGGTTTCAGCCGAGCCCGAAACCCTTGCTTCCTAGAACGCTCACCATCCGTTCGTTAGAATGTTCGATCGAAAATTAGTTTTGACCCTCATATTTAGAGCTCGGCAGGGTTGGTTAGCCACCGGAGGGACATTGTCGTCTGCCCAGAAGTCGAGCTATGCCCCGCCCGACCGAGGAGACACTGTTGTGCCCTAGCCGGAGACCACCCACACTGATTGCCATCGCCGCCTTCCTTGTCGCGACAAGGCAAGTCACGGAGCAGGGGTCGTCACTTGTGGAACGCTATCCTCAATTGGCACCTTGTTGCCGCCGCTCACCCCTTACCTAGCCGAGACGCCGCCGTCGCGCCTTGGCTGGCGAGACGCTTGGATGGCGCCGTCATGGCTCCTTTGGTCACGACTAATTGTCACCGGCCAGAGGGTGTTAGCCGAGCTAGGCCATATCTTTCTGGCCCTCTTGGCCTCTTTCTTCCATAGGCCAATAGCCCAGAGTTGGTTCGGGCTGTGGGCTGCCATTTTGTAGGGGTTTGGGCTCATTAGTTGAGGCCTAACTCTAGCCTAGCGAAGGCCTGACCAAGGTTGGTCAGGCTTGGCCTTTTTATGGGCAGGCTGACTGGCCCGCCCCCAAGCGGGTTTAATTGATCCACCATAACCGGGTCAGACCGGACCAGACCCGGTTCGCCCAAAATTTTTTCTTTTGAATTTTTTTTTTAAAAATCAAAATATAAAAAATAAATCGCAAATCTAAAAAATGCAGGGTTTGGTTAGGAATTACCGTGTCTTGCCTTTTTAGTATAATTAGTCCTTTATTTGCTCATATATTGATTATATTGCATGTTTAATTTGCATATTTAATTATATTTAATTGCATGTGTTCAATTTACTGCAATTAGAATCTTGGTTGCTAATTGTTATTTTGATGATTGCGTACCTACATAATTACCTCACATGTTAGTGGATAGGTATAGAATCAATCCAGATTGCTTGACAAAAATATCCTTTTTTTTAAGTGAACAAGATTAGGTACTGAAATGGCACTAATTGATTAATTAGTGTAATCAGGTCCCCGATCTTAAATTCTCTGGTTGCATAGGAAGTGTGGCATACTCCTGTGTCTCACCTAGTTTCTAGTCGACTCTAATAGGCTAGTGGCGACTCCTGTTTGCGAAATTCTTAAGAATACCCTAATGTCACGCGAGGTATGGGCTTGGGAGAGCTCGGGCTTAATCATGGGCCTTAGGTCCATCCTTTAGGCAATGCTCCTAAACTTACTCCATCCCCTTGAGGGGTAAGTCTTGACAGCTTGGTGACTTTGCTAGAGATTTGGTTTAAATCTTAGAGCACTTAGGCCTAAATCTATCTTGTTTAAAAATAATTTTGGTTTGGCAATGAGGATACCGGGCATGTCCTTAACGTGAGTGTTCAATGTTTTTGTAGTTGGGAGTTATAAGGGGAGGAGTGATTGTTAACCCCTTGTCTTGTAGGCATGGAATATTTTATATTTTGAACTTTTGAAGTGGTGTTTGTTTATAGACTGTCGTGCATGTATTCCTTGCATTGCACTATACCATGACACACTACTTGTTACCGAACCTGGGCCATATAGAATCACTTAGGATGGTGTTGAGGTGGATACCACTCCGACTACAACCATGTAGTACGAGTCGCCATCTCAACTCCGAAATTTCTTTCTTGATGTCAAAGGTCCCCACCCTGGTTTGCAACCACGTGAAACGAGTCGGTTCTTTGACGAAGTTGGAGTCATGGGAAACATGACCTAGCCACGATCTTGTTGGTTTAGTTTAGTGATCCCACGGCTCCATTTTAAGCCGTTTAGAGTAGGAATTGAACCACCGCCCCATGCGCATGTCCATGTCATTGGCATTTCTACTCAATGGTGTAGGGTAAGTTTTACGATCCATTTTACTTGCAATTTACTTATTCGCTTTCCTTTTGGTTGGTCCATGACAAATTAATTTGGTCATAACTTTGGTTGGCATATGATGAGAGTCAAGAGTCATGTATTTCCATCTTCAAAATAGCTTTGTTGTTTAAGGGTTCTCCCTCATGCCTTTTCCCGTGTTATGTAACAATTTTGCTTTCAATGAAATGAATGATTTGGGGCAGTTAGATCTTTGTCATGGGCCGACCACCTATTTATTTCTTGTGCTTATATATGCTTATTTACCTTTCGTTAGGTACTAGCCAATTGATTGTCTTTTGTCGATCGTCGACACAGCCAAGCGGAGATCTTGGATTCACACTCGCGCGAAAGCCAGGATGGACAACGAAGACATTGACACCTGTATGGCCAAGATGGAGGACCAGTTGGCCCAACTTATCGTGATGATGCTTGAGATGAGCCAAAAGCTCAAAGAGCCCCCCGTCATAGCTATCACCAGGACATCCACTCTTGCATCGTCAGGACATGCTCCCCCGTTGACGGGAGACCCACACATCACCGACCTTCCTAGAAGGGAAACTGTCAGAGAAGCCCCTTCTGTCACGCTAATCGTCGTCGACTTAGATCCTCCTCGGAAGGAAGAGCCAACGTCCTGCCTAGATGGAGAGAGTGAAAAGCGCCTGGCTAAGATCGAGGGGCGACTGTGTGCCTTGCAAGGATACGAGCTGAAAGGAGCCGACAAGCTGTCCCCGTATACCAAGACGAACTTCACCAAGACTTTCCAAGAGCCTAAATTCACGAGGAAGTATGATGGAATAGGATGCCCTAAGACTTACCTTAGGTACTACTTGAGGAAAATGGCTCTTTATGTTGACAACATGCTCTTCCTCATTCACACGTTCCAAGATAGCTTAGAAGGCATTGCCCCTACGTGGTTCATCACGCTAGACGTCGAAGATTTCACTAGTTGGGAGGACTTGGCCAATTAATTCTTGTAGCAATATAGGTTCAACATCGGGCTCGCCCCCACTAGAGAAGAGTTGACCCGCATAGAAAAGAAGAGGGATGAATCATTTAAGGCCTTCGCGCAAAGGTGGAGAACCATGGCCTCACAGGTAAAGTTGGCCTTGAATGAGAGGGAAATGAAGCAGTTATTCCTCAAGACATTGCCCCCTGAATACTTCCAAGGATTAGTGTACCCAGGATACCAAACGTTTTCACAACTGGTAGATGTGGGTGAAGGAGTCAAGTGGACAATCATCGAGGGAAGGATATCTACTAGAAGCACTAAGAAATTCCCGGTGAGGAAAGATAAGGAAATTGCGGTTGAAATAGCGCTGGTGCAACAACCGTTTCTCTCTAAGCCACCTTCAACACCTGCGCATAAGCCTATAATGGCTCAAGGGAACTCATCCTTGGCATATGACAAGGGCAAGAGACCCATTTGAAGGGAATTTTCCCCGTTACCGCGCCCGTTGTTGAAGCTGTTGCCCATGCTCCTTGAAAAAAGGATGGTTGCGAAGGAGGTACTTAGGTACAACCCCACGAAGTTCGCCAGGTTTTATGTGACCAAGACTTACGAGTACCACATGGGAGAAAGGGGGCATGACATGGATAATTGTTGTGTGCCGAAATACAAAGTTTAGCAACTGCTAGATGGGGGCATTTTGATTTTCAAGGAAGTTCAACCTAACGTGCAACAAAACCCCTTACCAAATCATGCAGAGGGAGTGAACTCAATTTTCGAGGAGGATGTCATATGCACCATCCTAACGTGCAAGGAAGTTGAGTCATCCAAAGTCATAGCTGTCCCTCCAGAGTAGGGCGGTTTTCGTTCAGCTTAGTCTTCTGTCTTATGTCCAATCCCCTGCATGAGATCTTCTTGTTATTTCTTTCTTGTCTATGTCGTTCATAGCGTGAACTATGGTTAGCCCCGATCTTGAGTCGTTAGTTGAGGGTGGTGTGTGTTAAAATATGGCCTTATCTTTCCTCATTCAATAAAGTAGACGCATGTTTTATTAAGGATATGTAGAAGCATATCAAACTAGTCCTATGATGGTCGCTGAGGCCTAGGCCTCCACATGCTCCCAAGTTTGATTGTTTTGCAAGAACGAGGAGATTCGAGGATATGAGATGAGTTCTTGAAACTTTTTACAAAAAATACTTCAAAAAAAAAAATTCTTTGAAAACGCCATGCATGATCTTTATTGTTCACATGCTCTAACTTATCTCATCACATCCTAGGCATTTCATTATGCATAATCATGATGAAGACTCATGTGACCCGGATGTGCATGAAAAAATTCTCTTAGGTTCCGATGACACCGACGATGATCAGAAGGGGATCGAGCATGGATGGAATCGACATGAGTAAACGCTAATGAAGTCAAGAAATATTTTCCATAAATGAAATCAAGGCCACGGAGCCACTTCATGCATAATCCGAGTTGCATAGCATGATGCATGACTTCATAGATATCATGCACATGTTACATACACGCATATCTACTTATGTTTCAGGCACCCTATCGTTCGATGAGGAAATGGTGGAGGAAAAAAGTCGATTAAAAGACCCATCAAGTCTCTGCACAAACGGTTGAATATCTCTTTTTCTTAATGCATAATCCGAGTTGCATAGCATGATGCATAACTTTGTAGATATCATGCACATGTTACATACACGCATATCTACTTATGTTTCAGGCACCCTATCGTTCGATGAGGAAATGGTGGAGGAAAAAAGTCGATTAAAAGACCCATCAAGTCTCTACACAAACGGTTGAATATCTCTTTTTCTTAAATAAGAGGTAAATTGAGACAATAAAAAAAAAAATGCATGGCTTTGTTCGCATGACCTATTTCCGGTGTCATTATGTGTGCTTCATGTCGGTGACCCTCAAGAAAATGGGCATCTTAAAAATGATTTTATTTGGGCAAAAAGGAGAAACGTTAACCATGCCAAACAAGAAATGCTTAGGATGAAGAAAGGTAAGTCATTTTTAAACACACCCTTTAAACACTTTTGAGAGTTGAGTGAAAAGTGACATTCTCTTAGAACTAAGGATTCATTTGCATTAAACACAAAGATCAAATTGATAAAAGGCATTTCTTTCATCAATCCCAAACACCACACTAATCTTTTGCTAATCCTTTTGGCTCCTATCAAGAATGACCCTACACTAGGGCATCATAGGAAGTTTCGGTTGAGATGTAGAGCGAAAGATTGAGAAAAAAGTTATGTGCTTGGTAAAAGTAAGGCCAATGCTCGTCAAGAAAAAGAGTCAAAAGGCTGCATCTTATGTGAAAATAAAAATTATCAAAGTCCAAGTGTCACGCTCCAAACCTCGAGCGCGCGCACATCCCTCGGTGGTCGATAAAATTGCGACGTTCCCAGGATGCGTCGCCGACCCATTCATTTTATACACACGCGGAAGCAAATCAAACAATCTCTAGACAATAAACAAACATGGGATAGAAAAGCATGACAATCAATTTTCACAAAACCTATTTTATAAGCAAACTGGGTTTATATACACAAGAGTATAAACCAAACAGAGCTACTGAGCCTCCTAAGCTTCGGACTCTTCAATCATGGGCTTTGGGTCCTCCACGACATCATCAGGGGTGTCGATATCCATAGGATGCCCTGCTTCCCACTCTCCAGTCCCAACGGGAGGCCCGTCAAAACTCAGTATGGGACCCTCTCGACCCCCTTGAGGAAAGTTAATGAACCACGCTCTGTATTGGTGAGGTACTAGCTGAGATAGGCCTTCTTCGACCCAGACCATGGATTCAACTAACTCACGGGTTAGGTTAGTCCTGGGAATAGGGAAATAGGAATGCTGAAGGTCCATCTCCTGCGGGACCCCATAACGTACATGATGTACCTCATCTAAGGACCTGAAAATTATAAACCACGATGGGGTGAGACAATGTCTCAGCGAGACTACACGTTAAACCCCAATTATGAAGATAATTCACCTAGAAATAGCCTAAACACACATCATATAAGACTTACCTCGCCTTAGCACCTCCCTGCACATTAGTACATCTCATAAACATATGCATATCGAAACATATTTAATAACTGGAACACTGCACATCAATCATCAAATACTCACAGGGGTTTCGATTATAAGGCCAAATCGTTATGACACGTCCCATTCCGTGCCACGCAATTTTGTCTCATAATCAGGCGCAGCTATTTCACTCATTTAAGCGTTCTAATTAATTACGACCCAACGACCATGTCCAACTCAACAGTCGGCGGTCATCCAGCATAACTGGGCGTCATCCCGCTTTATCGGGCACGGCAACGTCTACATTTAGACGGCATTCCACACAGGAGCATCGGTCCAGCCTCCACTACGACTGTCCTCCGTTGTCATGGGGCATTCCTGAAGGAGCATCGTACAATGTAAACGCATTGTGACGGATTTTGATAACAATCACACGCACAATGACATCGTAGTTTGCATTCAAATGCCTCAATTTTAAATAATGTACTTAGCCTATTTTCTTCATATTAAAAAGACTAGGTAAAATAATTGTGTGTGGACACATAGTCAAATCGGACCATAAAACGTGATATTCTCCCTTTTAAAAATTCAACGAATTTATATAGTATATAAAACATTTTTGGCGTCAAAACCCAACACCTGGTATTTTTCTAATTAAATACCAAAAATTCATATTTTTGAAATAATAATTAAAAATCATCATCGATCACGCAATTGCATTAATTAACAATCAATTTAACAATTCAACTACACCACGACAATCAGCGCAAAATTCTGACAACGGGCCATACCAAGATAATTTACGCTAATTAATAAATATTAAATAAATGACAAAATATTTAAATTAAACTACTAATTAATCTACATACACTAATCTAACCACCTAATTGGACTAATTAACAAATCTAACTAAGATAAGTACAATACACTAATTAGTCTAATCCTCTAAGCTATCTAACCACCTAATTAACCTAACTAATTAATCAAATAACTAATTATACTAACTAAGAAAACCTTAATCCTATTTAGGCATAAACTAATCCCCCTAATCTACACATAGCCCAAACTAATCTCCCTCTTAGAGTAATTAACCCTTAATTAGAGTTTAGGAGGTTAACTCATCGGTTTAGCGCGGAAACTGATTCACGGCGACGCGTGACCAAAACTCGGGCCTATGGCAACGCCAAAGGAGGCCGGGAAAGGGTTGAAAATAGCCTTGCAAGCCTTAGCCCAAGCTGAGAAAATCGGTTCTGCTTTGAGCTGGTTCAAGGGGCTACAGTGGTTGGTTGAGGTGGTGGCAAGTTGGAATGGAGATGGCGGAGTTGGCGACCGGCCTAAACACTTGAGTGGGCAGACGAAGGGCAGCGACGGGTGGCTGGTGAGCTGGACGGCGTCGTTGGCTCAGTGGATGCACCGGGCTGGTAGACGACAGGCTTGGGACGGGCTAGAGTAGGGGCTGGTGCGGGCTAGGTGGCTGAGTTTGGGTTGGTTCGGTGGCTGGTTGTTTCAGCAAGGGGCTGGAGGTGGTGGTTCAGTAACAATGGAGGAAGAAGAAGCTAAAGAAGAAGATGATGCAGTGGATCTGCTGCTGGTCGACCAAGGGGGGAGGAAATGAGAGGGAGAGAGGGGAACCAAGGGGGGACAAAGGCCTTGAAAGTCTTGGCATGCACCAATGGGATTTAAGGTGAAATATCTAGGCCATGATCACTTGGACACCAAAGTCTTTAGCCCTTATCTTCAGCCAACATTGCCAATAGGTTACCCAAGGGCCAAATTCCTCACAAACGTTCACCAAATCAAGCCAAAATGAAGGCCAAAATTCAGCAGCCCTTCAGCCCTATGAATTTGCACCCATTAGTCTTGAATTTCCTCATAAATGACTCAAATTTGATGGCCAAATTTGTTGAGGAGATTGCCCATACTGGTTCCCACAATTTCCTTCACCACTTGATCTGTTTTGAAGGCCAAAAATCCACCCAAAAATGGCCATCCGAATTTCCCACCAAATTAATTTGCCAAATTCCATTTTTCTGCCAAATTTCTGAGCTCACCAAAAATTATTGAAAGGATGAGTCGATGTCCCAAAAATAAATCTTGACACTCTCAAACTTTCGATTCCCGAAATCGGGTTCAATTTCGTGATTAATTTTGATCGGATGCGATTTTAGCGTGACCTAACCTACCGTGTAACTTTTAGGGATTTTATCGCATTTAACCTGTGGTCAATAATTCTCGATCCTCGTTTGTGTATCTTCGACTCATAGGCGACTCTCGATTGTCGTAAAAATCTTAAAGTTTCAATTACGGCATCAGGTACAAAATGGACAGAAAAATCGGCTTAGTGCTGTTCGACACGAATTTTGCAATCATGTGTAATCACCTATAATTAATTACATGCTTTTGTCAAATTGACCTATCTCCAGTTTCTAATCAATTATAATGGTGCCGTATTGGCATTTGCTGATTAGCATGGTCGAGTAGTCGATTTTTGATTGAATTCTCAAGTTTGTTGCGTTTATATCCATTAACTGCTTCACCTAATAAATTAGTTATTTCATGAGTGATCAGCTCAGAGAAAACGGACCATAGGCGCATCGATGAAAAGCCTTTTTCATTTAATTGAAATAGGGTCGAAAATCAGGATGTCACAACTCTTCCCCTCTTATAAAAAATTTCGTCTTCGAAATTTAAACAATTACAATTCTTCTTCAAACAGGTGGGAGTAATTTCGTCTCATCGATTATTCACTTTCCCATGTCACTCCTTCTGTCCCGTGGTATTGCTAGACCACTTTGACCATTGAGATAGTCTTGGTACGCAACACTTCCTCCTTTCGATCTACAATATGAACTGGTCTTTCCACGTACAATAATTTGTCGTCCATGTCTAACTCTTCAAAGTTCAACATGTGAGTCGGGTCAGGTTCATACTTTCTCAACATCGACACATAGAAGACATCATGCACTTGAGCCAGTCTTGACGGTAGTGCAAGACGATACGCCAAAGTCCTTATTCGCTCCAGAATCTCAAAGGGACTGACGTACCTCGGACTCAGCTTCCCTTTCTTGCCGAAGCACGAAGTACCCCTTACTAGCGACACCTTCAGAAAGATGTGTTCACCAACTTGGAATTCTAATGGTCTTCGACGCTTATCTGTATAACTTTTCTAATGACTTTGAGTGGTCTTCAGTCTTTCTCGGATAACTGCAATTGCATCAACTGACTATTGAACTAGGTCTGGGCCAGTGATCTTTTGCTCTTTGACTTCATCCCAACAAACTGGAGTTCTACACACTTTGCCATACAACGCTTCAAATGGTGCCATCTGAATACTCTGCTTATAATTGTTATTATAGGCGAACTCAACTAGATGAAGCTGTTCCTCCCAATTTCCTTTGAAGTCCAACACATAAGCTCACAACATGTCCTCGAGGGTTTGAATCATCCTCTTAGATTGGCCATCCGTTTGAGGATGATAGGCTATACTGTACTGCGGCTTTGTTCCCAAGGCAGTATGTAAACTTTTCTAGAAGGTTGTTATAAACTTCGAGTCTTGATCAGACATAATCGTCACTAACACTCCATGTAGACGTACTATCTGTTGCACGTACAACTCAGCATACCTATCCAATGCAAAGTTCTTTAGTACGGCAATGAAGTGATCGGACTTCGTCAATTTTTCAACCACAACCCATATGGAATCATTACCTCACTGACTCCTTGGTAAGCTCATCATAAAGTCCATCGTGATATGTTCCCATTTGCACTCGGGAATCTTGAGAGGTTGCAAAAGTCCTCTCGGTTTACAGTGCTGTGCTTTCACTTGCTGACTTGTCAGACACTTGGCGACATGTCTGGTGATATCCGCCTTCATACCGGTCCACCAATAGTGTTGATGCAGATTTTGATACATCTTCGTACTGCCTGGATGGATGCTGTAATAGATACGATGAGCTTTTGACAAGATTTCTTCCTTAAACTCTGCATTGTCATGTACACACAATCGGCCATGAGACTTCAGTGTTCCGTCTTCAGAAATCTGAAAGTCAGCCTTTCTCTTTTTTGCATCCTCTTGCAGAATCCTATGGATCTCAAGATCTGTCAACTGCAATGTCTTGATTCTTATTTGCACTTTCGGTTCAATTCTGAGGGTAGCCATAAGATTTGAAAGGTGGCCTACCTCAAATTTGAAAACCAAATCTTGAGCTCCTTCGAGTAAGATCCACTCCTTAATCACTATCTGCGCAATCGAAGACTTTCAACTCAACGCATATGCGACCTTGTTAGCTTTTCCAGGATGATACGGAATGTTGCAGTCATAGTTCTTAAGAAGTTCCATCCAACAACGCTATCTCATATTAAACTCATTCTGAGAGAATAAGTACTTGAGACTCTGATGATCTGTAAAAATCTGGAAGCTTTCTCCATGCAAGTAGTGTCTTCAAATCTTCTGAGCGAAGATGATTGATGCGAGTTCTAAGTCACGCGTTAGGTAATTCAACTCATGAGGTCTCAACTGACGGGATGTGTATGCAATGACTCTGCCATGCTACATTAACACGCAAGCCAGTCCTCTGAATGATGCATCATTATAGATCTTGTATTCTCTAGAACTAGACGGAATTGTTAGCACCGGTGCGGTAATCAGCTTCTGCTTAAGCTCTTGGAAACTACGCTCGCACTTATCTGTCCATACAAATTTCTCTTCCTTCTTTAGCAGTCGCGTCAGCGGCATGGCTATTGTTGAAAATCCTTCCACGAACTGTCTGTAATAACCTGCCAATCCTAAGAAACTTCTGATTTTTGTCACTGTTGTCGGTCTTGGCCAGTTGATCACTGCTTCAATCTTGGTCGAGTCCACGGAAATCCCTTCACCAGAAATCATGTGGCCTAAGATAGTGACACGAGTTAACCAAAACTTGCACTTGCTGAACTTGGCGTACAGTCCATGATTTCGCAGAGTCTAAAGCACTGTCCTCAACTATTTTTCGTGCTTCTCTGGACTTCTCAAGTACACCGGGATATCGTTGATGAACATTATCATGAACTGATCTAGATACTCCTTGAACACTCGATTCATCAAATCCATGAATGTAGATGGGGTGATAGTTAAACCAAATGGTATAACGGTAAACTCATAGTGGCCGTAATGTGTACGAAACGCCGTCTTCGGTATATCTTCCTTCCTAATCCTCATTTGATGATACTCTGTCCTCAGGTGGATCTTGGAAAATATCGACGCTCCCTGTAACTGGTCAAACAAGTTGTCGATTCTCAGTAGCAGGTACTTGTTCTTGATCGTCACCTGGTTGAGTTGCCGATGGTCAATGCAATGCAACGAACCATCTTTCTTCTTCACGAACAGAATCGGTGCTCTCCAAGGTGATGCACTAGGACATGTGAATCCCTTATCCAACAACTCCTGCATCTGCACCTTCAGTTCCTTCAATTCTGACAATGCCATGCAATAAAGAGCCTTAGAGATTCGCTCCGTCCTAGGGGCCAACTCGATTACGAACTCGATCTTCTTTCCGGGGGTAGACCAGGTAATTCCTTCGGAAACACATTAGCAAACTCCTGTACCACTGCAATGTCTTCCATCTTCGGCTCCTCAACTATCGTATCCACGATAGTCGCCAAGTAACCTTGGCAACCCCTGTCTAACAAACAGGTTGCCTCAAGCGACGAGATTAAGGTAATTGAGGGTCCTCCTTGACTTCCAATAAACTCGAAACTTTCACCCGTTAACTTGTTAAATTAAATTGCTTTACGATAACAGTCTACAGTAGCTCATTGCTTGGTGAGCCAGTCCATGCCAATTATCACATCAAAATCATACATGGCTAGGACTATCAAATCTATCTTTCCCTCTCACTCACCAATAACTAACTTGCAACTAGGACAACGTACTACAGACAACACATTATTCTTTAACGGGGTAGATATGCTAACAACTGACCCCAACGATTCAAGACTCAACCCTACCAACTTAACAAACTACTCAGCAATAAATAAATGAGTAGCTCCAGGATCAAAGAAAGCATAACCAGCATGGTTGTTCAGTGAGATCGTACATGTGACCACGTCAAGTGAGTCCTCTACTTGTCTTCGGGTGATAGCATACACCATTCCTTATGCTAGAGGTCGGTTCATCATCCCCTGCGATGCATTTTGTGGCGCATATCCTCTATTTTGTCCCATCGGCTGCAGTGGCGGCAGCTGAGATCCCATCGGCCTGTGCGGACAATCTTTGACCAGGTGGCCCTACTAGCCACATTCGTAGCAAACTCTTGTCCTAGGAAAACACGAGGTTGATTCATGTCATCTTTCGCAGAAACGACACACTCCATTTTGATTAAGTGTTGACTTTCCAATCCCACCTTTCCTATTAGGTGGAATATGATACTTTCCTCCAGTCATTGGCTTCTTCCCAAATTGATTTCCATCTCTGATTAACCTGAACTGCGACCTAGATGTAACGGCTTGTTCGTTTAGGTTTCTCTCTATTAGTTGGGCTCGCTCATACAAATCATTATAGTCCTTCAGATTATGTGGCACTAGTGGGTCCTTCAGCTCCGGTCTCAATCCATCTCTGAACCTTCTTGCTTGGTCTACTGGATCCCCAATCAATCTGGGGGCGTACTGTGACAACTCGGCGAACTTCGCCTTATACTGGTCTACAAACATTAGACCTCGATGAAGGCGCATGAATTCTGCCATCTTCTGTTCTCTGGCACAGTCAGAGAAATACTTGCCATTGAAAATTTTTATGAAGGTGTTCCACTCCGAAAGCACACCTTCAGGGAACACTCTAACTCTGGTGGCCCTCCACTAGGTACTTGCATTTTCCTATAGCTGGTAGACTGCAAGGACCACCGTATCTTCCTCTGTGCACCTTAGCAACGTGAAGGCTTTCTCCAACTCTTGGATCCAAAGGGTTGCAGCCTTGGGATTGCTTGCTTATGTGAACCTTAGCGGGTTCAACTTCAGAAATTGTTCAACTAGCTTGTGCATTGGTCTCTCCCCGATCACGTTCCCAGGTGGAACCTCGGCAGGTGCGGTTGCAATAGTGGCAGTGACATTGGCGAGGACAGTGGCGGCAGCTATAGCGGTGGCTTGATTCTAGGCTTGCTGCCCCATTATGAAGTCTCAAGCGTCTATACGATCCCATCGATTCTAGGATTGCTAAGTGCTGCTACACCAGCACTGACCTGCAATGGTGCTCTTACACTTGCGTTGGCCTAAGCAAGCACTTTTCCTTGGGTATCGACCCTAGTCAGCGTCCTACCCCGAGTGATAGAAGCTACTGTCCTCTTCCGAGGTGTTCTCTGAACCTGATTGCTCATAGTGCAGACTCTTTATAGAACCTGCTTTCTAATTCCACACAGAATTAGAAAACCGAGCGACCCACCTAAAACAACCTATCAATAAGCTATCAATCACATGCACTAGCATAAGAAAAATGCCTTTTCTACTAACTATCCCATAACCCATCGCATCTTATCACTCTAGACACTAACCAGCACTAATACCACTTTGGGCTGAGATGTCATGCCATGAACCTCGAGCGCACGCACATCCCTCGATGGTCGATAAAATTGCAACGTTCCTAGGACGTGTCGCCGACCCATTCATTTTATACACATGAGTGGGAGGACAGAGGGTAGTGACGAGCGGCTAGCAAGTTGGATGACATCACTGGTTCGGCGGATGCACGGGCTAGCAGACGATGGGCTTGGGATAGGCTTGAGTTAGGGCTGGCACGAGCTAGGTGGTTGTTTCGGTGGCTGAGTTTGGGCTGGTTTGGTGGCTGGTTGTTTTGGTAAGGGGCTGGAGGTGGTGGTTCAGTAACAATGGAGGAAGAAGAAGCTGATGAAGAAGATGATGCAGTGGATCTGCTGCTGGTCGACCAATGGGGGAGGAAATGAGAGGGAGAGAGGGGAACCGAGGGGGGACAAAGGCCTTGAAAGTCTTGGCATGCACCAATGGAATTCAAGGTGAAATATCTAGGCCATGATCACATGGACACCAAAGTCTTTAGCCCTTATCTTCAACAAACATTGCCAATAGGTCACCCAAGGGCCAAATTCCTCACAAACCTTCACCAAATCAAGCCAAAATGAAGGCCAAAATTCAGCAGCCCTTTAGCCCTACGAATTTGCATCCATTAGTCTTCAATTTCCTCACAAATGACTCCAATTTGATGGCCAAATTTGCTGAGGATATTGCCCATACCGGTACTCACAATTTCCTTCACCAGTTGATCTGTTTTGAAGGCCAAAAATCCACCAAAAAATGGCCATCCGAATTTCCCACCAAATTAATTTGCCAAATTCCATTTTTCCGCCAAATTTTTGAGCTCGCCAAAAATTCTTCAAATGATGAGTCAACATCCCAAAAATAAATCGTGACACTCTCGAACTTTCGATTCCCAAAACCGGGTTCAACTTCGTAGTTAATTTCAATCGGATGCGATTTTAGCGTGACCGAACCTACCGGGTAGCTTTTAGGGATTTTATCACATTAACCCATGGTCGATAATTCTCGATCCACATTTGTGCATCTTCGACTCATAGGCTACTCTTGGTTGTCGTAAAAATGTCAAGGTTTCAATTATAGGCATCGGTACAGAATCGACAAAAAAATCAGTTTAGTGCTGTTTGACGTGATTTTGCAATCAGGTAGAATCACCCACACTTTAATTACATACTTCTGTTGAATCGACCTATCTCCGGTTTCTAATCAATTATAACAGTGCCGTATTGATCCTTGCTGATTAGCATGGTTGAGGAGTCGATTTCTGATCGAATTCTCAAGTCTGTCGCGTTTATATCCCTTAATGGCTTCACCTGATAGATTAGTTATCTCGTGAGTGATTTGCTAAAAAAATAGGACCATTGGCGCATCGATGAAAAGCCTATTTCATTTAATCGAAACAGGGTTGAAAATTAGGATGTCACACCAAGTGCCTGTGTAAAAAAATCATCATCACAAGAGCAAAGGAAATTAGAGAAAGGAGTAAAGCTCCCATGCAGAAATGATTAGTAAAGGAATTTTCGAGATGTGCTGTGTTTCAAAAGCCAAATTATTTCAAAAGATCGAGTGACTTGGTCACGATGCCATGATGATTACCGACTCTTAAAAACCCTCTTGA
Organism: Eucalyptus cladocalyx; assembly: GCA_017140615.1. NCBI lineage: Eukaryota > Viridiplantae > Streptophyta > Magnoliopsida > Myrtales > Myrtaceae > Eucalyptus > Eucalyptus cladocalyx. The sequence goes on from CM029523.1 coordinate 6,827,951, forward strand.
AAATTTTTAGCCTTTCGAGCCTCTCCCGAACCAACATTACAACTTTCTTTCGAAGTTTCTTCTGATTGGGATGGTTCGAGTGAAAATGAGAATGCCATAAAGAAGCTACCGCTTGAAGGAGTGAAAGCAATTTTATCTTGTCTTATGTTCTAGGTTCTCGACTTGTAAACCCGATGAAAATAGTGATAAATGTTCCTTTATTGGCCTCAAAGCAATAATTCCTTTGTGTAAGCCCTAATCGAGTCTATATTGCATACCTTTCAATCAAAAGAACTTTTTGATCGATTAGATTGTGCTCATTGCGAATGTTTCTAAAAGCCTTTGACATGGGTTATGTGAGATACCCTCAACAATTAGTTACTTCCCATGCGAATGGATGAGATCAAGTAGTCATTTTATCGAGAGTGTGTGAGAAACCCTTTCTGACTAAGAAGCTTTAGTTTGGCATGTTTAATGAGCCTTTTTCACGAGTTGTAGCCGTTCTGATAAGAACTTGACTCTCAAAGAATTTGATGATTAATGATACATCCCCGAGTAAGATGACAGTTTTGCGCCATATGATGCTTATTGACATTAATATTTTTTTTTTTAAAGCAGTCGGACTTAGCTTGATTAGCTTGTTCAATTAATGCTACAATATTGCCAATATGTGTCTTGATGACGTCCCTAATGACATTTGCTCAAGTTGAGTTTGACAGGATTCCTTAGTGAAGTCATGCAGTTTTCAAGGGGTTGGCGAGTGCTTCCCTAAAAACCAAAGGTTCATGGTCAGCCTTAAACTATGTTATCTCCAAAGGTTCATGGTCAGCCTCAAACCATGTCATTTACAAGGTTCATGGTCAGCCTTAAACCACGCCATCTCTAAAGGTTCATGGTCAGGCTCAAACCATGTCATCTACAAGGTTCATGGTCAGCCTTAAACCATACCGTTTCCAAAGGTTCATGGCTAGCCTTAAACCATGCCATCTCCAAAGGTTAATGGGTTTATCCTTAAACCACATGGTTTATGGGTTTATCCGTAAACCACACGGTTCGTGGGCCATCCTTAAATCACATGGTTTATGGGTTATCCTTAAACCACATGGTTAGTGGGTCTATCCTTAAACCACGCTTTTAAAATGTTCATGAGTCTATATTTAAATTGCGATTTTAAAAAGGTTCATGGGTTTTCCTTAAATCATGTATTTCCAACCCAGTCGAAACCCGTTGTTACATAGTGAGACTTCATTTCATTCTTCTTATGACATGGCATGCTTCTGTGGCCCGGGGTCTTTCTTTTTTTCTATGACACAACGTAATTCTATAACCCGAGGTCTTTCTTGCTTTCTATGACGCGGCGTGCTTTTGTACCCCGGGGTCTTTCTTTCTTTCTATGACATGGCGTGTTTCTGTAGCCTAAAGTCTTTCCTTCTTTTTATGACACGACGTGCTTTTGTAGCCTGGGGTCTTTCCTTTTTCTTACAACACTGCGTGTTTTTGTAGCCCGGGGTCTTTCATTTTTCTTACGATACGGCGTGCTTCTATAGGCCGGGGTCTTTCTTTCTTTTTTCTATGACACGATATGCTTCTGTAGCCTAGGGTATTTCCTTTTTCTTACGACACGGCGTGCTTCTGTAGCTTGGGGTGTTTCCTTCTTTTTATGACACGACGTGCTTATGTAGTTGGGAGTCTCTCTTTCTTCTTATGACACGGTGTGCTTCTGTAGCCCAAGGTTTTTTTTCCTCTTATTGATACGACGCGCTTCCATAGCTCGACTTGGTGCGAGCCTATGCACCTAGGGTCTCTCTACCGCTGTAATAATTTAGATGTCTTATGTTTTTGAATGCAACCTCTTTGAGGCTACATTCAAAGAGGGGCACCTATTGACACCTATTTTAAAAAAAAAAAAAAAACACTTAAGGGTCGGGTCGGGTTGGATCCGGCCTTGGCCCTGCCCGTTGCCTGCTACCTGCCTCTCTCTCCCCTACACGGCCTAGGCCTGTTTCCCCTTTGGCCTGGCCCGCGCCAGCCTTCTCCTTCCTCCGACCATCTTCACGCCCAAAACCTATAGAGGAAAAGAAAAAGCAGAGTAGTAGAAGAGACATAAAAGACAGTAGTAGAGAGAGGACAGAGTAGAGAAGACAAGGTAGGAGCAGAAGGAGGGGGAGGACGGAGTGGGCCACAGAGAGGAAACAAGAGGAGGAGAAGGGAGAGGGGGCCAACATTATCGCCACCGATGCATCTCCGAGCCACCACTACTGCCGTCAACGCGTCTCTGGGCCATTACTACCGCCACCAATGCATCTCTGAGCTGCCAACCGCTGTTATTCCCACCGGAACTCAGGTTGGTATTTCGTCGAGCATTTGGTGTGCATTTTTAGAACCGAGCCGGTCAGAGCTCATCTTGACCAGTTCAAGCGAGCTCTAGCCACCACCCATCCCAGCTACACTTCCTGCTGTCCTGGCACGCCTCAATAGCTCCCTAGGTTTGCGCTTGGGTTTTGGCTAAGCCCGAAACCCTTACTTCCTAGAACGCCCACCATCTGTTTGTTAGAATGTCCAATCGAAAATTAGTTTTGACCCTCCTATTTAGAGCTTTGGTAGGGTCGGTTGGCCACTAGAGGGGCATCGCTATTTGCTCGGAAGCTGGGCTACGCCTCGCCTAACCAAGGAGACATTGTTGTGCCCTAGTTGGAGACCACTTACGTCGGTTGCAGTCGTCACCTTCCTTGTCGCGATAAGGCAGGCCGCGGAGCAAGGGCCGCTCACCAGTGGAACGCCGTCCTCAATCGGCACCCTACCGCCGCCGCTCGCCCCCACCTAGTCGGGATGACGCCGTCACGCCTTGGCCAACGAGCTACCTAGACGACGTCGTTGGGGCTCCTCTGGTCGAGACTAACTATCGCTGGCCAAAGGGTGTTGGCCAAGCTAGGCTAGATCTTTCTGGCCTGCTCAGCCTTTTTCTTCCACAGGCCAACAACCCAGAGTTGATCTGGGTTGTGGGCCTATGGGCTGCCATTTTGCAGAGGTTTGGGCTCATTGGTTGAGGCCTAACCCCAGCCTAGCGAAGGCTCGACCAGGTTGGTTGGGCTTGGCCCCTTTACGGGTGGGCTGACTGGCCTGCCTCTAAGCGGGTTGGACCCCGGTGGGTCTGACCGACCTGCCCTGATCGGGTTAGACCCGGGTCGGGTCAAACCGGACTCGACTTGGTTCGCCTAAAAAAAGAAAATATTTTTTTCATATTTAAAAAAAAAATTAAAAAAATTGCAAATCTAAAAAATGCAGAGTTTGGTTGGGAATTGCCATGTCTTGCATTCTTAGTGTAATTAGGTCTTTATTTGCTTGTATATTGATTATATCGCATGTTTAATTATGTTAAATTGCATGTGCTCAATTTACTGCAATTAGAATCTTGGTTGCTAATTGTTATTTTGATGATTGCATACTTGCATAATCACCTCACATGTCAGTGGATAAGTATAGAATCAATCTAGATTGCTTGACAAAAATATCTTCTTCTTCTTCTTCTTCTTTTTAAAAGTGAACAAGATTAAGTACCGAAAGGGCACTAATTGGTTAATTAGTGTAATTAAGTTCCAGACCCTAGATTCTCTAGTTGTGTAGGAAGTGTGGCATACTCCTGTGCCTCACCTGGAATCTAGTTGACCCCAATAGGCTAGTGGCAACTCCTTTTTGTGAAATTCTTAAAAATACCCTAATGTCACGCGAGATATGGGCTTGGGAGAGCCTGTGCCTAATCATAGGCCTTAGGTCTATCCTTTAGGTAATGCCCCTAAACCTACTCCCTCCCCCTGAGGGATAGGTCGCGAAAATTACTATGGAGTCTTGAAGCACAAGGAGATTTTATTTGTTGGTGTCAATTAGGTGGTCTATGGACTTTTGTGGCTTTTCACAGTGCTTTCAGACTAACAGGTTTCATGTTGAAGAAATTTGAGATCACTAGACGTCAATCACACGCTCCCACTCCTCATCATCCTTCTCCCTTCTCCCATCCAGATTATCGAAATCGCCACCACTGCCGAGTGATTTCCATCGCTTCCCAGTTGAAGACTCGATCATGGGCTCGATCACCCATTTAGTCTCCCCATATTTCCTCAACTCTTTTGAGAGAATACCCGCATCAAAAAGCGCAGACTTGATTCCATCTCCTTTCACATCAGCTGGCCTCTTTTCAGATTTGAACTTACATCATCAGCATACGCCAGCAATTCCACCCACACTTCGCTCACGATCACCCATTTAGTCTCCCCATATTTCCTCAACTCTTTAGCGAGAATACTCGCATAAAAAAGCACAGACTTGATTCCATCTCCTCCTCCTCCTCCTCCGTGCCGTCACCGTTGCCATCCTGGCATTGCCACTGCCATCACCACTCGCTTTCTGGACCTTCTGAGCAGTGGCTTATTGCAGAGAGACGATGGATGTTTTCAGTGAATGGGGGATTTTTATATACAACCGGTGAAATGATCCTGCCAATTTGATGATTTGGAGTGGAAGCGCTTCGAGGGTTGTTCTCTCGAACTTCATGGCTTGTCTCGTACGCTGCCGGATGTTCTACACGTCATCGTTTCATAGGTGTCGCTTCATCCTACTCGCGTTTGGGAATGGCTCTTTCCAAGCCCCTCGCGCCTAAAGCCCTTTGGGCTAAAAATGATGTTTAGGAAAAACTTTTGTAAAACATCATTGAGGAAAAGCAGGTCTTTGGTAGATTGAAACCCAATGCAAGTATGAGACTACCTTGGCCTCTTCAGTGTTTCAACGTTCAGGTATAAATAAAAAAGGTTCTTTTATTGATTTATTTATTTTTAAATTTTCATGCTGACAGGTAGACAAATTGCCTACTAAAGCTTTGCCATAATCTTTAACAAATCTCCTAATTTTAGTGGACAGGATTAGACTAACAACGAAGGGTAAAACGCTCTATTGACATTCATCAACATGCTACTGCCGATGAGGGTAGTCACTATATGGAGGACAATAACAGACCCATGAATATCTATTAAATAATTCTAGAAAGCTGAGTTCAAAGAAGGACAAAGTTCTAATATAGAGCTGGTGAAATGATCCCAGCAATTTGACGATTTCGAGTGGGACCGCTTCGAGAGTCCTTCTCTCTAACATGTCTTTTTAGGCTTTTTATTTTCGAACTTCCTGACTTGTCTCGGACGACCGTCGGAGGTTTTACACGTTGTCGTTTCAAAAGTGTCACTTCGGGTGCATCTGGAAACTGACTTTGCAAAGCTCCTTGAGCCAAATAAAGGATATTTGGCATTTTTTTTTTTTTAAAAGTATCTTTCCCAAATGCAAGTCTTCAAAAGGCTAAAAGTCCAAAGCAACTTAGGGGCTGCTTGGGCATTCTTGACATACTAGCCTTAGACTAGTAAAAAAAATATTCTCCTGAAATTATTCTCGACAACCTTTTGTTTTTTTCATTTTGCTCTCGATGATTGTTCATCTTCATCTTCTTCTCTTATCTTTGTTGAGCAAGACTAGCATCTGCGTGTGGTCGTCGGAGAAGGGCAGGCGGTCCTGCGAAAGTTTTTGCGACCATTACTTGGAGGTCGCCGTGAACAAATCACATGGCCCTTGTGACCTTTGCACGGAGGTTGGCGACCCCTTGCCTTAGCTAGCCAACTATTTTTTTTTTTTTTTAATAACAAAAATCTTTTGCAAATATAATTTCTTCAAATATTATTTTGCTCAAAGGTACTTGGACTTTTACAATACAATTTACCAAACACAATTTGTATTTTTGGAAAACTCTATTGAATCAACGGCCTTTACATTCTCCCAAAGACTTTCCCCAAAAGCTTTCTCAAATGCACCCTTCATCTCGCTTGCTTTTGGGAAGGGCATTCCTAAGCCTCCTTAGGGCATCTAAAGCTCCTTATGCTAAAAACAATATTGGGGAAATTTTTTATAAAACATCATTGAGGAAAAATAGGCCTTTAGAAGGCTGAAAACCCAAGACAAGTATAAGATTGCCCTGAGCATTGCAGCATTCTCGGTAGGCTATTTGGAGAATAAGTAAAAAAAAATTCTTATGAAATTATCCTCATTGACCTTTTATTTTTCCGAATTTGCCCTCATACATGACTGTTCATCTTTTTCTTCACTAAGGTTGGCTAGCGTGATTGCACGGGCTGTGAGGGGCCGGCGATGAGCTACAGAGAGGCCAATGTGGTCGTGGCAACCATCATTGGGGGGTTGCCCAATTCTGCATGATTTGGGTCACGAGGAGCCATGCCATTTGGGTTGCCGTAACCTCATTGAGGGGGGTGACCTAGGCGAGGGGTGCCTTGGGTTGCGCGACTAAGTTGACCTTCACCTGGGTCACACGGCCTCAAGTGGCTCTCACTTGGGTCATGCGACCTTCGCCAAGGATCACCTGACTTCAAGCAACCCATCCTGATGGTATTTGGGGGTTGCTTGAGATCTTACAACCTTAGAAGACAATCGCCAACAACAAATTTGGATCGCCAACGACTGCTTACTCTTTGTCGGCCAGCTATTTTTTCTTTTTTTCTTTTTTTATAACAAAATTTTTGTAAACATAATTTCTCCAAACACTATTTTGGCTCATAGATACTTTACAATGGATTTTTAGATTGCAATTTACTAAACACTCATTCAACTTAAAGTCCTTTTCATTTTCCCAAAAACTTTTCCCCAAAGTCGAACCAAACGTACCCTTAGGTTCTTTTATTTATTTATTTATTTTTAAATTTAGGGATAATAATACTGAGATAGCTAGTATAAGCATCTAAAGGGGGGTGAATAGGTGTATAATAATTTCTCCTGATAAGTGAGCAATACGAAGTAGACAATAGAAAGTAAGATCTCATTTGATTAACAAAACGAATTATGATCAAAGTAAAGCAGAGAGTAGGGAAGAGAAAATTGAACACAAGGTTTATAGTGGTTCGGCTTAATCCAAGCCTACGTCTACTCTTCCGCACTGACAGCCCACCGGCTGGATTTCACTATGAACAAAAAAGTTGTTACAACAAAGCTCTCCCTTAATTCCACAGTGTAGATATTCTACCACACTTCCTCAAGGTTTCTCACGAATATAAACTCTCTTTTGTGTACAAGTTTTCGCTCAATAAATGAATTGACTAAGAACAAAAAGCTTTAGACTTTGGAATTCTTCTATCGCGCACACACTTGAACAACTAGAACGTCTTCCTTATATACTCCTTTATGCCATCATACCTGTTGGCACTTACCAAAGGAATTCCTCCAATCTACCCGTTGGACGGAATCAATTAGGAAGATCATTCGAGCTATTAAAGGAACATGTCGATAGTCCATCAATCCTGCTCGCTCATACAATCTTGATCTCGGTTTCCATAAGAAGAACCTTCCAAGTATACTTCGCCAATCATTGGATCCTTAACCTCCGAATCAATCATGATCAAATAAATGATTCCGTTATGTCATATCCAGCCAAGAGATCTTCTCCAGTTGATAAGGTCAAATCCTTAATGAAACACCTAGTTCTGGATAGCCCTTCTTCGATGGATTAGAGACTGTCAATGAGAATAGACTTTAAATCTTGAGACTGGCAGTCCGGAGGTCTTCAGACTTTGAATAAAAGAGTCTGCAAATCTTCAGACCATACTGATATAAATGTTTTGTCAGTTTCAAAATACTCCAGGAGGATTTCTCCAACAATCTCCCCATTTTTTATGGTGACAAAACTTTCCTGCAGATTTGGATAACTTTGACCTACAAAATATTACTCAAACAAATATGGATATCTTATAAAGATAAATGGCTTAATGATAACACTAGAATCTGCAACCACAAAAAATAGGTTAGTCTTGCATGTGAGTAAAGCCATTTATAAGGTATACTTAATATAAGCAGTCAAACCTAAATCCAAATTCAGTCCACAGCCAGACACAAAAGTCAAGTCAAATATCAAAATAAACATCAAAATAAATCAAAAGTTCAAGTTCAAAGTTTCAAATCTTGTATCTCTCCCCCTTTTTGTCATCATAAAAAAGGTTGAGATGGAAATGGAATAGAGTCAAGATTGCTTGGGAACACGAACAAGCTGAAAATCTCCCATTGACTGGACGATGCCTTCCAGATTTTTCAATTCTTCCTTCAGTTGAGCTACATCATCACCCTTAACATTTGCTTGAATCTGAAGAGCAATGGCTTGAAACTGATCATTTAAAGAAACTGAAGAAGCTTGACTTGCATTCTGCAAATTCTGAACTTTGCATCCCAGAGCATATATCTAACCCCGCATTTCCAAGAGAACAAGAATTCTGCGAAAATCTGCTGAATTATTAATCTTCGTAGTGGTTTCTGCACGATCAGATGGAGTAAAGGCAGACGATGGCAAATCAGCATAGTCACGCAGATTTGGCGATGAAACATCATGTCCCTCCTCAGGAAATTGAGAGGCATAGATGTCCTCTGGATCTGCTGGAGAGAGACTGACTCCCTCATTGGTAGCAGGATATGAGGACATTCCTCTTTTCTCACGTTCTCCCCCTGTTTCAATGCCTTCAGGTGAAAAAGAGTGTTCCTCATGCTCTCCTTCCTCTTGATCACCTTTCTCTTCTTCTTCTTTTTCAATTCTTTCCTCCTCAGCATCTCTTTCTTCTTCTCCTCTCTCCTCTATTTCTTTCTCTTCATCTTCTCTTTCTCCAGTCTTCTATTCTTTGTCTTTCTCTTGTCGTTCCATTGATTCTGGAATAGAACGACTTAGGTTCTTCAATGCCATTGCAGAAATGGTGATGTCTTCCTCATCATCTTCATCCTCAACGATGAGAGCTCTTCTTTTCTTGGATACCATGGGCTCCTTCCCTTTTCTTTTTGCTGCCGAAGAGACTTGATGAGTTTTGACAAGGGTTTTCTCCTTGAATTTCTTCAACGCCTTGTTGAGTTCCTTCAGACGCATTTTAGACACAATTTTCAGTCCTACCACCATTTGATCACAAGATTGAACACAGAAAATTCGTGGAGGCTAAACATTCAAATGTCTGAATAACTTTGTCATAAGACCTGGATAAGGAAGTTGACCTTTGTCCTTCATCATTGCTCTATACATGTGGAACATAATAGTGTGAGGAAGAGAACTTTTTCCCAGCAATGATGGCATACATCAGCTTTGCCTCTGAGTTTGAAACATAAGTTTTTGAAGTAGATTTTGGTCTGAGGCAATTGATGACAATCTTATGAAGCAGAATGTTAAATGCACTCATCCTTATGAAGGAATTCTTTCCCTCTGTCCTTCTATCCTTAACAAGTTCCAAAGTAGCACGAGCAATTGAGACATTTATAGGTTGATATCTCCCTCTTTCAACCCCAATGACATCAACCAACATATCTACATCCACCACATAGTCCCGATCTCGGATACTAAAAGAGAATCTATTCGCATCCAAGAAACTAAGATACGAATAGAAATATGTAGTGAGTTCAAGATAGGCTTCTGTAGAGTCAGAACAAAACTGTTCAAGTTGAAGAAGACTAAATTTTTCCCTTAAATTAACATTCACAGCATCAAGGAAATCAAAATCCACACTTCTAGGGTTTATCACCCCACGCTTCAACAACTTAAAGTATAAAAGCTTTGGTTCCTCCGAACGAAACAAGTCGGTCATTTTTCCCCGAATTTTTGCCGCAACACCCATTCTCAGTTGAAACTGACTGTACAATTTATCATCATCATTCCCATCTGGCTTATTCAGCCCTCCAACACGCGGATCACTTGAGATATTAGCAAGGGTTTCTTCTGCCAACCCCGCAGGGGCAATTCCCAAACGCTCCATATTTTGTAAAAAGATGTACTCGTTTCCATACCCTTGTCCTTAAGAAACTCATCGATGTAGTTCAATAGAGTACCGGTCCTCTTTAAAGCATGATAAAGCTTATAAATAAAAGAGGGCTTTTGAATTCTTACAAGATCTGTGCCTTCGATGATTTCTTCATTTTCTCGATGATCAACATTCTATGGACTAGATGGAGGAGAATGACGCTGCTGAAAAATGTTGTGGGCTTTGCTGCTGACTGGGAGACTCTTCTTCCTCGGTGAGATCAAAGTGTGTAGGCCCCTCACGCATTTGCAGTCCCCTGCTTGCAATCCTCGAAGACTTCCTTTGAGACGACATCTTTCACAGTCTTTGAAAGATTCTAAACTTGACTTTTCCAAGAAAGATGACAACTTTTTCGAAGATTAAACAAGAGAAGAAAACATAAATGGAAGATCGGTGCTCTCTTAGGGTTTTTGATAGTAAAGCGAAAAAGAAGAAACATTGTTTAAACAGTTGAAGAGAGGCATATGGAACGTCATAAAAGAAAGTAAAAAGATGACTTTTAAAAAAATAACTGCCTTTTTCAAAAAATTAGATAATAGTCATTTAAAAAATAACTACTTTTTCGAAAATGAAACGTTGCAATAATCACATCAGTTAAAGATAGCAATAATCAAACACGGTTAATGATCGTACCTTTTCAAGATGAGATTCGAGAGGTAAAATAAAATAACTTACGAAAGAAAAAGTTGATCGTCTGAGACTGGGTATCTTTAGACTTTCAGTCCCGAGTTTGAATTTCCTCAGACTTTAAGATTTTGAGTCTGGAACGAATAGCTTCAAATTGATTTTTCTCCAAACGCTTTGTGAATATATCCGCCAGTTGGTTCTTTGAGTCAACAAACTGAATCGAAACTTCTCCATTTTGAACATGATCTCTAATAAAGTGATGTCGAATCTCTATATGCTTTGCTCTTGAGTGAAGAATTGGATTTTTGGTGAGATTGATTGCGTTGGTGTTGTCACATTTAATCTCCGTGCATGAATCTTCAATTCCAAAGTCTCTTAGCTGTTGTTTTATCCACAGAATTTGTGAATAACAACTTCCAAGAGCTACATACTCTGCTTTTGCTGTAGAAAGAGCTACTGTATTTTGCTTTCTTGAAAATCAAGACACTATCCTGCTTCCAAGTAGTTGACAGGTACCCGAGGTACTCTTTCTATCAACTCTGCATCCGGCTAGGTCTGCGTCTGAGTATCCAAGAAGAGTAAAGTCTCCCTTTTTAGGATACCAAAGACCAAAGCTTGAAGTTGAAGCAATGTATTTGATAATACGCTTTGCAGCACTTAGATGAGATTATTTAGGGTCTGCTTGAAATCTTGCACAAATGCAAACACTAAACAAAATGTCAGGTTTAGAAGCAGTAAGATAAAGAAGTGAACCAATGATACTCATGTATAACTTCTGGTCAACTTTATTTCCTCCTTCATCTTTGTCTATCTTCAAAGAACTTGACATTGGTATGTCAGTCTTTTCGCAATTTTCCAATCCAAACTTTTTGACAAGATCATTAGCATATTTTTCTTGACAAATAAAAGTTCATTCCTTTAGTTGTTTCACTTGAAGCTCGAGAAAGAAGGTTAATTCACCCATCATGCTCATTTCAAATCCATCCTGCATATTCTTAGAGAATTTCTTGCACAAACTTTCATTAGGGGATCCAAAAATAATATCATCGACATATATTTAAACAAGCACAAAAATTTTGCTTTCTCTTTTGATAAACAGAGTAGTGTCTACTTTACCTTTTGCAAAGCCGTTTTGAATTAAAAACTTACTCAGCCTGTCGTACCAAGCTCGAGGTGCTTGCTTTAAACCATATAAGGCCTTTTTCAGTCTGAATATTGAGTCTGGTTTCCTTGGGTCTTCAAACCCAGGTGGTTGTTCCACATAGACTTCCTCATGGATAAATCCATTCAGGAAAGCACTTTTGGCGTCCATTTGGAATAACCTGAAATTCTTATAACAAGCAAAAGCAAGTAATAATCGAATTGCTTCTAACCTCGCTACTAGTGCGTAAGTCTCGTCATAGTCTATCCCTTCTTCTTGCATATATCCCTTGGCCATGAGTCTTGCTTTGTTTCTTACAACCTTTCATTTCTCGTTCATCTTGTTTCTGAAAACCCATTTAGCTCCAATAATAGATTTACCTTTCGGTTTAGGAGTCAACTCCGAGACATCATTAATGCTGAATTGCCTGAGTTCTTCTTGCATAGCTTCAATCTAGTTTTCATCAGATAAAGCTTCTTCTATACTTTTGGGTTCTATTTCAGAAATAAGAGCCACAGCACTAGACTCTTCTCGCCTTTGGATCTCATGTGAATTCCTTCATTAATGTTGCCAATAATAAGATCTTTGGGATGACTGGACTTATGCTTCCAGTTGCTGGTTAATTTTTCAGGTTGATGATCACTTCCTTCATTTGAATCTTTAACAATCATTTGTTTTTGTTCTTTCAAAGTCTGAGTTGCTTCCTGAGATTTAGATTTTGTAGAGTTTGGAGCAGGTTCAAATTCTTCAAGATGAGTCTGAATAGATTCATTTTGCACAGAATCTTGGAATTTGACATTCATTGATTCCTCCACAGATTGAGTCTTCTTGTTGTAGACTCTATAGGTTTTGCTTGAGGTTGAATATCCAAGGAAGATGCCTTCATCTAACTTTTCTTCAAACTTTCCAACTCGATCATTTGCATTTTTCAATATAAAGCATTTGCATCCAAACACATGAAAATATGAAACAATAGACTTCTTTTCTTTGAATAACTCATAGGGGTTTTTTTTTTTTTTCCAGAATAGGCCTTAGAAAAACTCTATTAATGATATAGCTTGCTGTAGAAACTGCTTCAGCCCAAAAACGTGAAGAGATGTTATTTTCAATCAAAAGAGTTCTAGCCATTTCTTGGAGCGACATGTTCTTTCTTTCCACAACTCCGTTTTGCTCTGGAGTATATGGAGATGAGAAAATATGCTGAAAACCAGATTCATCACAAAATTTTGTAAAATCTTGATTTTCAAATTCACCTCCATGGTCTGTTCTTATACTTGAAATAACATATCATTTTTCATTTTGAACATTTTTACCAAACTTTTCAAAGTAAGAGAAAGTTTCAAATTTACTTGCCAGGTAATATACCCAAGTAAATCGTGAGTAGTCATCCACAATTATTAGGCAATATTTCTTATCTCCAATGCTCTAAGTTTTGGTTGGTCCAAAGAGATCCATATGCAGAAGCTGGAATATACGATTAGTGGAAACTTGATTTATTGGTTTAAAGGAATTTCTTACCTGCTTTCCCAATATGCATGGTGTACATAGATCAGACTTTTGTATGATAGATTGGATAAACCATGAATAAGCTTCTTTGCTGAAATTTTGGCTATCTGTTTCATGTTGATGTGCCCAAGCTTTTTGTGCCATAAGTTCGCTTCGTCTTGAATTGAGATTAGACATTGTGATTCATCTGGTTTCACATCCAAGAGGTAGATATTTCTATGTCTTCGACCCATGAATAACTGAGTAGAATCTATACTGGTTCCTAAACATATTCCCTCTTGAAAGTTGATTTTGAAACCGATATCACACAGCTGACTGATACTAAGCAGATTATAGTTGAGTACTTCAACTAAGGAAACATTGCTAATTGTGAGGTTTCCAATATTTACAGTTCCAAATTCCACAATTCTTCCTTTGCTGTTTCCTCCAAATGAGACTTTTTCACCATTTACTTGAACGAGCTTTATGAAGCAATTTGAATCTCCTGTCATATGTCTTGAGCATCCACTATCCAGATACCATTTTACCTTTTTCTTGATAGTGACCTGCATTTAAAAAGAGACTCAAACTTTCTTTGGTACCCATATTTTCATGGGTCAATTGGTGTTAGTATGATATGCGGTTTTTGCCCATACTTTCTTAACAGGTTTCCAAACCATAGGATATTTTTTTTCAAAATGATATGCACTATTGCACTTTGAACATCTAAGAGCATTACGACCTACTGGTTTTGCAAAGATCTTTTTAAAATGATTTTGCTAAGCATCTCTTGTGGGTCTTTGCTTAATTATTTCCTTCACTTTAGGGAAATCAATTAAAGGAATGGTTTCCGCAATCATTCCCAAACCAGATTTATTGAAATAAGGTCTTTGAACAGATTTTTTTTTTTCCAGTTTCTCATATCCTATAGAAAATCTTTTAGAAATATTTGAGATATCATTTTTCAAGAATGCATTTTCTTTTGAAAGATTGCCTTCATTTTCTTTCAAGGTAGAAACATTTTTGTCTAAAACTTTGACCTTTTCTTTCAATAAAATTTCTTGTTGTTTTAGTGCAGAATTTTCTCTTTTGAGTTCGGAAATCCTTTTAAGAGAAGTCTTAAGACTAAAACACAACTCATCAATGTATTTAGAAACTTTAATAGGGATTTTAAAGTTACTTACCTCAAATTCACTGTCTGAATCCGATTGTGCCATCAGACATATATTGACATAATCATCATCACTTTCTTCACACTCTGTATCACTCCAGATTTCTGCCTTAAGAGCCTTTCGATACTTTTCAGCTTTTCATTTCTTCTTCCTCAGAAAAGGACAGTTGGGTTTGATGTGTTCTTTTTTCTTACATTCAAAGCAGACTACATCTTTGTTTGATTCATCATCCTCAACAAACTTAGTATGTTGCTTTTGAAAACTTTGTTTCTTTGGATTAAATCTTCTTCCTTTTCTGTTTAGCTTTCTGAATCTTCTTATCATGAGAGCAAGCTCCTCATCATCCATATCGTCTTCAGAATCTGTAACATCATAATCATCATTGGATTTTAATGCAATGGATTTCTTACCTTTAGGATCTTCGTCTTCATTGATTCGTTCCACTTCATAAGACTGAAGAGTCTCAACCAACTCATCAACAGATAATGGCATGATTCTTTGGGACTCTCTTATTAAGGTCTTTATGTGATTCCAATCATTGGAGAGTCCACGCAGAAGCTTGTTTACCTTCATGGGATCAGAAATTGGTTGACTTTGATTTTCAAGACCATTTACAATTTCTGTAAAACGATTAAACATGTCAGTTATAGATTCTCCTGATTTCATTTTGAAGGCTTCGTATTGACCGAGAAGAATGTTGATTCTGGTCTCTTTCACTCGATCGGTTCCTTCATAGGTAATATGTAATCTATCCCAAACTTCTTTCGCTGTAACATAAGAAGATATTCTGTTGTATTCGGTAGCATAATATAAAGAATAAATTGCTTTTGCATCAAGAGCTTGTCTCTTGGTCATCTCTTCCTGAGTCATTTCACTAGACTCAACAGTATCTTTTCCTCTCTCCGAGACAGGTGCAGCTTTAGGAATGATTCCATTTTCTACAATGTCCTATTCTAGATGATCCTTTGATCTTAGGAACGCCTTCATCTTGTTTTTCCATATGTTGTAATCCTTTCCATCAAAGTAAGGCGGTCTCGTATTGCTTTGCCCTTCTACCAGCCCTGGGGCTAACATACTAGCCATGGATCTTTAACTCTGAAGTAAAACACTTCAAACAAAGTGAGTACACAAGCTTTGATACCAATTGAGATAGCTAGTATAAGCACCTAGAGGGGGGGTGAATAGGTGTATAATAATTTCTCCTAATAGGTGAGCAATACGAAGTAGACAATAGAAAGTAAGATCTCATTTGATTAACAAAATGAATTATGATCAAAGTAAAGTAGAGAGTAGGGAAGAGAAAATTGAACACAAGGTTTATAGTGGTTCGGCTTAATCCAAGCCTACGTCCACTCTTCCGCATTGACAGCCCACCGGTTGGATTTCACTATGAACAAAAGAGTTGTTACAGCGAAGCTCTCCCTTGATTCCACAATGTAGATATTCTACCACACTTCCTCAAGGTTTCTCACGAATATAAACTCTCTTTTGCGTACAAGTTTTCGCTCAACAGATGAATTGACTAAGAACAAAAAGCTTCAAACTTTGGAATTCTTCTATCGCGCACACACTCGAACAACTGAAACGTCTTCCTTATATACTCCTTTATGCCATCATACCTGTTGGCACTTACCAAAGGAATTCCTCAAATCTACCCGTTGGACGGAATCAATTAGGAAGATCATTCGAGCTATTAAAGGAACATGTCGATAGTCCATCAATCATGCTCGCCCATACAATCAGGATCTCGGTTTCCATAAGAAGAACCTTCCAAGTATAGTTCATCAATCATCAAATCCTTAACCTCCGAATCAATCATGATCAAATAAAGGATTCCGTTATGTCATATCCAGCCAAGAGATCTTCTCCAGTCAATAAGGTCAAATCCTTAATGAAACACCTAGTTCTGGATAGCCCTTCTTCGACGGATTAGAGACTATTATGGTAGTTTGGAGGTCTTCAGACTTTGAATAGAAGAGTCTGCAAATCTTCAGACTAGACTGATAGAAACATTTTGTCAGCTTCAAAATACTCCAGGAGGATTTCTCCAACAAATACAAATTGTTCCTAGATTTTGGTCATTGAACTTTTAAATTCTTTAATGTACTCTCTAAATTTTAGCCCAATATGTAATATGGTCCCTCAATGTAGTCCTTTCATTAATTCAAGACTAAGGATTACATTGAATAGTTTTATATACTTCAGGTATTATATTGAATATGTACCAAAAGTTTATGGACTTCATTGAACAAAGCAAAAGTTCAAAGACTTCATTGCATAATGAACTAAAGTTTATGAATTATGTGGAATAAATTAAAAGTTCAGAGACCACATTTCACATTTGGGCCAAAATCCATGAACTATTTATGCCACTGTCCCCTTAAGTTACAACTTTTTTACTTGCCTTACTTACAAATTGTTCTCTAAAACTAAGTTAGCAACTAGTTTTGTCTTACTAAATCTTATTTGAATTAATTATCAACATTCATTTGATTTTTCTTAATTATCCACATCTCCATCTTTGACAGAAAAAAAATTCTTATATTTTGCCCACTTTTATTTACATTTAGGATCATGTTATGTTTACTAACTATTATATGAAGTTACTGATTTTTGTTTGAGTGACTTAACAATTTTATCCAAGTTGTACATCCTAATAAAGAGTTGGTAAATTTAGATAAACAAATGTCATTGATAACTAACTCAAAATGAAAGTCTGTAATTTGGGAAGTTTATAAATCATTTGGAAAAATATTTGATAAAGTACATGAATTACAATTAGTAATATCACAAGAGAGGTAGTAAATTGAAGATGTTGTAAAGAAAGATGAATAAAAATTAGTAAAAGATATAAAAAAAATTAGCCATTGAAACTAGGGGTAAATTGCTCAATGTTCAGTTTAGGTTTCACTTTAAATTTAGGACTAATCAATCGAAACCAATTCTCCATTTTTTAGAACCTAGGAATCTATCCTACATATCCAAAACTTAGAATCTACCCCATTATAGATTCTGGGGTTTATTGGAAACCAATCAATTTTTTTTCTTTATTTCATTTTTTGTTAAGTAAATGAAAATGAATGCCACCGCAAAAATCAAAATCAAAAGAGATAATTTTGTTTGAAACAAAACAAAAAATTTTAAAAACCGTTGACAATTCAAAATAATTGCACAAAGCACAACACCATTGTCTGTTACTAGTTATTTGTGCATCATTTATTTAAACATCCTCGATATTAGGACAAAAATTTCTTTAATCATGCGTGGAATAAAACAAAATGTGCGACAACACTTTATTTAATTAACCGGTCACCAGCATTAAACAATCACTGGCATTCAGCATGATTTTATAATAGCAACTCTACAAATTAAGTTCTTTAATAAAGCAATCTTGTCATTCCTAAAATCTTCAATTTCCTGTCATTCGTCAATTCTCACTTTCCCTTGGTTACGTGCACGCCCACATTGCGCTAGGTTGTCTTCTAGCTGCTCTATCCTCTGGTTCATCTGATCCACCACCTCTCGCAGCCTCCGATTATCTTGTCGGAGGGACTTGAACTCGTTCAAGATGCTCCCAACTTGCGCCTCGATGGCCTCATCACTTAGCTAAAACGCGCCTTCGACAACCCGCAAGATCTGCCACAGGCTCACCACCACGATCAGCCTGCTGCCCTTCTTCTTCAAAAATGCTTCCAAGAACAAGGCCCCGATGGCCACCAGCCCTTCGACGGCATAGCCCAATCACCGGAAGAATGAGCCCCCCAACGTGTTGTGCGGAAGAACACCCTAACTAAATGAGAAAAGTAAACAAGAATAATCAAGAACACAAAGATTTACGTGGTTCGGTGAAAGATTTGCCTACGTCCACGGGAGAGAGAGGGACGATTTCTTATTTGAGCGTATGTCAAGAGTACAAGGTACAATGCTGAAAAAATATAGATTTTTAGATCCCCACTTTCCTAAACCTAGTAGGAAAGGAATTCCACCATAAAGATAGTATCAAATTTGAAACCCAAATCTAGGAAATATATTAGGAAACAAATAGCCTGCAATCTTCAAGCCTTCCTAAATTTCCCGATTGAATATTGTGGAATTCAAGACAACAACAGCAAATCTCCACCTTTGGCTTGAATAAACCACAAGCCTCCACTTGAACCAAGAAAACAAATATATCTCTCCCTCCATCATACCTTCACAAAGGTACGCTCTCACCTGGATTGGTGCGGCCTCCATCAACTTCAATGATGAGTGAGAGAAATCAAGTCCCTGCAGGACTTGAACTTTTCTTAAGTAACCGTCTTCATGGGCATATCTACGAGATTATCTTTTAGTATGGATTTTTTTCAAAGCAATGCTCCCATTCTCCACAAATTCTCGAATTTTGTGGTACCGAACTTCAATGTGTTTTATTCTGGAATGAAACACTTGATTATTGGCAAGACATATTATGCAATGGCTATCGCAATATAATGTAGCACTTTCTTGCTTTATACCCAACTCTGTGACCAAACCAGTCAGCCATATTCCTTCCTTCGCAGCCTCAGTTACTACCATATACTCAGCTTTGGTTGTAGACAATGCTACAGTAGGTTGAAGCATTGCCTTCCACGAAATAGCTCCACCGCCAAGAGTAAAGACATATCCTGTGATGGACCTTCGCTTGTCCAAATCACCAGCGTAGTCTGAATCAACATAACCTGCCAAATCGATCGATCCTCCCTTGGAACTGAACATTAAACCCATTCCGACAGTTCTAGCCAAATAACGAAAGATCCACTTAATAGCTTCCCAATGCTCCTTACCCGAATTGCTCATGTATCGACTGACGAGACTCACTACATGAGCCAAATCCGGTTTGCTACAAACCATAGCATACATGAGGCTCCCTACTGTGCTGGCATAGGGTATTTGAGACATCTTTACAACTTCCTCATGTGAAACAGGGCATTATTCCTTAGATAATTTAAAGTGATTTGCTAAGGTGTGTGCTAACCGGTTTAGCTTTACCCATGTTGAACCGCTCCAAGACCTTCTCAACATGCTTCTTTTGATTTACCCAAAGCTTACTTGCATGTCTATCTCGAAAGATTTCCATGCCAAGGATCCTCTTTGCAGCACCAAGATCCTTCATATCAAACTCACTACTTAACTGAGACTTTAGGGAATTAATGTCTCTCATTTTTCCTGTAGCAATTAACATATCATCAACATAGAGCATCAACAGAATAAGTGACTTATCATCCAAAACTTTATAGTAGACATAAGAATCATGCACACTCCTCGTGTAGCCAATAGGAAGTATAAAAGAATCAAACCTTTTATTCCATTGCTTCGAAGATTGCTTTAAACCGTAAAGTGATCTCTTGAGCAAACAAACATGATCCTATTTCCCTTCCACCTTGAAGCCTTCAGGCTGCTCCATATAAATTTTCTCCTCCAAGTCACCATGAAGGAATGCCGTCTTCACATCTAGCTGCTCAAGCTCCATGTCATACATGGCTACCATAGCTAGTAAAACATGAATTGATGTGTGTTTTACAACTGGGGAAATTATCTCATCGTAATCAATCCCCTCCTTCTGTGCATAGCCCTTAGCAACAAGTCGGGCCTTCTATCTCTCTTGCTCTTTCTCCGTTGCTACTTCCTTTCTTCGAAGAACCCATTTGCAACCAATGATATTCCGATCCTTGGGCTTCTCCAGAAGTTCCTATGTCTCATTCTTTTGTAATGACTCCATCTCCTCCATCATTGCAGTCATCCACTTTTCTTTGTGATCACTTTTCAAAGCTTCATGGTAGGAGCTTGGATAGCCAGAGCCTACAGTAAGAGCATAAGCAACCATATCCTCAAAACTGTACCTCTCCGGTGCTTTGGGAGTGCGCCTTCCTCAACCTATCGCAATGGTACTAGAAACTTCTATCGTTTCTTTGACTTTTCGAGCCTCATTGGATGACTCACCATTCTTTGTAGATTCTCTCATTTCAAGCTCCACCTTAACGATAGATTTATCACCCTTCTCTTCAGTAGTCGTGCATGGCAAGCAGCTTGACTTCAACATTGCAAATTCATCGAATATAACATCCCTGCTCGTCAGAACTTTCTTCTCACTTGGATCCCATAATTTGTAGCCTTTCACTCCTTTCTTTTAACCGAGAAATATGCATTGTTTTGATTTTGGATCCAGCTTCGAGTGCTTCGACCTCTGCACATGTACAAAAGCAGGACAACCAAATATTCTTAAATTAGAATAATCGACAATTTTACCAGTCCATACCTCTTCAAGAATTATGCATTTAATTGTAGTTGATGGAGATCGATTCACAAGATAACATGCCATGCAAACAACTTCTACCCAAAACTCCTTGTTGAGTCTCAATGTAGCCTCATGCTTCGAGCTCTCTCTAATAAGGTTCGGTTCATCCTTTCCGCTACTCCATTCTGTTGGGATGTATCCAGAACTGTGAAGTGATGTTTAATCCCTTCATTCTTGCAAAGCTCAATGAATAGTGTCGATTTGTACTCTCCTCCATTGTCCGATCTCAAGCACTTAACCTTCTTCCCCGTTGAAGTCTCAACTTCAGCTTTCCATTCTTTGAACTTTTCAAAGACTTCACTTTTGTGTCGCATGAAGTAGACCCAAACTTTGCGAGAGAAATTGTCAATGAATGTCACGAAGTATTCCTTCCCTCCTTTAGACTTTACCAGTGAAGGACCCCATACATCTCTGTGTACATACTTGAGCACGCCCTTGCTTGTATGAGTTGCAACATTGAACCGAACTTTGCATTGTTTTCTAAACACACAATTTGTAGAAATCTAATTTACAGGTTTTTATACCTTGGAGTGCATTGCTCTTGTGAAGCTCCATCAATCCTCTTTCTCCCATATGCTCGAGACGCATATGCCATAGATAGGTGTTATCTATCTCCGTGCTAGCATCCACGGACACAGATGCTCCACCTTGCACTGTGGTTCCTATAAGTTTATATAGGTTCCCATGCCTCTTTCCCTTAAGAACAACCAAAGCTCCTTTAATCACCTTCAAGACTCCACCTTGAGCCGTGTACTTGCATCCATTGGATTCAAGTGCTCCCAATGAGATCAAATTCTTCCTTAGACCTGGAACATGATGCACGTCTGCCAAGGTTCTAATCATGCCATCAAACATCTTGATTTTCATGGTTCCAACACCCACAGTCTTGCATGAAGTATCATTCCCCATGAGAACTGAACCACCATCATATGCCTTGTACTCATCGAAGGCTTCTTGATGGGGACACATGTGAAAAGTGCATCCAGAGTCCATGATCCACGAATCTTCAAAGATGTCATTCCCCGATGATCTGGACAAGACGTCCACATCATTGGTCTCAACGCTGTCAGCTATACTTGCCTCATCCGAGCTCTTCTTCTTTTTCTTGTTCTTATTTGGACATAATCTCTTGGTATACCCTTCCTGATTACACCTGTAGCATCTTCCATTGAACTTTCCCTTGGATTTTGATCGACCCCTACTACTCAATCCTTGATCCGTTGATCTTCCTCTTCCTTGATTGCTTTTCCTCCTTTGCAAAGAGTCCCTCTCCCGAAGATTTTGAACTACTTGCCCTTTTTCGGATGTCGTTTGAAATTAGGGCAGCAATCACCTCTCCGATCTCCAAGGTTTCCTTGCCATAAAGGAGCATAGTCACCAAATGGTCAAACGAATCCGACAACGATGCTAGTAGTAGAAGCGCTATGTCTTCATCCTCAAACCTGACCTCCAAGCTTGTAAATTCACTAATCATCTAGTTGAACACGTTGAGGTGTTCCAACAGATTTCCTCCTTCACTCATCTTAAGTTAATACAATCTCTTCTTTAAGAATACCTTGTTCGTAAGAGATTTTGTCATGTAAATGCTTTCGAGTTTGAGCTATACCTCCGGAGCAAATTCGATTTCTACTACATATTGAAGGGCCTCATCCATAGGTTCAATCGGATTGTGCTACACGCCCTCTCCTTCATGTTGGCCCAATCATCATCAATGATGGTGTCCGGCTTGTTCGATCTTCCTAGAAGAACCTTTGATAAACCTTGTTGAATCAATAGATCCTACGTCCTTCTCCACCATAGTGTAAACTATTCTTCCTAGTGAATTGTTCAATATCAAATCGAATGGTTGAACCTCTTCCTAGTTAGAAGTCGCAATATAGGAACGGAGAACCTGGATTGCTCTAATACCAATTGTTTTGTGGAAGAACACCCTAACTAAATGAGAAAAGTAAACAAGAATAATCAAGAACACGAAGATTTACGTGGTTCGGCGAAAGATTCGCCTACGTCCACGGGAGAGAGAGGGACGATTTCTTATATGAGCATATGTCAAGAGTACAAGGTACAATGTTGAAAAAAAATAGATCTTTAGATCCCCACTTTCCTAAACCTAGTAGGAAAGGAATTCCACCATAAAGATATTATCAAATTTGAAACCCAAAAATAGGAAATATATTACGAAACAAATAGCATGCAATCTTCAAGCCTTCCTAGATTTCCCAATTGAATATTGTGGAATTCAAGACAACATCAGCATAGCGCAGTAGCGAGAGCCAATGTCTTGGTAGAGAGGAGGCTCAAGATCGCTATGCCCACCCAGTGGTACAAAGGCTTTTGTCCCTCGGTGTGGATTTTTAGGCATGCATTGGTTAAAGAAGAAGAGAGCTCATAGGAGGTGATGATCGTGTCCATTGGGAGCAACAAAATGGAAAAGCTGTGAGCTAAGTCGGAGTCTAGGAATTTCCCTACATGGGTTCGGCATCTCGGGATGCTTTCGCTCGTGGCGTTCCCATCATGTGAATCTCTAAGGCTGAAGAAGAGATGCCATTTCTGCCTCCGGTTCTAGCTTCTGACGAGGCCACCGATTGACGATTTGACTGCCTCAATGGCTGGGAAAGCACTCGACTGCAGTTGGACAATCCAAGAGGATTCGGGGATGCAATTCGGGTTCCTATCGCTCCTTGTGCAAATGTGCAGAAACGCTGTAAGGACAAAAGGTGTGACATCCTGAATTTCAACCCCATCCCGATTTTATGAAATGGCATTTCGTCGACGTGCCTATGGTCCTTTTTCTTTGAGTTGGCCACTCACGAGTTAACTGACTTATCAGGTGAAGCCATTAAGGGATATAAATGCGACAGATTTGAGAATTCGATCAAAAATCGATTGCTCGATCGTGATAATCAACAAGAGTCAATACGACACCATTATAATCGATTAGAGATCGGATATAGGTCGATTCGACGGAATCACATAATTAGATTGTGGGTGATTCCACCTGAATATAAAATTCGCGTTGAACGGCACTAACTCGATTTTCTGCCAATTTTGTACCCGGTACCCGTAATTGAAACCTTGAGATTTTTACGACAATTGAGAGTCGTTGATGAGTCAAAGATGCACAAATGTGGATCGAACTACCCGGTAGGTCGAGTCGCGCTAAAATCGCATTCAGTTGATTTTAACCACGAAATTGAGCTCGGTTTCGGGAATTGAACGTTCTAGCGTGTCACGATTTATTTTTAGGACCTCGTCTAATCTTGAATTGAGAAAAGTACAATAAATTTAGGACTTTTTGAATAATTTTCCCTTGTGATAATAACCTTAATAGAGTCGACACAATTAGTTGAATAGGTTGGGGATTTCCAGGTTAGAAGCTTGAGGTTACCGGTTGAATTCTCACAACTCACATGTTAGGGGTGAATGGTTGCGGGTTTCATTTAAGATTCTATCTAGAGCTTGAAATCTACTTGTTGGAACATATTTCCTAATTTTTGGAACCTTAAACTTACCTTACAAACTTAGGAACCTAAAATCTACATTGTCATAGGTTATAGGTTCCACTTGTACTCCTGTACTCTTAATGACCATCATTCACTACAATTCACTGATCACAATTCATATTTATACACACAAAAATGATGAAATATTAACAAATTAAAAGTTTTAGTTATAGATATTATGACATTTTGAAAATTCGACCCTGTTTCAATAATATGAAATGGGGTTTTCGTTGATGCACCGATAGTCCATTTTCTCGGAGCTAATCACTCTTGAGTTAACTGATCTATCAGGTGAAACTGTTAAGGGATATAAACGCGACTGACTTAAGAATTCGATCAGAAATCGATTGCTCAACCGTGATAATCGGTAAGGGTCAAAATAGCACCGTTATAATCAATTAGTGATTGGATATAGGTCGATTCGATGGAATGAGGTGATTAAATTGTGTGTGATTCCACTGGATCACAAAATTTGTGTCGAACGACACTAACACAATTTTCTGTCGATTTTGTATCCAGTACCCGTAATTGAAACCTTGAGATTTTTCCCGAGAGTTGCCAATGAGTCAAAGATGCACAAATATGGATTGAAATTATTGACCACGGGTCAAACGCGCTAAAATCCCTAAAAGCTACCTAGTAGGTTAGGTTGCGCTAAAATCGTGTCCAGTCGATTTTAACTACGAAATTGAACTCGGTTTTAGGAATCGAACATTTGAGCGTGTCACGATTTATTTTTAGGACTTCGTCTCATCTTTTGAGAAATTTCTGTCGTGCTCGGAATTTTGGTGGAAAAATCAAATTCAGCAAATTAAAAGCAAGGAAATTCGGAGGCGCACCTTTAATTGGATTTTTGGCCACCGATTTGATTTGTTATGTGAGGGATTGAAGGGAAATTGGTTTAGGCTGCTACCATGGCATTTTTTACCATTAAATTGAGAAGAGATGGGTTTAAATTCGTATGGGCAGCCTCCTCAGCAATTTTGGCCATTAAATTGAAGTTATTTGTGGAGAATTGAGGAGAAATCAACCATTGGTGGGTGCCTTGACTTCTTGGGCTGAAGACTTTGTGCAAATTATGATCATTGCATGAGATATTTACCTTGGAAGCTCATTGGCTGTTGCCTTGACCCTCTTAGCTTCTTGTCCCCCTTCTTCTTCTTGCATGTGCATCCCCCCTTGGGCAAAACAACTCCAGCTTCTTCTTCCTCAGTTCTTCTTCTTCTTCATTCCATTTCCTTGCTGCAACTCAGAGCCAAGCCAGCCCAACCAGCCACCGTCCCTCAGCCGCTCAACCACCCTCTCATGCCAGCCTCGCCTCACGCCGCCCGCTCGAGCCGCGTCTAGCTTGAAGTCCTACTGGTTTGCTATCGACCCCAGCTCATTCAGTCATTCTTCCCCGCCGATGCCTACCCTCGTCCACCACCCCAGCTAGCCCACTCGACCACTGGCAGCCCCTTGACCAGCTCAAGCAGCTTCGGCTTCTAGCAGCAAGTTGTGAGGCTTGTTGGCCGTTTTTAGCCTCTTCTGGCCCTTAGTTGGAGTCACCATAGGCACGAGATCTCACCACCATCGCGCCACCATCACCGTGAACCCGTTTTCTTGCTAATCCGGTGAGTTAACTCCCTAATCCTTGATTAGGTTGTTAATTGCACTTAGGGGTTAGATTAGTGCTAATTAGCTTAGTTAAATTAGTATTAAGTGAGATTAGCCTTAAGATGTATTAGTGTTAATTTAGTTCGATTAGATTAGCCTTAATAGGGATTAACGTTGATCTAGTTGGTTGAATTAGTGCTAATGATGGTGATTTAAATTGGTTTAGTGGATTTCTCTCAGATCAGTTTACTGGATGCTTGCCATTTGCCAATTTTATGGAGAAAAATGTACTACGATTTGGAGGGTTCTTCTTTCTTAAAAAATGTTCTAGACATCTTCAGTTATGACATATATTTTACTCAGAATTTTATGGATTTAAAAGAACAATATTTCAGACTTGTCATTTGCAAAATAGAATCTCGGTCAGTGCTGGAACTTGTGACATTTTGGTGTTCAAAGAATTTTTATCAACTCTTAGGGTTCGATTTTTGAAATAGTTTCTTCATAAAAGTTGTTTTTAACATCTTTGAGTTTAACATACTCAAATTTTATATCAAACGGACAAGTTTTGGACCTCGAACCAAACTGATTTTGGAAAACAGAATTCTGGACACAGACACAGTTTTTGTAACGGTTTGAGTGATTTATTGCTCTTAATATAGAAAGATCTGGGTCAAGCTGTCCGCATGAAAAGTGTTCTTTTAAGTGTCTTTTATAATTTATTCAAATTTGAGAATTTTCCGAACTCTTTTGGTTATGTTTCTGGAATTAATTCTGTAGATGCACGAGTGGCCCAGTTTCTGCAAATTAGGATCAGTTGTGGTTTTGTAGTTGTTCTCAATGTTGTGCTTGCTGGAAATTGTATGTTTTGTGATGTGGTTGACTTGTGGGGCATGCTGAGAACTTATGCGTGACATGATGAGATTGATTGCTTAATTTGTGCAATTGGGTGCTTGATTGCTGTTGTGAATTATTATTCCAAAAATTGAATTAAAGGTATTTAATTAGAAAAATACTGGGTGTTGGATTTTGATGCTAAAAATAATTTATGTACTATATAAAATCGTGGAATTTTGAAAAGAGAAAGTATCATGTTTTATGATTCGATTTGACTATGTGACCATGCACAATTATTTTACCGGGTATTTTTAATACGAAGAAAATTGGCCAAGTCTATTATTTAAAATGGAAGTATTTGAGTACAAAGCACGATATTCTTGGCTGATCATGGATATGCGTGTGGTCATTATCGGAACCCGTCCTTAAGCGTTCACGCGGGACGATACCTAATTAAGTTCAGATGCCCATGACAACGAATGCCAGTCGCAGTGGAGGTTGGGCCAATTCTCCTTTATGGAATGCCCTTGACAACGGATGTTGGTCGCAGTGGAGGCTGGGTAGATGCTCCTTCGGGAATGCCGCTTAGATGTAGACGTTGCCATGCCCGACGAACCGGGACAACACCCGTTATGCCGGATGACTGCCGACTGTTGAGTTGGCCATGGCCGTTGGGTCGTAAATAATTGGGACACGCTTGAGTGATTGAGATAGCCGCGCTTGAGTATGTGAAAAAATTGTATGGCACGGAATGGAACATGTCATAACGGTTTGGCCTTATAATCGGGATCCCTATGAATATTTGATGAATGATATGAGGTGTTCCAATTATTGATTTACACTTGTTGCATTCATAAATGTATGTGGTGTACTAATGTGCAGGGAGGTGCTGAGGCGAGGTAAGTCCTATATGGTGCATGTTTAGGCTACCTTTAGGTGAATTCTCGTCCTAATCGAGGTTTAGGGTGTTGACTTGCTGAGATTTATTCTCACCCTGTCGTGGTTTGAATATTTTCAGGTCCCTAAATGAAGAACTTGGAGCCCGAGACTAAAGGGTCCGGAGTGTAGGTGGCTTAGTAGTTTCTTTTGACTTATGTGTACCCGTAGGGTTGACCTGGTATATATATGTGAATAGTGGTTTGTGAAAAAGGTTGTGTGTTTTTACTATCCCATGTACTTGCTTGATGGTTGGGTAATTATTAGTTCGCTTCCGCATGTGCATAAAAAGAAAGGGTTGGCGAAGCGTCCTAGGAACGTTGCAAAATTTTAATCAACCATCGAGGGATGTTCATGCGCTTGAGGTTCGAGGCATGACAGATATTACAGAAAATGAAAGCTCAAACTAGCGGTTTTAGATTGCATACTCATTATTGGAGGCTATGAAATGTCACAAGATCACATGAAGACATTAAATAAGAAAAACATAAAGAAGTATTTCAGGTTCCAGGTTTTAGGTTTCCTGCTAGTTGAAACAAGTCCTTCAATTTTTAGAAGATAAAGCCAACTATGCATGTTCTAAAATTTGGAACAAGACTAGTTTTCACTAATTCAATTCTCAGTACCTATCACGTATAATCTATTCCGAGCAACAAACATAGACTACATTCATGAGATTACGACATTTTTCCCGAGATGTCAACGTTGGTGGCTCTGGATTATAATAAAATAAAATCGGATATAACGGGCAAGTTCACTAAAGTTGAAAATGGACACATAACATAATCTTCTTTGTAACTTTCTAAGTAGTGCCGTACTATTGGGTGATTTCGCCAAAAAGCCACATACATGTCATTCCCGACTGTTGGGAATGTCGGATTCCCAAAAACCGGATTCGACACTAAATCGAACCCCTAAACTTGTGTGGAAGATGAGCCCAGGAAAAACACATGCATCACCGATCCTAAGGCACATCACATAATTGAACGTACCTTGTTAGCCATAGATTAAACACCGACGTCGATATGAGGAAGAGAAACTGGTCCCGTTCGATCCGATGGCGCGAATTTTGCCTTGAAGGGAAAAGAGTGTCGCATTGTGCTTACTGTTTTTCTTTTGGAGCATTTTTTAGGGAGAGAGGGAGGAGGGACGTAAGTTATGCCAAAAGGTATGTTCCTCCCTCTCTTTTCTCCCTTAAATACGTTCCCTCCAAAAGGAAATGTGTCCCTTCATCATATCCCTCCATCCATGGGCCCTAATATTCTGGGCCGGGCTTTTAGGCCCAACATGGGCGGACGGGCCAACTTAGGCCCATCACAATAATAAAACCATCATCTCCCACTCGCACATGGTGGGCCGAACAAGATTCTCTTTACCTCTCTTCAACATTCATACCGGTGAATAATCCGTGTGACCAACATACTTTGAGAGCTCGTTGTTATACATTTGTTAGGAATATATAGCAGCTCATAATGGGCATCACACTCTAATTAGATTTAGTATGCAATACCCTAGATCGATCGATTACATTTATATCTCTCTGGATCTCTTTTAAACAATGATATATATATATATATATATATTGTATTCATAATTATGATTATCACAAAGACAGTCATAATTGGTCGACTAGTGAATACAAAACCACAATGTGATTCTCCAAATTCGATATTCATCTTTCCTTCAAACTCTCAATTTCAGTTCAGCTTGCTTTTCTAGAAATGTCCCATTCAATCGAATCAACTCATGACCATTGGCAACATCCTAAGATAGCAAACACTAAATAGAAATCTTGAGAATAAGTAAAAGTCATGAGGGCACTAAAATTGAGGAACTCTTTTCCTTAAGAGTCTCACACGGCATAAAAGTTGAGATCAAACTTTTGTCACTCTTATTGGTCGTCTCATGCATAGGTAGTATGAAATACGTATTACGGTATTAACTCATTTCCCATGGAGCATATGTCTACACCCTCAATACCATACAGATGATAGTTCAGACTTACCAAATGTCTAACTTGAGTTCACGTATCTACTTATTCACAAAATTCATCAGAACTCACATCTGGCATCATAGACAGATAAAGTAAAATATGTTGGTTATTTTACTTTTGGACATAGTAAATATTATGTCCTCATCTTAATACCCAGTTAAGGCGACAAATATATTTTAAGCTTGAGCTCTCGATTATCACCTAGATAATAAGCTTTAAAATAGTCTCATCTCTATTTATCACACACTAAATAGAGGCGATTACCCATGTGAGTGGGCTAATATTTTATCTGTCCGACATACTTTCTCAACTTAATGTAATGCACTAAGCATTAAGATGCATAAAGATCAAACAAAGATTCATAGGCATTAATAATAAAAAAACAATAGTTCATAAATGTGAACAACTTAGAGAAATTATAATCCAGTACATCAGACTCTACGCAATCCAAGAGATTTTACATGACCATAAAACACATCTCTAGGTATTGGCTTTGTCGTAGGATCTGCTACCATTCTATGCGTAGATATGTACTGTAAGTTCACATCCTTTTGTGCAACCATATCATTGACAAAGTTATACTTGGTATCTATATGTTTGGTCTTGCCATGATATTTTGGATCTTTGGTGTACGCTATAGCTACTTGGCTATCACAGTTAACCAATAATGGATTTGTAGCTTTCTCAATAACACCTAAATGATCCAAAAATCTCTTAAGCCAAACTCCTTCTTGTACTGCTGCTGATAATGCCACGAACTTAGCTTCCATCGTGGACAAGGCTATACACGTTTGCTTCTTACTGCTCCATGATATGGCGCCATTGTTAAGTAAGAAAGCAAATCCAGAGGTAGATTTTCTTTCATCTAAATCTCCTCTCCAATCAACATCTGAATAGCCTTCAAGTCGCAGATCATTTCCTTGGTAATTCAACTTGTAATCAGCAGTTTTCTTCAGATACCTCAGTATTCTCTCAACGGCCTTCCAATGTGCTTGACTTGGGTTGGATTGGTATCTATTCACCATTCCAACTGCAAAACATATGTTAGGTCTTGTACACATCATAGCGTACATCAAGTTCCCAACAGCACTAGCATAAGGAACATGTTTCATTTGTTCCTTCTCTTATGGAGTCCTTGGACACAATCTATGTCTCAATCCTTCACATTTTGTAATAGGAGTGTCTATGGGTTTACAATCTTGCATACGAAATCGTTCAAGAACTTTATTTATATATGTTTCTTGCGAAAGAGATAACGATCTCTTCGAACGATCTCTTGAAATCTTAATTCCAAGAATGTATGCAGTCTCACCCATATCCTTCATCTCAAAGTTGGAAGACAACAAATTCTTGACAGTATTAACTAACTCCATATTGCTTCCGGTAATTAGTGTATCATCAACATATAATGATATGATCACAAATTGATCATTGGATATTTTGATATATACACAATGATCCTCATCAATCATTGTAAAATCATATGCCATTATGGTATTATGAAAACGTATATACTATTGTCTTGACAACTGCTTAAAGCCATATATCGACCTCAAAAGTTGACATACATTTTCTTCTTGGCCTTTCACTATGAAACCAATAGGTTATTCCATATATATTTCTTCCTCTAATTCTCCATTGAGGAAATCAGTCTTTACATCCATTTGATGTAACTCAAGATCCATACTAGCTACTATTGCCAGAATAATGCGAATTGAGGTAAATCTCACTACAGGCGAAAATGTTTCTTCATAATCAATTCATTCCTGTTGATTATACCCCTTCGCCACAATGCGAGCCTTATGCCTTTCTATCGAGCCATCAACTTTTCGCTTTATTTTGAGAACCCACTTATTCCCAATAGCTTTGCGTCCTTTTGGAAGATCAACCAGTTCCCAAACTTGGTTTGACTTCATTGACTCAATCTCCTCTTCCATTGCATAAATCCATTTTTCCTTACTAGGGCAATTTAGAGCCTCATTATATTTCTTGGCTCATCCTCATCTTGCGAAGCAATCATAAAAGTTTCCCCTTCAATGTCAAAACGTCGACGGGGAATACTTTGGCGACTTGTTCGCCGTATGGGAGATTGTACACTGTGCACATCATTCCCCATTATGCTCCCACTAGGATTAGATAATGATGACGTCGTCTCATCATGTGGTTACAATTGAGAATGAATTGAATTCAGTTCATCGCTTCTCATATTACTCCCACTTAGACGAACTCCACTAGTATCATTATCTTGATCCAATGTTTCAAATAGGGAGTAATCTTCCCCTATTTCGCCATTTTTAGGAAATTCATCCTCTAAGAATGTGACATTCCGTGATTCAAATTCAATTATACTCCCACTTTCCTACTCACCTATGAACACATACCCTTTCGAGTGTTCTGAGTATCTTATGAAAATACTCTTCTTTCCTCTGGGACCCAATTTCCCAAACTTGTGAGAGGACTCATGAGTATAGGCAGCACAACCCCATGGCTTAAGAAAACTTAAATCCGATTTTCTACCTGTCCATAACTCATATGGAGTGGAAGTAATTGATTTGGAAGGCACCCGGTTAAGTATATAGGCAGTAGTTAACAATGCATCACTCCAAAAAGTTTTAGGTAAGTTAACATGCGCCATCATGGACCTAACCATTTCCAGTAGGGTTTTGTTTCTTCTTTCCACAACACCATTTTGTTGAGGAGTATATGGAATAGACAACTGTCTTTCTATTCCTTTTTCATCACATAATTTTTTGAACTCATCAGATAAATATTCTCGACCTCGATCGGATCTCAATACTTTTATTTTCTTATCTAATTGATTTTCTACCAAGTTCATAAACCTTTTGAAACAACTTAATGCTTCGGATTTATGAGAAATCAAATAGACATATTTGAATCGAGTATAATCATCTATAAAAGTGAAGAAATAAATAGCCCCACACCTTCCTCTCACATTTATTGTACCACAGACGTCAGAATGGATTAAATGCAAAGCAAATTCATCTCTTTTACCTTTTCCAAATGGTTTTCTTCTCGTTTTCCCTACTAGGCAATGCTCATATATGGGCAAATCGACTTTTTCAATGTTGCTCAACAAGCCCCCTTTGGCTAGTCTATTCATACGTTGTTGGCCAATATGACCAAGTCTAGCATGCCACACATTCACATCATTATCATATGAATTAGGAGACGTGAGAAGGGAATAATAAACATTTGCATTAACATAGTCAATATCTAATACAATGAAACAATCCAGAAAATAACCACAACCGTAGTAGTTTGTATCCAAATATAAATCCATACCTCTATTATGGAAGTTCATATTAAAACCTAATTTAACCAACACTAAAACTGACACTAAATTCCAACGAATCTCCGAAACATACAATACATCATGTAGGAACAAAGTGCGTCCACCACACATGTTCAGTTGGCAGGTGCCAATTCCTTTCACTTCAGCTCTGGAGTTATTTCCCACATAGATCCACTTAGTTCCAGTTGATACTCGTCGGAATTCCACGAAGGATTCTCTATCCTTCGCTACATGGTATGTTGCTCCTGAATCCATAGTCCATAAATGATTAGACTCAGTTAAGAATACAGAACTCGACACAAAAGCAAAGTTCTGAAAAGTACAAGGGGTGTATACCTTCTTTGGCTCACGACAGTCGCGAGCATAGTGACCCTTCTTGTCACAGTTGTAACACTTCACCTTTGTAAGTTTCTTCATTCGAGGACGCTTTCCTCTTTCATGTTGGTTAAGCTTAGGTTTCTTCCCTGAAGGACCTGCTTCCTTGTCTTTCCTTTTATCAAACCAGTTAGGATGTTTGCACTTGGAGCTCGAAGCTCCATGTGAACTAAAACTAGCATGATAGATTTCAGCTTCCGGCTTAGCCGCCAAGAGCCCTCTTCCAGCTCAAGATGACGTACTGCATCCTTAAAGGTTTTGATATTTTTATTATGGGTCAGGTGCACCTTCATATGCTCCCAATCCTAAGGCAAGGAACGAATCACTGCTTGCACTTGCTGCTCATCAGTCAGGACATGGCCAGCATCTTTCAGCTCATTTATCACGTTTGACATCCTAAATTTTAGGTTCTGTTTGTTGGAGAAAACTTCCTTATCTGTTTTGAAGTTGACAAAACATTTCTATCAGTCTAGTTTGAAGACTTGCAGATTCTATCGTCAAAATCTGAAGACCTCCAAACTTAAGATTTAAAATCTACCCTTACTGATAGCTTCTAGACCGACAAAGAAAAGATTTATCCGATGAAGAAAACTTATCCAAATGCACGTATATTTTTAAGGATTTGGTTCATACGGTTGAAGAAGATCTCACGACTGGAGATATCATCTCGTGATCAATTATTTTTATTGAAATCGATTTGAATAATTAGATCTGTTGATTGGCGAAATATACTTGGAAGGTTCTACTTATGGAAATCTAGATCCTAATTGTATAGGTGAGTAGGATTGGTGGGCTATCATCACATTCCTTAAATAACTCGAAATCTCCCTAATTGATTCTGTTCAACGGGTAGATTGGAAAAATCTTTTGAAAGGTGCCAATGATTATAATGGCATGGAGGAGTATATAAGGAGGATGCTCAAGTTATTCGAGTGTGTACGTAAAAGAAAATTTCCAAAGTCTGAAGCTCCTAGTTCTTTGCTGATTCAATCATTGAGCTTAAGTTGTACTCAAAAGAGAGATTAAATACTTGTGAGACCTTGAGGAAGTGTAGTAGAGTCTCTACATTGTGGAATCAAGGACGTGAGATTGTAAAAATCTCTTTTGGTTCATAGTGAAATCCAGCCAATGGGCTATCAGTGCAAGAGAGTGGACGTAGGCTTGGTTTAAGCCGAACCACTATAAACTTTGCGTTTCAATTCTTTTTCCCTAAACTCTTTACTTTAATTTGTAGTCTTATATAACTGTTTACAGTCTTTTACATTTTCAGTCTACTATTCTCATAAAAGTTGAATTAAGTTGTTAAGTCTTGCAAAAACTTTTTAACACCTATTCACCCCCCTCTAAGTGTTCTTACTAGCCCTTTCAATTGGTATCAAAGCCTGTGTACTCTTTTAATTGAAGTGTTTTACTTATGAGTTAAAGATTTATGGCTAGTATGTTGGCTCCAAGTTTGGTTGAAGCCAGAGCAACGCCAGACCCCCTTACTTCGATGGAAATGAATACAGTATATTGAAGAACAAGATGAAAGCATTTTTAAGATCGAAAGATCGTCTAGAATGGGATGTGATAGAAAAATGAATCATTTCTAAAGCTGCATCAACTTTAGAAAGAGGAAAAAGAAGTTGCAGATGCTAGCGAGATGATTCAAGAAGAAATAACCAAGAGACAAGTTTTTGATGCTAAAGCAATTTACTCTTTATATTGTGTGTTATCTCCTACTGAGTATAACAGAATACTTAATGTGAAACAGTCAAAGAAGTCTGGGATAGGCTGCACATTACCTATGAATGAATTGATCGAGTGAAAGAAACAAGAATTAATATTTTACTCGGACAGTATGAAGCCTTCAAAATGAAGCCAGGAGAATCCATCACTGATATGTTTAGTCGATTTATTGAAATTGTAAAATCAACGAGGAAGGTCAACAAATTGCTGCGTGGACTCTCTAAGGACTGGAATCACGTAAAGGTTTCAATAAGAAAAACACAAACGATCATGCCGCTTTCCGTAGACGAATTGGTTGGCACAATTTAGTCCTATGAAGTGGAGCAAATCAACGAGGAAGAAGATCCTAAAGGTAAGAAGTCAATTGCTTTGAGATCTAATGATGATTTTGATGTTACAAATTCTGAAGATGATATGGACGATGAAGAGTTAGTGCTTATGATAAAGTGGTTCAAGACACTAAACAAAAAGGGAAAAAGATTCAATTGGAAGAAACAAAGCACTCAAAGGTTTTAAAACAAAGCAACTGAGGATGATGAAGCCAATAAATATGTGATATGTTTTGAATGCAAGAAAAATGGACACATCAAACCCAACTGTCCTATGTTGAAGAAAAAGAAAGAAAAAGTTGAGAAATACAGGAAGGCTCTCAAGGCAGAGACATCGAGTGATACTGAATGCGAAAAAAGTGATGAAGATTATGCCAACATTTGTCTAATGGCAAAATCAGAATCAGACTCAGACTTCGAAATAGATACAAACTCATATTCAGACAGCGAAATCAATGTAAGCAATAAAAAAATTCCTACTTAAGTCTCAAAATACATTGATGAGCTTTGTCTTAGTCTCAAAACCTCTCTCAAGAGGATTTTCGAGCTAAAAAGAGAGAATTCTACACTGAAGCAACATGAAAATTCTTGGAAAGAAAAGTTTGAAAATTTAGATAAAAGTTTTGTTATTTTAAAAGAAAATGCAGATTATCTTTTAAAAGAAAATACATTTTTGAAAAATGACATTTCAAATATTTCAAAAAGATTTTTTCAATCGGATCTGAAAAAGCTGGAAAAGATTCTTTCTATTCAAAGACCTTATTTCAACAAGTCAGGCTTGGGAATGACTTTAGAAACTATTCCTCTAATTGATTTCCCAAAAGTGAAGGAACGAATCAAACAAAGACCTACAAATTTTTTTTACATAAATCATTTTCAAAAAATCTTTGTAAAACATGTTGGCCGAAATGCTCTCAAATGTTCAAAGTGTAACAACTCAAAACACTTTGAGAAAGAATGTTCTATAGTTTGGAGACTTATAGAAGGAATGGGCAAAGACTGCATATTGCACTAACTCCTCTGGATCCAAGAAAATGTGGGTATCAAAGAAAACTTGAGTTTCTTTTTTAATTGCAGGTCACTATCAAGAAAAATGTTAAATGGTATTTGGATAGTGGCTGTTCAAAGCATATGACTGGAGATTCAAGTTGTTTGATAAAACTTGTGCAAATAAATGGTGGAAAAGTCTCTTTTTGTGGAAACAATAAAGGAAGAATTGTTGGGTGTGGAACCGTAAAAATTAAAAGTCTCACAATCAACAATGTGTCATTGGTGGAGGGACTTAATTACAATTTGCTTAGCATTAGCCAACTGTGCAACACTGGATTCAAAATCAATTTCCAAGAAGGAGTATGTTCGGGAACTAGTAAAGATCTTTCTCATTCTTTTACTGAATGAAGACAATGGAACATCTATCTTCTGGATATAAAACCAGAAAAATCTCAATGTCTAATTTCAATTCAAGATGAAGCAAATCTTTGGCATTGAAAGCTTGGTTATATCAACACGAAGCAGATTGTCGAGATCTCTTCTAAGAACCTTGTTGGTGGGCTGCCCAACTTGAAGTTTCAAAAATCTGACTTATGCACACCATGTGTGTTAGGAAAATAGGTTATAAGTTCTTTTAAACCAATAAATTAGGTTTCTACTAATCGTGTTTTGCAGTTTCTGCATATGGACCTCTTTGGACCAATCTGAACTAAAAGCATTGGTGGAAAGAGATATTGCCTAGTAATTATGGTTGATTATTCACGATTCACTTAGGTTTTCTTTCTAGCAAGTAAGTTTGAAACATTTTCTTACTTTTCAAAGTTTGCTAAGAAAATTTAGAATGTGAAAGGATATGCTATTTCAAGCATACGGACAAACCATGGAGGTGAGTTTGAAAATCAAGACTTTGCAAAATTATGTGATGAATTAGGTTTTCAGCATGTTTTCTCCTCTCCATACACTCTGGAACAGAATGGAGTTATAGAAAGATCTCTGCAAGAAATGACAAGAACTCTTTTAATATAAAGTAATATTTCTTCTCATTTTTGGGCTGAAGTAGTTTCTATAGCATGTTATATTATTAACAACGTATTTTCAAGGCCTATTCTAGAGAAAACTTCTTATGAGTTATTCAAAGAAAAGAAGCCAATTGTTTCTTACTTTCATGTGTTCGGTTGCAAATGTTTTGTTTTGAAATATGCAAATTATCGATCTGATAAGTTTGAAGAAAAATTAGACAAATGAATTTTTTGGCTATTCAACCTTAAGCAAAGCTTACAGAGTATTCAACAAGAAGACTCAGTCTGTGGAAGAATTTATGAATGTCAAATTTCAAGACTCTTTGCAAAATCAACTAATTCAGACTCAACCTAAAGAATCTGAACCTACTCCAGACTTTACAAGGTCTACCTCCCTTGAAGCAACTCAGATCTCTGAAAATCAACAATGGGCGGAAATTGAAAAATCAACTGAAGTAGAAGATCAGGAAACTGTCAGACTGACAAGTAATTGGAAGCACAAGTCTAGTTTACCCCAAAAAACTCATCATTGGTGACATTGATGAAGGGATTCGTACCAGATCCAAAAAGCAAGAAGAGTCTAGCGCCATGACACTTATTTCTGAAATAGAACCCAAAAGCATAGAAGAAGCTTTAGTTGATCAAAATTGGATTGAAGCAATGCAAGAAGAACTTAGACAATTCAGTATTAACGATGTATGAGAATTAACTCATAAATCAAAAGATAAATCCATTATTGGAGCTAAATGGGTTTTTAGAAACAAGTTGGATGAAAGGAAAAGTGGTCAGGAACAAAACAAGACTCGTGGCCAAAGGATATACACAAAAAGAATGGATAGATTATGATGAAACCTACACACCAGTAGCCAAGTTAGAAGCAATTAGATTATTACTTGCTTTTGCCTGTTATAAAAATTTGAGGTTATTCCAAATGAACGTTAAAAGTGCGTTCCTAAATGGATTTATCCAATAAGTAGTTTATGTGGAACAACCTCCTGGATTTGAATATCCAAAGAGACCAGATTTAGTATTCAGACTGAAAAATGCTCTATATGGATTAAAGTAAGCACATCGAGCATGGTATGACAGGTTAAGTAATTTTTTAATGCAAAACGGTTTTGTCAAAGGAAAAGTGGATACTAGCTTGTTTATTAAAAAGGAAGGTAAAAACTTTCTACATGTTCAAATCTATGTTGATGATATTATATTTGGATCTCCTAATGAAAATCTGCGCAAGAAGTTTTCTAAGTCTATGCATAATGAATTTGAGATGAGCATGATGTGTGAACTATCATTCTCTCTCGGATTACAAGTAAAACAATTGAAGAAATGAATTTTCATTCACCAAGAAAAATATGCAAAAGAACTCATTAAAAAGTTCGGATTGGAGAATTGCAAAAGGACTGAAATACCAATGTCAAGTTCTTCGAAGCTAGACAAAGATGAAGGAGAAAATAAAGTTGACCAGAAGCTTTACAAGAGTATTATTGGTTCACTTCTTTATCTTATCGCTTCTAAACCTGACATTTTGTTTTTGTTTTTTTTTTTGTCAGTCATACTCTAATCCTACTCTAACACTCACTCTCAGACTTTTGTCATGCCTCCTTGCAGGGTGTAGGAGTCGAAACCCACTTCTGAAATGAAAATTGTCCCCACCCCAATCCCCCCTAAGAAGGTGGGGATTTGAATCCCCCCCTCCCCTTTCCAAGTTAGAATCTCATCTAAGTGCCCCCAAACGCATCATCAAATACATTGGAACTACTTCAAATTTAGGTCTATGGTATCCCAAAGAATGAGACTTTACCCTCCTTGGATATTCAGATGTAGATTTAATAGATTGCAGAGTTGATAAAAAAGAGTACCTCTAGTACGTGCCAATTACTGGTAAACAGGACAGTATCTTGGTTCTCAAGGAAGTAAAGTACTATAGCTCTTTCAACAGCAGAAGTAGAGTATGTGGCCCTTGGAAGTTGCTATTCTCAAATCTTATGGCTAAAATAACATCTAAGAGACTTTGGAATCGAAGACTTATGCATCGAGATCAAATGTGATAACACTAGCGCTATCAATCTAACAAAGAATCCAATTCTTCATTCAAGAGCAAAGCACATAGAGATTCGACATCACTTTATTAGAGATCATGTTCAAAATAGAGAAGTTATGATCCAATTGATTGATTCAAAGAATCAATTGACGGATATATTTACAAAACCATTGGAGAAAAGCCTATTTGAGTCTATTCGCACCAGACTGAACATCACATTTATTAAA
Source organism: Eucalyptus cladocalyx (assembly GCA_017140615.1). NCBI lineage: Eukaryota > Viridiplantae > Streptophyta > Magnoliopsida > Myrtales > Myrtaceae > Eucalyptus > Eucalyptus cladocalyx. Next base: position 6,867,418 of record CM029523.1, read on the forward strand.
TTCTGAAGGAGCTCAGACTTAGAAGTAAAGTCTGAAGGTGCTCAGACTCAGAAAACCAAGAGTTATGACTATAAGTTATTTCGGTAATAGTAATTTAATTTTTGGTTAAAGACTTAAAGATGTATGGTTACTTATTAATTGCCAATTGATTGAAATTATCTTTCCAAGTTTTTTCTTTTCAAAAAGGCAATTATCAATTTTGAAAAAGATAGTTATTTCAAAAAGGGAAGCTATTCTTTTTTGAAAAGGTATTTTTTTTTTATGACCATTCATTTACTTCGCTTCACTTAGTTTATATACTGTTGAAATCCGTCTTCTTTGTTTTCACTCTCAAACCCTAAAATATTGAACTCCCACTTGCTCTCACTTTCACTGTTGTTTAATCCAAAAAAGTTTTCACCTTTTCGAGCAAATCTGTGAACTTCTACCTTGAAGCGACAAGGTCTTCAAGAAAGTCGTCGAGAATTGTAAGCAGGGGACCACGAGACATGCCTGATGGTCCTATGCATTTCAATTTGACCGAGAAAGAAGATTCTTCTCCGCCACAGCGACCAAGTTAGCAACGACCTTCTCAGCAGCGTTAGTCTCCTCCACTAACTCAACCAGAAGAAGAAATTTTGGAAGAAGTTGAACCTGTAAGAACGTTAACTCCTAAGGTTGCTTTCAAGCTTTATTCTAGTTTGAAAAGAGGAGGAACTACTATGTTTTTAATCGATGAATACCTAAGAGAGAGAGGTTACAAGAATGAAACTCTATTTCTGCGCGATATGGAGAAGTTGGGTATTGCAAAAAAGGGATCAGCTGAAAAAGCCTTTGCTAATTTTCCTAGTGACCTGCGCTTTAACACTGCTTATCAACCACAAGGACTGGATGACGATGACCGAATGTTTACTCATTTTCAGCCTAGAACAAGAGTTGATGCAAATGTTGTTAGTGATGATTCAAGTCTTTTCAAATCGAAGAATCACAAGAGGGTTTATTCAAATCTATGAAGAGAGGAGTTATGAGCCCTAAGGGTGTCGATTTCGATTTCCTTGATTCGATGAAAGTAAATTTGCAAGAGAAGTTTGCTCTATTGCAATTGGAGTGCTTTTGTTCTAAATCTACTGCTGCTTATCCAAAACTCACTGCATACTTTTACTCGAACTTATCTTTCTTGGATGTGAATAGTTTCTCTTTCACAGTGAGGGCAATGAGTTTTTGGTGGATATGGACACTTTGGCTGACATAATTGGGGTGGAAAGAGTGAGTTTACAACCAATTAGCGTGTCTTTTGCTCATGCTACTCTATCATTGGTGAAAGATCGGGATGTTGAAGGCAAGATTTCTTACATTAGGATGAATGCCTCCAACATCTTGCTGCACAAAATCGTAATCAACTGCATCCGTCCAAAGTCAACATCCAAGACCGATGTCTCTCAATCTGAAGCAAAATTGATGCATGCCATCAATATCGGCTACAAATTCTCTCTGCCTCACACCATCATGTTTCACATGTACAGGACAGTGGTGAAAGATAAATGACAACTCCCTTATTCTGCTCTTATCACATGCCTTTTTAGACATTTTAAAATTCACATCCTTGCACCATTATGTTTGACAAACATTTCTCCAATGGTGATTGGATTTAAAATGGTCACAAAGATGCGTTTGAAAGAGCTTAACAAGGTGTTAGAGTGCATGAGGGAGAAGTCTCCCGTCAAAGCAAAACAAGATTCTGCTGTAGCCAAAAGGAAAGGCAAGGAGCCCATGGATGCTCTAGTAAAGAAGAAAATAATTCTCATCTTGCAGGATGAAGAGGGTAAGGATGAAATGACTCTTTCAGCCTTATGAAACTTGAAGAGTTTTGTCAGCTTTCAAGAGACAAGAGAAGAGCCAGAAGAAGGAGAAAAGGAGAGAGAAGAGACAGAGAAGGAAGATGAAGAACAGAGGAGAACAGAGGAAGAAAGAAGAGAAGAGGGAGAAGAAGAGAGAGACCAGGATCAAGAAGACTCTTTTGAGCCAACCTTGGCTGTATCCTTATCAAGTGACTCTGAGATGGCTAACACTGGAACTGCTGGAGCACATAATGCAGACAAACATCACTCTTAAGTTGAAGCTGCACGAGAAGAAGATTTGTCTACTCCTCCTAAAAACAAACAAACAGGGGGAGCTGTTAAGCAAAAAGGTAGTTCTTCACCTATCTTTACTAGTGATGTGAGTCACTCCACTGCAGATCTAGAGGATTTGTATGCCTCTCATTATCCAGAAGCATCCAATCATAGTCATGGTGGAAAATTTGCTGAGGATCTCTCCATTCTCAAAACTCCTGGAATCAACTTGGCTGGACCTAGTGCTGCAACAGCTCAAACAACAGACTTTTTCGAGATTGCTAGAGATTCTATTGAAAGTCAGGAAACAATAATATGCTTTGGGGTATGAGATGCATGATCTCAAGAATGTTTTCATGGCCACTTCAGTGTCTTTGTATGATCAGTTAAACGCCCTGAAGAATCAAGTGCAGTCTACTATGCATGGTGAAGATTTCCAGTCACTGAAGCAAAGTTTTGCAAGGCTTGAGAAAACAGTGAATTCTATGGGATAGTTCGAGCTTGTTCTCCTTCCAAAATAGCCATGATCCCGATTCTATTTTCAACAACTCTTTTTATTTGTTCTCCACTTTTTGCTGTTGACAAAAAAAGGGGAGAAGTTTGATGCAGATTTGTTTTGACTTTTGGTTTGGACTTTTGACTTTTGGACTTATCTTTTGTTTGGTTGTGATTTGGAATGTTTGATTATTGTTTGATTTGATCTTTTGATACTTACAGTAACTTAGGCCATGATGATTATGGAAAGGATAGTTGCAGGACTAACATGTTTTCTGTGGTTGCTGAATTGTTGCTATCTACATCCTAATATACTTATCTTTTATGAGATATTTTGTTTCACTTAAGTATTGTTTTGCAGGACAAAAGTGTTCAAATTTGTAGGAAAATTTTGTCCCATAAAAAAGGAGGAGATTGTTGGAGAAAATTTCCTTATTTGTTTTGAAGTTAACAAAATATTTCCATTGGTCTAGTTTGAAGACCTGCAGACTCTATCGTCAAAGTCTAAAGACCTCAAGATTTAAGATTTAAAGTCTACCCTCAATGATAGCTTCCAGACCGACGAAGAAAAGATTTATCCAATGAAGAAAACTTATCTAGATGCAAATATATCTTTAAGGATTTGGTTCGTACGGTTGAAGAAGATCTCATGGCTGGAGATAGCATCTCGTGATTAATTATTCTTATTGAAATCAATTTGAATAATTAGATCTGTTGATTGGTGAAGTATACTTGAAAGGTTCTACTTATGGAAACCTAGATCCTGATTGTGTGGGCGAGCAGGATTGGTGGGCTATCATCACATTCCTTGAATAACTCGAGATCTCTCTAATTAATTCTGTCCAACGGGTAGATTGGAAGAACTCCTTTGGAAGGTGCCAACGATTATAATGGCATGGAGGAGTATATAAGGAGGATGCTCAAGTTATTCGAGTGTGTACGTGAAAGAAAAATTCCAAAATCTGAAGCTCTTAGTTCTTTGCTGATTCAATCGCATTAAATACCTGTGAGACTTTAAAGAAGTATAGTAGAGTCTCTACACTGTGGAATCAAGGACGTGACACTGTAAAAATCTCTTTTGGTTCATAGTGAAATCCAGCCAATGGGCTGTCAGTGCGGGAGAGTGGACGTATGCTTGGTCTAAGTCGAACCACTATAAAATTTGCGTTTCAATTCTCTTTCCCTGAACTCTTTACTTTAATTCATAGTCTTATATAATTGTTTACATTCTCATAAAAGTCGAATTAAGTTGTTTAGTCTTGCAAAAACTTCTTAACACCTATTCACCCCCCTCTAGGTGTTCTTACTAACCCTCTCACTGTTTTCCATTGAATGAATTGGGCTTTTCATCGACATGTTTATAGTTCTATTCTCTGAGCTGATCACTCATGAGATAACTAGTCTATTTAGTGAAGCCGTTTAGGGATTTTAAAGCAATAGACTTAAGAATTCAATAAGGAATCGACTATTCAACCGTGCTAGTCTACAAAGGTCATTACAGCATAGTTAAAAATCGATCAAAGATCAGAGATATGTCGATTCGACTGAGATAAGAGATCAAAGTGGGGGTGATTCCACTAGATTGCAAAATTCTCATCGATTGGCACTAAACTGATTTTTCTGTTGTTTTGGTATGTTGTGCTTGTATTTGAAACTTTGAGATTTTCATAATAATTGAGAGTCGCCAATGTGTTGAAGATGTACATTGTGGCTCGAAATAAATTGACCATGGGTCAATTGCACCAAAAAATCCTAAAAGCTACTTTGTAGGTTAGGTCACACTAAAATCACGCCAGATTGAACTTAAATGCGAATTTGAACCCGATTTCAGAAATTGAAAGTTTTGTTATGTCACAAATTATTTTAGAAATGTTGACTCATCCTTCGAAGATTTTTCTGCAAACCGAGATTTTTAGCGAAAATTCAATATAGGACCATTTTCAACCGGAAAATTCAAATGACCATTTTTTATCGCATTTTTGGGATACAAGTTGGTTCTATTGGCGGGGAAAAATGTGAATTGAAGTGTGAACATTTTGTTTGGATTTATGGGGATCGAATTAGGTCCAATTGGAGAGAAATTGAAGTGGGATTGGGGAAAATGGCACCAAATTCGTAGGCCATGGTCTCCATCACTTTTGGACCACTTCATTGGCTTGCTTGGGAAGATTGTGGGCTGCTAAAGGGCCCCTTGATTATAGCCAAGGGCCGGTGGGGCCTCTTTAAGGGACAAAGAGGGTAGAAGGAAGGCTTGGGAAGCCAAAAGGGACCCCCAAGCCTTTTGCTATCCCCTTCTTTTCCAACAGCTTGTTTTCTCCATTTACAGTCCACCTTGAAGCTCCAAAGAACTAGAGAAACTGCCAGCCTTTCCACCCTAGTCGTCGCAAGTCGCATAAAGCCACTAGGACCACCGCGTCGCCGTCACGCCCCACGCGAGCCCGCGCTAGTCTGCCATTTGTCTCGCTTGTTCCATTGCCGTGCCGCTCTTCCTGAGCCTCCTCAGGCCATGTTGAGCTCCCTAGACCGCCGTCCAAGTCGCTGGAGCAGCCGGAGTCACAATCACCCTTGCTTGTCGCTGCAGCCTATTCTACCTGTCCCTTGCCGTTTCCAACCCTGGTTTCAGCCCACTCTATCCTTGGATAGAACCAAGCAGCCCAGCCAACTGTGGGCCTTCGTGGGCCATTTTAGGCTGCTTCCGGTCCTCGCTTGGCTTTGCTGCTCGGACGTTTGTTGCCCGTCTTCGCATTGCTGTCGTCGTAGACTCATCGGATTGCAAAACCGGTGAGTTTACTCACTAAACTCTGCTTAGGTAGTTAATGATGTTTAAGGGTTGATTAGTTTAGGCTAAGCATGGCTTATGTGGTTTGTTAGAATATATTAGCGACTTAAATATTTGTTTGTGCATGTTAAAGGTGGTTAGATCAGCTTAATTAGAGACTAGATAAGTTATATTATTTATCTAGATAGGTTCGGAAATTTTCCAAGCCCATTTTGGTATTTAATTAGCATTTCAGGCCTAAGTTTCTCTTTATGGCATTTAATTGTATTTATTTTATTATTTTGGTATTTATTCAATTATTTATTATTTTTCGGAAATTATACTGGGATAGCCGATGACCAGAATTTTGTGTTGATTACAATGGTATGCTCAGTTTATTTAATTAAGTGTAAATGGTAATTTTAGGTATTTATCCAAAAATTGAGTAATAAATTTAATCAGAAAATACCGGGTGTCGGTTTACAACACCAAAAATGTGTTTATGCGCTATATAATTAGTGGGATTTTCTAAAATAAAGATATTACAATTTTGGCTCAAGCCAACTGTGTACCCACACATGATTATTTTTATAATGTATTTTTAACTTGGTGATTTATCAGCTTGTGTGAGCATTTATCGTCAGCTTGTGAGAGCCTTTTTGCATGTCAACTTGTGAGAGCAATATACTATATTCGCCTATGTGCGTTTGATATGTCAGCTTGAGAGAGCAGTATACTTTATTAGCGTTTGAGACCATATTTCACGTCAGCTTGTGAGAGGAGTATACTATATCGGCATATGAGCTTGATATGTTAGTTTGTGAGAGCAGTATACCTTATCAACTTATGTGAGCTATGATCATTTATCAACTTATGGGAGCACGATTTATATATCGGCTTGGGCATGGTACTATCTATCTATATCAACTTGTGAGAGCTATGACCATATATTTCAGCTTGTGTGAGCAATGGTTGTATCAATTGAATTATATATGGTACTGATTGATAGATAGTACGGATCATTTGATGGTATCGAACTGAATTGATTGACTAAGTGCATTGATGGATTGATGGTTTGAGTTGAATTGAGTTGATTGGTTGAGTATATGAATCGTACTAACTTGCAGAAAGGATCTAAGGCGAGGTAAGTCTTCTATATTGTGTATGACTAGACAGCCTTTAGGCATATTTCCTTCCTAGTATGAGTTTAGGGGGTGAACTTGCTAAGTCATTTTCTCACCCCGTTGTGGGCTCAACATTTTCGGTCCTTAGATAGTGAATCCTCTCGAGCATTTTGGCCGGTCCATGAGGGTTACCGAGGGGGTTTCTAGCTATCTTGATCCCAAAAGTCACTGGGTCTATGAACTTGTAGTGACCACTATCTAGGTTGAAGATGATCCACTTGATAAGGTACCTCATCGATTTAGAGCGTGGTTTCGCTACGGACCCAATGGATTCAGGGTGGGTCCCCTTAGGACTTTTGAAATCCCTGCTGTAGTAGTTGATGCTACTCTAGACGAGGATGCTACTAACCCTCTTAATGGTGTGGTGGAGGACCCGATGCCCCCAGAGCCTGTGGAGACCGAAGAATCGGTGAATGAGTCTAGCAAGCTGGTCTGAGGACAACTTTGTTTTAAGAGTATTGTAAATAAACTAGTCAGTTGTATATAAAGGTTTGGTTTGGTTGTGAAATTGTGGCCCTACTTTTCTATCACATCTTTGTGCTGTCTAGGGATTTATTTATTCGCTTCCGCATGCGCATTAAAATGAATGAGTTGGTGACGTGACCTAAGACGTCGCAATTTAATCGACCACCAAGGGATGGGCACGCACTCGAGGATCGGGGCATGACATCCCGCCCAAAGTGGTATCAGAGCGTGGTTTTGCTACGGACCCAATGGATTCAAGGTGGCCCGTTAGGACTTTTGAAATCCCCATTGTGGTAGTTAATGCTACTCCAGACAAGGATGCAGCTGACCCTCCCGATGTTGTGGTGGAGGACCCAACGCCCTCAGAGCCTGTGGAGACCGAAGAATCAACGAGTGAGTATGGCTAGCTTATCTTAGGACAGCTTTGTTTTGAGAACTAGCCTTTTGGTAGAGCTTTGTCTATAGACTAGTACTGTAAATAAACTAGTCAGTTGTGTATAAAGATTTTGTTTGGTTGTGAAATTGTGGCCCTGCTTTTCTATCTCATCCTCACCCGAAGTGGTATTAGAGTTGGTCGATAGTTGGAGTGACAAGATGCGATAGGTTATGAGATAGTTAGTAGGAATAACATTTATTTCATGCCGGTGCATGTCAGTGATAGCTGTTTGGTAAATTGTTTGTAGGGATCACTTAGCTTCTAATTCTGTGTGGAATTGGAAAGCAGGTTTCTTTAAAGAATCTGCATAATGAGCGATCAGGAGCAGATGACTCCTAGAAAGCATACCATTGGACTTGTTACTTGAGGTAGGACGTCGACGAGGGTCGATACCCGAGGAGGTCGTGGTCGAGTGCTAGCTCAGGCTTGTGCTAGTGGTGTAACACCACCTCTTGTTGGTGCTGGGGTAGCAGCCCCTAGTGATCCCAGGATCGAAAGGATCATGCAGGTGCTTGAAGCAATGGGAGTACTAATGGGGCAGTAGGCCCATAATCAAGCCATTGCCACTACTGTCATCGCTACAGCTGCTGCTACTGCTACTATTGCCACCGCCGCCGTTGCTGTACCTACCGAAGTTCCAGCTAGGAACATAGTTGTGGTAAGGGAGAAACCTATTCATAAGATGGTAGAATAGTTCTTGAAGTTGAACCTACCGAGGTTCACTAGTGCTAGAGATCCCGAGACTGCCTCGCTTTGGATTCAGGACTTGGAGAAGGCATTTGCACTTATGTTGTGTAGTGAGGAAGAAAATGTTGTCCTAGTAGTATACCGGCTGCAGGATAACGCGAATACTTAGTGGAGGGCCACTAGAGGCATAGTATTCCCAGAAGGTGTAGTCTCGGTGTGGAACGCTTTCTTTAGAGCCTTCAACAGTAAATATTTTTTGCGTAGCACCCGAGAACAGAAGATGGAGGAATTTCAGCGCCTCCGCCAAGGGATGATGATCGTGGACCAATATGAGGTCAAGTTTGCAAAACTATCTTAGTATGCTTCAAGACCGGTGGAGGATCCCGAAGATAAAGCTCAGAGGTTTAGGAATGGCCTTCGACTAGAACTGAAGAACCTACTAGTGTTGTTTGATCTGAAGGACTATAATGAAGTGTATAATCGGGCCCAGCCAATAGAAAGAAGCTCGAGTGAGCAAGCCACCTTGTTTGGATCGAGGTTTAGTTCGAATAGAGATGGGAACCGGTATGGGAAGAAGCCTATGATCGGAGAAAGGTTCCATGTTCCGCCCAAAAGGAAGGGTGGAATTAGCAAGTTAGCGCCATATCAGAATGGCGCATGTCACTTTTGCGAAAGGAGACATGGTTCGGCCCCGTGCCATCTTAGGATCGGTGCATGTTATGAGTGTGGCCAATCGGGTCACATGGCCAGAGACTGTACCAGAAGGTCGAGAGGATTTCAACAGTTACCGCCGCCGCCATCGATGGGTCATGATAAAAGGTTTATGCCGCAGATTGCACAATAGGGAGGATAGAACAGGCCCCCAGTGCAAGGACAAGTGTACGCCATCATGAGAGGATAGGCAGAGGACTCACCTGATGTGGTTACAAGTACGGTTTCGCTGAACGACCATGCTGCATATGCTTTATTTGATCTTGGTGCAACTCATTCGTTTATAGCTGAACAACTTGTTAAGCTGATAGGATTGACTCTTGGGTTGTTGGAGTCAGTGGTTAACATATCAACACCGTTAAAGGATAAGGTGTTAGTTGTATTGGGTTGTCCTGGTTGCAAGTTAGTGATTGGTGAGTGAGAGGGGAAGATGGACTTGTTAGTCCTAGCCATGTATGACTTCGATTTGATAATTGGCATGGACTGGCTCACTAAGTAACAAGCTAAGATGGACTGCTATCATAAAGCAATTCAATTTAACTCGTTGTCAAGTGAAAGTTTCTAGTTTATTGGGAGTTGAGGAGGACCCTCGATTTTCTTAATCTCGTCGCTTGAGGCAACCCATTTGTTAGATGGGGGTTATAAAGGTTACCTGGCAAGGAGCTGAAGATCGAAGATATCTCAGTAGTTCATGTGGCATCTGGGTTTTTGTTAGACCTCAAATAAATAACAGCTCGTCACAGGTCGACGAGAGTGTGAACAGACTGTGTCATTGGCACCATTTGCGGACACTATTTCGTCATCGTCATCGTTGATATAGCATTAAGCCATCGTTTCATCACCACCCATCGCTCCGAAACATCAACTTTTGGAGAGAAATTCCCATAAACGGCCATGCACATGTCCGATATTAACCCCGAGCAGCCTTGCCAATTGACCGAGCTGAAGACCCGTAGCATGCAACAGCCATGCAGCCGTGTCTCTCTATTTTCCTTTATGAAGACTTGAAGAACTTGACTTCTTAAAGCCCACGTCCACGCCGTTCTCCTTTGCGGACCGCACCACTTGCATGAAGAAGTCAACCATACAAATCCTTTGACCCCATGAGGCCCACGTATGTGGCCCATACGGATGAAGACCATGGGACCGAAATGCTCATGCACCCGCCGAATGAGGAGTCAACAAAGCAATGAAGAAGTTGACTAAATGCCACGTCCTGCATGCAGCATGCCAGGTGGCGAGCGACAGCAAAGTCAGGGTGAACTAAATAGAGAAGTTGACCGAGGAGAAGCCACGCCGTTCGAGTAGCTGAAAACACGTAGTAAAGGCTTCAAGCTGGCGAGAGAGAAGACCGAATGCAAGCCACGTTTCTCTCTCCCTCTTAGTATGGGATAGGCCAAAGTGGATAATATCTCTGTAAATTAGTCCCTATTGAAACGAGACCCTCCAGTAGATGTGTAGTTTGGGTTCGAACCAGGTGAAAGTTGGTGTGCCTGTAACGATCCGATCCAATGAGGGCGGGTAGTGGACGCCAAGGCCAGAGCGCTTGAGCAAGGAGCGGCTCCTGGCAGGCTTCTAGGATGGCAAAAGGGGCAGGAATGAACCAAACTATGAACTAAACTGGAAGGGCAGCTTTTTTGGGATAATTTTATCAGAGTGGCGCAGCGGAAGCATGGTTAAGCTTGTAGAACTCTTGTTTGTGAAAAAGAAGGACAGGTTGATGTGTTTGTGCATTGATTATAGGCAATTGAATCATGTGACTGTTAAGAGTAAGTGCCCATTACCTAAAATTGATGACCTATTTGACCAACTGCAGCAAGTTCGATCTTTTCTAAAATTTACTTGAGGTCAGGATACTATCAGTTAAGGATCAAGAAAGAAGACATTCTTAATATTGCATTTATGGACCTGATGAATAGAATATTTAAACCCTATTTGGATCAATTTGTGATTGACTTCATTGATAATATCATGATATATTCTAAAGAACCCGAAGAACATGCACAACATCTAAGCGTAGTGCTGCAAACAAAGTTTAAGAAGTGAATTATGGAGTGCGAGTTATGAATTTGAGGATTAAGTTATGATCATTTGAGTTAAGTAGTGACTTCCTATTAAAGGATCTCATTGGAAGTCTTGATGCATTACATGGAGGCATTTAGTATGTATAGATTAATCTTGGAAGTCATGAGTTTGAGTGGTCATATGAGACATGAAATTATTTGTGGTTTATATGTCGAAATAATAGGTTTAATCGATGATGGTCAACTTTTAATTTTTGGTGATGATCTCAGTTTGAAAAGGTTATGTGGAATTAGTGGATATGATCAATTGTGGTTATACTCTTTCCAAGGTGGAATGGTGAAAGTTCAAGTTGTGGATTTGATGAGTGATTAGTCCAAGTGACGATCCTTTAGGGTAAGACATGAGATATACTCGATGGAAACTAGACAAGTTCTTATCTTGGTGGATTGTCGGTCTTTGAATTGAATAAGTCTTGGTGGACTATCGATATTTGAACCGAATGAATGGTGCTATATTTTAGGCTTGAATCTATGTTGCAGTGAAGGCGTAGTGAATGTCTTTGTTGGACTAAACCAGATGAGTTATTAATGATGTCGATCTTCATGGTTCTAGGCTTGAATTGATGGTGACAAAGGTATAGGAATAATTCGGCTAAATGGTGTGTTTGATTGAGCCAAGAGGTGGAATTCTTCAAATTTCAATTTGATTGTTGGTTGCACTTAGGATAGAGTTTGAAATTATGCAAAGGATCAAATTATAGAACCCTTCACTAGTACCACTAATGGAATAGAATGAAGGCGGAGCAACGCAAACCCATAGGACTATTGAGACCATTGGATATATCAAAGTGGAAATGGGATCATGTGACGATGGATTTTGTGCAAGGATTACCAAGGACATCAAGTAGTCATGACTCTATCTGGGTGATAGTAGATCACCTGACTAAGTCTGCCCATTTCCTAGCAGTCCGTGTAGACTATCCGATGGATAAATTCGCTGATATATATGTAAACCAAGTGGTACGCTTACATGGTATTCCTGTAACTATCACGTCGGATCAAGACTCGAGATTTACTTCAAAACCTTTGGCAAAGTCTTCAAACCGCCTTAGGGACTAAAGCTCCAGTTTAGTACCGCTTTTCATCCGCAAACGGACGGACAAACAGAAAGATTGATCCAAACACTAGAGGATGTGTTAAGAGCTTGCATCCTTGTCTTTAAAGGAAGTATTAGCATGACCCTGAACACATACTCGATCATGAAGCCATCAAAGTGGATGAGCAAGTGAAGTACATGGAAGAGCCAATCCAGGTATTGGATCAAAAGGAGCAAATTCTCCGAATGAAGAAAATTCCGCTAGTTAAGACCTTAGGGCAACGCCATGACGTGGAAGAGATTATGTAGGAAAGTGAAAAGGGAATGAGGCAAAGGTACCCTTACCTTTTCAATGAGACATAAGAGACGTCCAATTTCGAGGACGAAATTTTCTAAGGAGGGGAGAATTGGGGCATCCGGGTTTTCGTCAGACCTCGAACAAGTAACAGCTCGTCACGGGTCAATGAGAGTGTCAACAGACTGCATCATTGGCACCATTTGCGGACACTATTTCGTCATTGTCATTGTCGATATAGCATTAGGCCATTGTTTCATCACCACCCATCGCTCCGAAACATCAACTTTCGGAGAGAAATTCCCATGCACGGCCATGCACACCTCCGATATTAACCCCGAGCGGCCTCACCAATTGACCGAGCTAAAGACCCGTAGCATGCAACGGCCATGCAGTCGTGTCTCTCTATTTTCCTTTATGAAGAATTGAAGAACTTGACTTCTTAAAGCCCACGTCCACGCCGTTCTCCTTTGCTGACCGCACCACTTGCATGAAGAAGTCAACCATGCAAATCCTTTGACCCCATGAAGCCCACGTATGTGGCCCATACGGATGAAGACCATGGCAAACCAACATCACAGTGGCTGGGCAATGTCATGGGGCAAGGCCAACCTCACCCAAATTTGGTGAGGTCAAGCCTCACCTAGCCATGGTAAGGTTGACCTCACCGGCCCTCATCTTTGGCTAGTCACTAGCCATCGCTAAGGCCCAAGGACCGGTTAGAGGAGTAAGAAGAAGTTAGGAAAAAAAAAAAAAAAAATTCAAAAAAATTAGAAAAATCTCAGAAAATTATTTAATTTAATTTTTAAAAAAATTTCACGTCACTGAAAAACTTGAGAATAATACCAAACACTTTTCTATTCTTTTTTTATTTTGAGAATAGAAATTTTAAGTTTGTATCAAACATGTTCGTATTCTGAAAAATTCGTTTAGGGAATAAAAATTGGAAAAAATAATTTTTGAATAAAAATTATTTAAACAATATAAACGTTACCAAAATGCACCATAATTTTCATTTACTACACAAAATCTTTTCTATCTTTAACTACGCGTAAGTTTGAAAAGGCATTGACTATAGTGAAAACTTATACAAGCGTAAGTAGTACAAAGTTATCATCTTTTATCATTATATTTGAGCATTTTCTCAAACATGTTCTTATTCTGAAAAATTCGTTTAGGGAATAAAAATTGGAAAAAATAATTTTTGAATAGAAATTATTTAAACAATATAAACGTTACCAAATGCACCATAATTTTCATTTACTACACAAAATCTTTTCTATCTTTAACTACGCGTAAGTTTGAAAAGGCATTGACTATAGTGAAAACTTATACAAGCGTAAGTAGTACAAAGTTATCATCTTTTATCATTATATTTGAGCATTTTCTTTAGAGCCATCTATCGAGAGACGCAATAGGAATAGATCCAGGAAGATTTCTCCAGGGCAAGCTCGGTAAGTATTTGTAAATACTAAATCGTAGTAATCTCTATAATTGATGTACTGCTTTCTGAGTGAAAAATCATATTTGTAAGTACGGCAAGAATTCGTTCTGTCAACATGTGATTCCATCTTCATGATAATATAATCACGGTCCAATATAATACTTGTAGTGGGGGCAAACCGGTTAAAAAACAGAGGACGATAGCTTATCTCAGCTTCCTAGGCACTATAATACTTTATGAGAACATAGTTGAAGGGAATTTTTTGTTAAAGAGAGCTCCTATGGCACTTTTTAATCAACTAAATGAAACGTATTGTAATATTTAATGTATTAACTGTTCTCGTGATATGAACAATTAATATTTTTGCAAACTGAATATTTACTGTGCACGTTTAATAAATACAATAGGAGAACTTGCTAAAAAAAACCCTTTACGTGATTTGAAAAGTCAATCGGGCAAGTTCTTCCACCAAACTTAATAAATACTTGTTTTGAGCACGAATGGGTGCATATACATGGGGAAGCGGTCACATGCTTGAAAAGCCTCAAGCACCCCAATTGCTGGGAAAGAAAGTTGAATATCCTCAAGTCTCACGTTATATAAAAGATGCCTTACAAACTCATTCACAAACACCTCTAAATGACCAACCTTTTTAGTACTCAACGGGGATCCAACTGGATCATTAGAAAATTTGGTCTTATTATTTTTTCAGCAGATGGTGTCCTATGTATAGCTATTGTAACTACCCACCTTTTATTATCCACCTAATCCCTGCAATCCACGGAGAGTCATGTACACGAAGTCACAATGATGAACAGAAACATGGGAACATTTTTCATAGCACAACATGAATTTTCACTTGCATTTTACAGCTTTAAATTACGTTTTTTTCACAATTAATTCACCCTGTCGGTTGTTTTCTTGGATTCTCCATCACCATTAATACAAAGTAAGGAGCGTTTCATGGTCCAACATCGATATGGAGTGAATGAAAGCGTGAGTGAGACGCGTGAGTGAGACATGTGAGTAAGACATTTAATGGAGAAATATCCCGAATGGTACGTTCCCATCAATAAATATCTCCATCTATTGTAGTGAATACACCTAAGATCTCAAGTGATATTTGTCCACGACAACAATGCAACATTAGCTAAAGATCTTAGAAATTGTATCATTCCTGTATGCAATGTTGAGAAAACATTCCCTAAGTGATTTTGATGATTGACAAAACTTAGAAAAACTTTGTTTCTAACAAAAAGTGTTTTCAAATGAAAAGTCCGATGAAATGGGATCAGACAAGATTAATCAGAATCAAAATCGTGGTTTACTCTTCTTTCCTTACATACTTTGACAAACGGTTAGGAAGGAATCATTTACACTCGTGCAATGGCTAGTGGCGATTGGTTGGATTCCTTGTCATTTTTATAAGAAGTTTTAAAAGGAAAATCTTCCTAATATTTATTGGAGATTCAATCTTCCTGGAATTTCTTATTAGAGGCAAAACATTTTTTCTATTCGTAAACACTCAACTTTTGGAAAGCCGAACTACTATATGGGCAGTAGAAAATGGGAAGCCTCACCCTCGACGATCCTGAGACAATTAGATCTTCTCAACCAGATCCAAGACCAACAAGTAGATTGGCTAGATGATCATTCTAGATATATGTCCAATGGTAAGCTTAGACGAGGAGGAGTATAAGAGGAGATTTCAAAGCTAAAGGGATGAAATTAGCATTCATGAGAACTGAAGCTTTTAATCCCAAAGTTTGAAGAGTGTTTTGTGATCTTATACATTTGCCTTTGATGAGCCATAGTGTGTAAACTTTTTAGAGGCTGAGAGTGTGAGGATTTTTTTACACAAACTTGAGTGCTCGAGGCTCAAAACTTGTAACATCTGATAGGTTTTTCTACTGGGTTCCAAACAATAGGTTGTAGCACGAGAGAGTGGAGGTAGGCTTACAAAAGCTGAACCGTTATAATCTTGAGTGTGCAATTCTCTATTCTTTACTCTTTTATTTATTGTGGTAAAATTGTGTACCGGTAAGATCTGACCATTTCATCAGAAGTTGTCTCATTGCAATATTTGTTTAAATTCTTTCATTTCCACACAATCACCTATTCACCTTATCTAGGTGATAGATCTAGCTATATCAATTGGTATCAGAGCATGATCACTCTAAATTGAAGTGTTTTATTACTTCTGGGTTAACTATTTTTCGATGGCTAGTAATATTGCACTGGGTTTGATGGAAGGTTAGAGTGATACAAGGCCTCCATACTTCAATAGAAAATATTACAACATTTGGAAGAACAAGATGAAATCATTCATCAGATCCAAGGATCCCTTGGTGTGGGATGTTGTTCTAAGGGGCATAAAACCTAAACCTCCCTCGACCAAAGAAGAAGGCGAAAAACTAGAAACTTCAGTCTTATTTGATGCGAACATTGTCAAAAGAGAAGCACTAGATGCTAAAGCCATTTATTCATTATACTGCGCATTATCTCCATCTGAATATAATCGAATTTCCTCTTGTGAATCAGCAAAAGAAATTTGGGATAGATTGCAGGTAACGTACGAAGAAACTAATAGGGTTAAGGGGACGAAAATAAACATTATTCTCCAACAATACGAAACTTTCAAAATGAAACATAAAGAATCCATAACAGATATGTTTAGTAGATTTACTGACATTGTCAATGAATTATCGTATCAAGGGCAATCGATATCAAACCCAATGAAGGTGAACAAGATTCTTTGAGGATTGTTAAATGAGTGGAACAACATCAAAATATCCATCCGAGCGACTCAAAGGATATTGCCTCTTTCTATGGATGAACTAGTGTGAACACTCCAATCTTATGAAAAAAAATGTCTGAACGAGGAAGACATCGAAGGTAAGAAAGCAATAGCTTTAAAATCTAATCTTGACTCTGATGATTTAAATTCAGAAGAAGATGACTAGGACGATGAGGAGATTGCACTTATGATGAAAAAGTTTCAAAAAATGGCCAAAAAAGGAGGGAAGTTTAAAGGAAATAAATCCTTCAAATCATTTGAGCAAAAGAGAAGCTTCAACGACAAAGAGGAAAATAAAGATTTTTTCTGCTTCGAATGTAAGAAGCAAGAACACAAAAAACCGAATTGCCCTCTTCTGAAGAAAAGAAAGAAGAAGTATGAAAAGACAAAGAAAACACTAAAGGGCAAAATGTGGAGCGACATTGAGTGTGAAGAAAGCAATGAAGAATATACTAATATATGTCTTATGGCAAAATTTGAATCGAAAGAAGAATTTGAGGTAAGTAATTTCGATATTCCAGTTGAAGTATCTAATTATATAGAAGAATTGCTACTCTAGCACATCTGACACTTGCAACCTATCCGGCGATATCTATCTTTATATCGGTCTACCAATCGAGCTGATGTTGATTCTGACCTATTTAGTACTGCCTGGTCGAATATTGCAACTACTATAGTGAATTCCTGATAAAGTCTCTTCCCTGAGTGCTACATCGTCAAGTACACCCAATCACTCTCGGAACTTAAGTGTTCCATCCTCAGAATTTTGAAAGTCAGTCTCTTCGTTATCAATATCCTTTTATAGGATCTTCTGAACATTCTGGTCCGTCAACTGAAGCATCTAATTCTAACTTGAATATACGGTTCAATTCTGAGGGTGGCCATAAAATTCAAAAGGTGGCCGACCTCAAATTTGAAAATCGAATTTCGAACTTTTTCAAGTACGGTCCATACTTTAACCAGCGTATGCACAATTGAAGACTCTTGACTCAACACCTCAGTGATTTCTTTCGTTCTTCCATGGTGATACCAGATATCACCATCCCAGTCCTTCAAAAGTTCTAATTCATAGAGCGATCTCACATTCAATTCCTTCTAAGAGAATAAATACTGGAGACTTTGTTGGACAGTGAGGATCTAGAATCTTTCTTCACACAACTAACATCTCCAAGTCTTCAGTACAAAAATTAATGCTGCGAGTTCCAAATCATGTGTCGGGTAATTCAACTCAAGAGGTCTCAACTAGTGGGATGCGTATGCAACAATCCTACCATGTTGCATCAATACGTAATCCAGTCTTCTAAACGACGCATCACTATTGATCTCATGTTCTCTAGGACCATATGGAATGATCAGCATTAGTGCAGTAACCAGCTCCTGCTTAAGTTCTTGGAAATTATTCTTGCGCTTGTCTATTCATATGAATTTCTCTTCTTTCTTCAGGTGTTGAGTCAACGGCGACACTGATGCTGAAAATCCTTCCACAAATCCTCAGTAGTTTTCTGTCCAATCCATAAGGCTTCTGATCTCTGATACTATTGTTGGTCTTGGTCCACTAATAACTGTTTTGATCTCAGTCGGGTCCATGAAGATTCCTTCACTTGAAATCAAGTAGCTTAGGAAAACAACACGAGTAAGCTAAACCTCGCATTTGCTAAACTTAGCATCCTCAGTAGATTTGAAGTACTATTTCAAATGACTCTCATACTCCTCAGCACTCCTCGAACACATCTGAATATCATTGATGAACATGATCATGAACTGATCTCAGTATTCCTTGAACACTCGATTTGCCAAACCCATGACAGTAGCTGGAGCATTTGTCAAACCCGATGGCATTACTATATTTTCACAAAGGCCATATCGAGTACGAAACGTTGTCTTTGGTATAACCTCTTTTCTGATTCTCAACTAATGATAACCTATTCTCAAGTCGATCTTTGAAAGTATTGACACTCTTTGCAATTGGTTACACAATTCGCTGATCTTTGGCCATGAACACTTGTTCTTGTTCGTCACCTGTTTGAGTTGACGATAGCCGATGCATAGATACAATGAACCATCTTCCTTTCTCACAAAGGAAACCGATGCTCTCTAAAGTGATGCAATGGTACGAGGAAATTCGTTATCCTGTACTTCTTGCATCTGCACCATCAGTTCTTTCAACTTAGAGAACGACGTCTGATAAGAAGCCTTAGAGAGTGGCTCTATTCCAAGTGCTAATTCATTCACAAATTCTATCTCATTCTTTGATGATCGGCTTGACAATTCCTGTGGAAATACATCTAGAAATTCTTGGACTGCTGAGATGTCCTCAATTTTTAGTTCTACAATTTGTCTCATCTATAACAACCACCATGTACCCTTGGCAACCTCCGTCTAACAAATGGGTTGTCTTCAACAGACAAGATTAATGAAATCGAGGGTCCTTCTCGACTCCCAATACACTCGGCACTTCCACACACTAATGGACTAAGCTGGATTACTCCATGACCATAATTCATTACCACAAGATACTCCATGAGCCCACTCTATTCATGTGGCGTCAGAGTTACACCTCAGCAACTAGTCAAGCACAATTATAGCTAGTGATTCCCCTTTCCTCCACTTCATGTCAACAAACTGAAATTCTACAAACTTAGCACAAAACTCTGCTGCGCTACTTTAATAAAATCACCCCAAAACATTCTTTCTCTAAACGGTGAATGGTTGGTTCAATTCCTGTCCCTTTCGCCATTTAGTGGCGTCCTATATGTGGTAATGGTGTCTATGCTCCCTTGGACCTACATGAATGCCCCTCACTTAATGGCCGTGCTGGCCACATCTATATCACGTTCTCGTTATACCAGGACACTAGATCGATCCGTACTTCTTTCTACAAACTTTGCACATAACTGGTGAGTCCTCTATCTCTTGTCGGATGACAGCATGCACTATTACTTGCACCAGGGTCTGTCCCAAATACCCCATGGTGTGTTCTACGTGCATTCCCGCTGATCTATCCCATCGACCTTCGAGGATCTTTTTCTGACTAGGTAACCCTGTTGGTCATGCTCAGAACAAACAATCGTCTTAACAGGACACGGGGCTAATCCATGTCAGCTTCCATCAGCATGACACATTTCATTATGATTCATTGCTAACTTGTCCATCCCATATTTCTAGCTGGACGGAATAGGATACTTTTCTCTGATCATAGGCTCCTTCCCAAACTGGTTTCCATCTCTACTGAATCGGAACCTCAACTCGGATGCAATGGCTTCTTCTTAGATCATATTTCCATGGTGGACCTTGGTAGGTGTGGCAACAACAAAGGTTACAGCACTGGTGGCGGCAATGACAGTGGCAACAACGGTGGCTCGATCCTGAGCTTGATGGCTCAACCAATTCCAAGGAACACTAGTGCTTGAACGATCTTATCGAATCTAGGATCGTGCGGTGCTACTACACTCTCAGTACCGACCTACAGCGGTACTCTTACACTCGCACTAGCTTGAGCCGGCACTCTGCCACAATGACCTCGGGCATCGATCCTTATTGGCGTTCTACCCCGAGTCATAAAGGCTACTAACCTCTTACTAGGAGTTCTCAGTTCCCGATCACTCATACTACAAGATCTTTATAGAAACTTGTTTTCTAATTCCAATATCATATTAGAATTTGAGTGACCCACAAACAAGCTACCAATCAGCTATCATTTACATGCACCAGCATGAAATAAATGCCAATCCTACTAATTATCCCATGACTCATCGCACCTTATCATTCCAACTATCAACCCACTCTAATACCACTTAAATGGGGATGTCATGCTCCGATCCTCCGAGCACATGCCCATCCCTCACCGGTCGATTAATAGCGATGTCCCAAGACGCATCGCCGACCCATTCTTTTTAATACGCATGCGGAAGTATATAAATAATCCACAGACAATAAAACAATGGGATAGAAAAGTAGGGCCATAAATCTCGAACTCGAAGAACAATCACACTTATATACATTGCAAACTAGTGCAAATATATACAATGTGAACTACCAAGTCATGTCCTACTCAAACCAGCTCAAAAACAAGGTCTACAAGCAGGGTTGGGGGTTTCACAAACTACGGGTCCCTGTTCTCCTCTTCATCATCATCCACACTCCAACTGGAGCCCTCAGTAGACTGTACCGAACATCCGAGATCTTCAAAATCCAGGTCTACCGCATCTACGATTAAGCTTTGAGGAGGATCTGTGGTGCCCTTTCGAAAAACGACCTACATAACACACAGGGGAATCTTAGACTCCAGTATGGGACTCTCTCTCTAGCCATCCTGAGCCTAACGGTACCACGATCTGTATCGGTGGGGCACCTTGTGGGTGAGACCCGTATTGACCCAAACTACAGACTTAACTAGCTCATAGGTCTAGCCCCTCATGCAACGAAAAGTAAGAGGTCTACTCTGTAATCTTCTTAGGCCATCCCAAAAACTCAAGAGCGGCCATCTAAGGAACTGAAATTGTTATACAATAAGCAGTGAGACGGTATCTCAGCAAGTTCTACCCCTTAAGACTCGATTAGGAAAAAAATACACCCTAAGGGCTGCCTAAACACAATCATAGGTCGGGGGACTTACTATGGCCTCAATTTTCTTCTTGCAAGTCGATACCATTTAATATATCATTGAATCATAACAACAATCAAATCGCTCAATCAAATCGAATCATCGATCAATCGACTCAGTCGATTCTATGTCATCGGACCATCACTTGGTCAAAACAACACTATCTATGAGTCTGATCAAAATCCAAGACTACTCACCTTACATGATATATACATAGTGGCTTGCCCCAAAGGCTAATAAATAGCATATTGTTCATTCTCTAAGATGACATATTGAGTCACTAAGCCAGTATTGCATACCATTCCTTCTCTAAGATGACGTATAGAGTCATCGAGCCAGTATCTTATATCGTCCTTTCTCCAAGAAGACATATCGAGTCACTGAGTCAATATAGCATATCGTCCTATCTCCAAGATGACATATAGAGTCACCGAGCTGATATTGTATAACGTCATTTCTCCAAGATGACCTATAGAGTCACTGAGCTATTATTGTATAACGTTCTTTCTTCAAGATGACCTATAGAGTTACCGAGCCGTTATTGTATAACTTTCTTTCTCCAAGACGACCTATAGAGTCATTGAGCCGTTATAATGTACCATTCCGATGGTACAATTAACTTACCATTTTTATCATTCCCGATAAAATATGCGTGTGTGGATACACGGCTGGCCTTAGCCAAAATACAAGGTTTTCACTTTTGAACCTCATACTATTTTTAGCAGTCCCAAAATAGATTTTTGGCACCGTAGACTGACTCTCGGTAATTTTTCAATCAATTACCAAAATTAAACCAATTTAGGAATAAAATCATAAAATCACAATCAAGCTAAATTAGCACAAATTAAAGCTCAAATAAATAAACAGATTGCACTACAATAACTAGCATAAAATTCTGGTCATTAGCTATCCCGGTCTAATTTCCGGAAAATAATTAATTAATTAATTAATTATGAAAAATATTAAATAAATGCAAATAAATCCAACTTAGGCCCGTAATGCCTAATTGGATGCCGAAACAGACCCGGAAAAATTCCAAGGTTCGTTAAATAAATACTAGCACGTGTTTGCTCGCTAATTGCACTAACTATCCACCTAACATGCATCGGCAATTAATTAAATTCACTAATCCAATCTAATCTAACCACATAATTCATCTTAGCTTAAACTAATCAACCCATAAGCATAATTAACCTACTAAGCGAGGATTAGTGAGTTAAACTCACTTAATTAAAGATTTGCTCAGAACAAATTGATGGGGACACGACGAGGATCGACAAGTTCCAAAATGGCGACGCCAACGGTGTACGGATCGGGCCCAAAAAATGGCCCACAAGCTCGTTGCTCAAGCCGAGAAAATCAGCACAAAATCTGCTGGTTTCGGTCTTGAATTTCGAAGGGCTGGACGAGCGGGCCGCGGCAACAATTGAGGAAAAATTGGGGGAGGCTGAAACGCGTGGACGACATGCGGCAAAGTAGCTTCGGTCTTCGATCTTCGTTGGGCTGTGGGCTGAAAAAAAGAGGGCCAGCGAAAAAGGGAGTAGGATGAAGAAATGAAGCCGCACGGTCAACCCTTGGGATTTCAATGGAGCTGAAGTTGACTGGCTTGGTTGCTTCGCTAGCTTCAATTCGGTGGGGAGCAGGGTTTAGTGGAGATGTAGCGTCGACGTGGAGAGGAAGCGGATGGTGGCAAAGGAGCAGGGGCAATCAACGTTGGTGAAGAACGTGGCTGCAAGGGTGAAGACCGAGAGGTAGTGGAGCAGTAGGCGGTGAAAACCTGGACCGAAACTGCAGCAGGGGAGAGAAATTGATGGAGGTTGCTTCAGATGTGGCTGTCAAAGAGCAAACGGGCAGAAGGGAAAAACTAAAATGAATAAGCAGGAGCCATCGATTCTTCAGCTGAGATGAGTGGCGCACGAAGAAGGCGCAACTGGACAATCTTGCTAGAGAAGCCATGGATGGGGGCCAAAAGTCAAGGTATCATCCATTCCATTAAAAGCTTGTCCCCCATAATACTTGTTGACACCTAAATTTTACAATTTTATTTAGGACTTAATCATGTATAAAATTAGGAATTAGTCGCTAAAAAAAGAAAAGAAAACAAAAACAAACAAAAAAAGAGAAAAAAGAAAACGTGGAAGGGGTCGGGCCAGATCTTGCCTTGGCCCAGCCCATGCCGCCTTCTCCCTCTTCCTCTTCGTGCGTGAAACCTTAGAAAGAGGAGGAGAGGAAAAATGGAGGCAAATGGGGGAGCTCAAGAAGGGGCAGAGAGAGAGAGTAGGAGCGAGGGAAAGAGAGAGGGAGCCGGAGAAGACTCGTCGTCGCCGTTCCCACCACCACTGCTACCCAACCAACCGCGACCGCCGTTGTCTCCCCGGAACCCAGATTTGGAGCAAAGGCGCCCATGTCAAGAAGCAACGCAGTAGAGAGGAAGAGAGAGAAGGAACGGTGGGGAGGAGGGCAGCAGCGGCGTTGCCTGACGCCTTCCGACGCTGCCCTCCTCCCCTCCGAGCCGCTATCCTCCTTGCCACCTTAACTCGATGCCAAGTCGAGCCACCGCTGCTCCGCCTACAACCCAACATCGTCGCTCCATGCTCGTCTGCTGACCCATGATGACCACCAGGCATTTTTGCCTGGCCCTGACGAGTTGCTGCTATTTGCCGCCTCTGCTCACCACCGTTGCTACCGTCGACCTTGCAACCTGATGCCTCCACCCGCGACGCCGCCTCTGCTCCGGCCCTATCCGTGACCCAGCACCGACACCCATCGCTTCAGCTGAACCGCTAACCACTACCACTCTGCCAGTCGTTCGACGACCGCCCAGCTCCGCCTCGCCAGCAACCTTGCAGTATTGCTGCTCTACCTTCACAGCGCCCTGAAGCCCGCGACCTGCTTCGCCTCCGCCTCACCTCCACCTGCGGCCGCGATGATCGCCACACCAGCAACTGAGCCTTCGTCCTCCGTGCCGGCTGCTCCTGTTTCCACTCTGCTGGTCTCCATCCACCACCTCACATGCGAGCTTTCGTCACCGTAGCACCAGTCCAACCCCGTTGCAGCACCGGCCCGTTGCCGTTGCCATTCGCCATGCCACCGCCGCCGTCCACCCGCCATCACCGTAATTAGCACCGCCAAGAAACCCTAGGGAGAGGAGGTACGAGTTGGGTCGCGGCCACCGAACCGGGTAGGGTTTGATCCATCCGAGCTAGGCCTACGTGTGTGGGCTGATTTCTCTCTAAGTTGAAGCAAGGTCATTGGGCTGATTTATTATTAGATATTTTTGTGTTGGGTTAGGCTTAATTTATTTAGGTTTTTTTTTTCATGGACTGAATTTTTAAGCTGGACTGGGCTCGTAGTTCAGGCCTAGTCCTGCTAGGGCTTGACAAGTTGACCGGCCCATCCTCGAGTGGGTCGGACCTGGGCGGGTAGAATTAAAAAAATTAAAAATTATTTTTTCAAAAATATTTTTTAAAAAAAATTTAAAAAAATAATAAAATTTTGAAAATCCAAAAAATGTAGGTTTTGATTAGCAATGGCCTTGTATTGCCTTTATAGTGTAATTAGGCCTTTAATTTCTCGTATATTGATTATATTGCATGTTTAATTTACCTATTTAACTATGTTTGTAATTGCTTAATGGCATGTGTTAATTTTACTGCAATTAGGATCTTGATAGCTATGGTTGTTACTTTAATAATTGCGCACCCGCATGATCACCTCGCATGTTAGTGGATAGGTATAAAATCAACTCAGCTTGCCAAAAATCATTTTGTTAAAATGAACAAGAATAGGTACCGAAAGGGCAATACCCCTAAACCTGTTCCTCCCCCTAAGGGTAGGGTGCGATAGCTTGGCGACTCCACTGGAGACTTGGTTTTAAACCTTAGAGGATTTAGGCCAAAATTAATCTTGTTCAAAAATATTTTTGTTTGGCAGCAAGGATTCCAAGTACGTCCCTAGCATTAAAGATGTTAAATGTTTTTGCAGAATGGGAGGTATAAGGGGAAGTATTTGCTCACCTTTGTCTTGTAGTGAGGCGTAGGAATGTATGGTTTATTTTTTATGTATGAAGTCCTAATTGCATATAAATTGTCATGCCTATGTCCCCTGCATTGCACAACATTATAGCACACACTACCTGCCGCTGGACCTAGGCCGCATAGGATCGCTTAGGATGGTGTTGAGATGGATACCACTCCGAGTACAACCATGTAGTACGAATCGCCCATTTCAACCCCGAAATTTCTTTCTTCATGTCAAAGGTACCCACCCCGGTCTACAAGCATGTGATACCAGTCGATTCTTTGACAAAGCCGGAGCCATGGGTAACACAACCTAACCACAACCTTGTTGGTTCAGTCTCGTGATCCTATGGCATCATTTTGAGCCGTACAGAGTAGAAATCAAACCACATCTCAAGTGCATGTATATGTAAAAAAAAAAAAAGAAGAGACAAAGGTCGGCACCCATTGTAAGTGTCATTTTCCTTTTTATTTGCTCATTTTGTATTGCATTTTCATCTTGAAATTCGCGGAAATCAATTGAATGCCCTCGGTGATGTAAGCTTATGATTGAAAAATTGGCAATCACTTTTGACAAGTGAACATTTGAATGCAAGTTCTAAACATTTTGATTTGGCCCTGTTGAACACCTGATTTTATTTAAATTCTAGTTATGGGCTCAAAATCACATTTTTTTTTATTTTTAAAAAGCCAAAAAAAAGGGCTCACAAGTTACAATTATATATTGGGGCACAAAAATTGAGATTGCATTTTTGATCAAACTCTTTCCTTCTCACATTTTGGGATTGAAATGCAAAGCACATTTTGTATAGATTTCTCAAAATAGAAGTCACTTCATTTTTTGCAAGACTAAAATCATAAAATCAATCTCTTCAAAAAAATATATATATATATATCGATGCCACTTTAGCATACGGAACTTTTTGAATAAAAGTGGACAATCGATTGATGGTCGTGGATTGATTATTTAAATGATGTCTTCTTTTATGATAAAATCTTGGTGAAATACGAAGATCCCATAGTAAGGATTATGGGGCATGTACTGTCGCCTCGATTTTGTTGTAAGAAGCAACCTCATTGATCACGTACTAACATTGTCGTCTTCTTGCAGGTTATGCATGGTTCTCCTTGACATTCTCATGGTGACCACATAAAGAAGTGAATTATAGAGTTAGGACAGGAGTTGATTTTTATTTTCATCTGTGCAAGAGTTTCTTCTATTTTATAGTTGTCTTTATTCTTGCTAAGAACCATGTTTTCCGTTTTGGGTTTTGATTGTGAATCCAATTGATGCTTTTGTAAATCACGCGACTCATTTTTTTATGATGGAATTCAACTTCATGAAAATCATCCCTTAAAAAAAAAAAAAAAACGAATTCATAAGTGTTTCAAGTGAATCTTTACGTTTACCTTCCAAAATGAATTTCAAGAAAGCTTTGCTTAAGGCTCTCTCTTTACAAAATTGCTTTCTTCAATAGGATGATGAGTTTATTTGAGATCGACATTTGCTCATTCTAAAAGATAAAAATGTAGGCACATGGAACTTGAGGAGTAAGCATGCACCGAGGATGCCTCACCGCCAATTTTCCATAGAGGCGGAACGAAGTTGAATTCCATTCTGGGAAGTTTTGTTATTCGCAAATGCCTTAGGTGCCAAAATAGCCCATCGATCTCGTTCACTTTGCATGATGAGACAAATGAAGGGAGTTGCCAAGCATCCAAAAGGACGAATTTTAATGGAGAGTAAACTCTATCGATTCCAATTATTCATTTCTAATACCGTTTCTAACATGACTTTCTTTTCATTGTCAATGAGACTTCAAGAGTACCAAGTTTTGTAATGTTCCAACAAATGCGATGGAGCATTATTGAGTCTTGTTCATCTTAAACAAAGAAAGATTCAAATGAAACAGAGGGGCAATATTATTTATTCCTCCATGAGAGATACCTTGGGATGTTGATCGCTCGACTTTGATAAGGATGTATCTTGTTCCTAAACTTGATTCCCTTCAGCATAAAAAATGATATGTCATTTTCTTTGATACAAGACAGACTTGAACGGAACAAAGGTTTGTCATATAAAGAGTGGGAGAACAACATTTGACTTAGAGAAAAATCTCTCATTCACCCGTTAATGAAGTGTGCTGGAACAACATTGTCAAATTCATCAAAAAGGATGTATCGTTCCTCAGTCGAACCTAACTAAGTATAAAGATAACTCATTTCATCTCCCCTTCTTACAGGGTGATAAATTAAAAAGTTGCACCTTGACCGTAGAAGCTGCGCCTTCTACCAAGGAATCAGGAAAACGTCAAACACTTAAAGGTGAATGTAAGGGAAGGGTATTGTCCAGTTGCCAAGTATCTATGAAGGTGAATCCAAGAGATGTTAGCACCCAAAGAATGAAAGCAAATGAAGGGTAATAATGTATCGTTTCCAACATTTCAATCCCTAAAGATTTTTGCACTAACATATTCTTTTACATTCTTTACAGGGTTATTGAGTCACCATGCTGCAGGTAAGTACCCTTCTTCTCATTTCTTTTTTCTTTAAAAAAAGGAAGAAAAAAAAACAGAGAATTTCCATCATAAAAAAGAACCTTTGGCGCTTTCTTAGAGACAAGCACAAAAATTTATAATTGAAAAAAAAATTCTACAAGTTTTTTTAGCATCCTTTTTATCTCAAAATTGTTTTCTCGTTTTGTGGATTATTCACTTTGAATCAAACTTCCCTATGGAGATTAATCTACTCAGACAATCTAAGCAGAGTGAAATAGAGATGTTAATCATGCCAAGCAGAGGATACTTAGGATGAGAAAAGGCAAGCCATTTTCAAACACATCATTCAAACACTTTTGAGAGTTGAATAAAAAAACAACATTCTCTTAGGATGAATGATTCATTCGCATTGAGCGCAAAGATCGAAATGATAAGGCGTTTCCTTCATCAATCCCAAGCATTGTATTAATCTCTTGCTATCCCTTTGGGCCCAAAAAAAAAAAAAAGATGATACTTCAAAGTACCCTTGTCGAGAACGACCCTACATTGGGGCAGCATAGGGGGTTATGATCATGTTGTAGAGTGAAAGATTGATAAAGATTTTATTACTTTCACTTGCATAAATTTTCTAGTGATAGCTTCAAAGGAATTCTCATTAGAGCTTGACTCATCCCAAGGTGAAGAAGAGTATTTCATTCTCTACCCAAACATTGATACCCATTGCTTTAACCAATTTGGGCCTGATTATTCATTTCTGAACCTCAGCGGTGATCATCTCCCTTCACTGGGCCAAGTCATAAGAATTGACCAAATACAATTGACAGTCATGAGAAAATGTGAAAAGCATCTCGAAAGTCATAAGAGCTACAAAAGTTCAAAGAGCAAAAAGTTTGACAAACTAGGGGGCATGAAAAAACAGTGTGCTTGATAAAAGCAAAGCCAATGCCCATTAAAAAAAAATGAAAAGCCAAAAAGCTGCATCTTATGTGGAAGAAAAAATTATCAAAGTCCAAGTACCTGCGCAAAAAAAAATTCATCGTAGGAGCAAAGGACATTAGAGAAAGGAGCAAAGCTCCCATGCATAAATGATTAGTCAAGGGACTTTTGAGATGTGCTATGTTTCAAAAGCCAAATGCTTTCGAAAGGTCGAGTGACCCGGTCACGATGCCATGATAATTGTCGACTCTTAAAAACCCTCTTGAAAATTTTAAGCCTTTCAAGCCTCTCCTAAGCCAACATTACAACCCCCTTCTAAAGTCTCTTCTGATTGGGATGGTTTGAGTGAAAATGAGAATGCCACAAAGAAAGCTATCACTTGAAGGAGTGGAGGTAATTTTATCTTGTCTTATCTTCAAAGTTCTTGACTTGTAAACCCAATGAAGATAATGATCATTGTTCCTTTATTAGCCTCAAAGCAATAATTCCTTTGTGTAAGCCCTAACCGAGCCTATATTGCGGTCTTTTCAAAAGATTTTTTTGATCGATCAGATTGTGCTCATAACAAATGTTTCTGAAAGCCTTTGAGACAGGTTATGTGAATACCCTCGGCAATCAATTACTTCCCACGTGAATGGATGGGATCAAGTAGCCATTTTATCGAGAGTGTGTGAGAAACCCTTTCTGACTAAGAAGCTCTAGCTTAGCATGCTTAATGAGCATTTTTCATGAGTCGTAGTTGTTCTGATAAGAACTTGACACCCGGAGAATTTGATGATTAATGATACATTCTCGAACAAGATGACATTTTTGCACCACATGATGTTGATTGACATCAAATGTTTTTTAAAAGCAGTCGGACTTAACTTGATTAGCTTGTTCAATTAATGCTGCAATATTGCTAATGCATCTCTTGATGACGTCACTAATAACATTTGCTCAAGTTGAGTTTGACAGGGTTCCCTAGTGAAGCCATGCATTTTTTCAAGAGGTTATCGAGTGCTTCCCTAAAAACCAAAGGTTCATGAGTCTATCCTTAAACCACACGGCTTGTGGTTTCATCCGTAAACCATGTTTGTTCGCTCCTAGTCGAAACCTGTTCCTACATCGTGAGACTATCATACCCGGTCGAAACCCATTCATACACGGTGAGACTATCATACCCCCGTTCATACACGGTGAGACTATCATACCCGTTCGTACACGGTGAGACCTTCCTTCCAGTCGAAACCCATTCGTAGACAGTGAGACTATCATACTCAGTTGAAACCCATTCGTACATGGTGAGACCTCCCTCCTAATCGAAACACGTTTGTACACGGTGAAACTATCATACCCGGTCGAAACCCGTTCGTACACTGTGAGACTATCATACTCGATGGAAATGCATTTGTACATGGTGAGACTATCATACCCGGTCGAAATCCGTTCGTACATGGTGAGACCTTCATTCCAGTTGAAACCCGTTCGTATACGGTGAGACTATCATACCTGGTCGAAACCCGTTCGTACAGGGTGAGACCTTCCTCCCAGTCGAAACTCGTTCGAACACAGTGGACTATCATACCCGGTCGAAACCCATTCGTACATGGTGAGACATTCCTTCCTATCAAAACCCGTTCATAGACGGTGAGACTATCATACCTGGTCAAAACTCGTTATTACATGATGAGACCTCTTTTTTTGTTCTTCTTATGACACGGAGTGCTTCTGTAGCCCGAGGTCTTTCCTTCTTCTTATGACACGGCGTGCTTCGGTAGCTCGGGGTCTTTCCTTCTTCTTATGACACGGCGTGCTTCGGTAGCCCGGGGTCTTTCCTTCTTCTTATGACACGGCTTGCTTCGGTAGCCCGGGGTCTTTCCTTCTTCTTATGACACAGCGTGCTTCTATAGCCCGGGGTCTTTTTCTTATGCCATGGCGTGCTTCTGTAGCTCGAGGTCTTCTTTTTTATGACACGGTGTGCTTCTGTAGCTCGAGGTCTTCTTTTTATGACATGAAAAGCTTTGTAGCCCGGAGTCATTCTTCTTCTTATGACACGAAGGGTTTTGTAGCCTGGAGTTCTTCTTCTTATGACACAAAGAGCTTTGTAGCCCGAAGTCCTTCTTCTTATGACACAAAGAGCTTTATAGCCCGGAGAGCTTTGTAGCCCGGAGTCCTTCTTCTTCTTATGACGCGGAGAGCTTTGTAGCCCTGAGAGCTTTTGTAACCCGAAGAGCTTTGTAGCTTGGAGTCCTTCTTCCTATGACATGGAAAGCTTTGTAGCCCAGAGTCCTTCCTATGACACGGAGAGCTTTGTAGCCTGAAGAGCTTTGTAGCCCGGAGTCCTTCTTCATATGACACGTTGTGCTTTTGTAGCCCGGAGTCTTTCTTCCTCTTATTGACAAGACGCGCTTCCATAGTTATAAGTTCTTTCTGTTAACTTGATACATGCCTATGCACCTAGGGCCTCTCTATCGCCAAAATAATTCAAGTGTCTTTTATCTTTTAATGGAACCTCTTCGAGCTCCCATTCAAAGAGGGGTAGCTGTTGACACCTAAGTTTTACAATTTTATTTAGGACTTAATCATGTACAAAATTAGAAATTTGTCGCTAAAAAAAAAAAAAACAAAAAAAAAAAAAAAAAAAAAGAAAAAAAAAAACATGGTAAGGGGCCGGGTCAGATCTTGCCTTGGCCCGACCCATGCCGCCTTCTCCCTCTTCCTCTTTATGTGTGAAACCCTAGCATGAGGGCAGGAAAAACGGAGGCAAATGGGGGAGCTTAAGAAGGGGGCAAAGAGAGCAGGAGTGAAGGAGAGAGAGAGGGAGTTGGAGAAGACTCGTCATCACCGTTCCCATCACCACTGCGCCCAACCAACCACGACCGCCATTGTCTCCCCGGAACCCATATCTAGAGCAAAGGCGTTGGCGTTAAGAAGCAAAGTAGTAGAGAGGAAGAGAGAGAAGGAACGAAGGGGAGGAGGGCAGCAGCGGCGCTGCCCAACGCCCTCCTCGCTGCTGTCCTCCTCACCGCATCAACCCGATGTTGAGCCGAGCCACCGCTGCTCCGCCTGCAACCCAACACTGCCGCTCCATGCTCGTCTGCTGACCCATGACAACCACTAGGCATTTTTGGCTGGCCCCGACGAGTTGCTATTGTTTGCCGCCTTTACTTGCCACCATTGCTGCCGTTAACCTTGCAACCCGATGCATCTGCCCGTGACACCACCTCTGCTCTGGCCTGATACATGACCCAGTGCCGGCGCTTGCCGCTTCAGCTGAACGGCCAACCACCACCGCTCCACCAGTCGTCCGCAACCGCCCAGCTCTAACCCGTATTTGCTCCGCCTTGCCAGTAACCCTGCAGCGTCGCTGCTCTACCTTCGCCGCGCCCTAAAGCCCGCAAACTACTTCACCCCGCCTCACCTCCACTTGCGGCCGCAATGACCGCCACATCAGCAGTTGAGCCCGCCGTCCTCCGCACCAACTGCTCCTGTTTCTACTATGCTGGTCTCCATCCATCACCTCATGTGTGAGCTTCCGTCACCACAGCACCAGTCCAACCTTGTCGCAGCACCAGCCCGTCGTCACTACCACCCACTGTGTCGTTGGAGCCACCCGCCGTCGCCGTCATCAGCACCGCCGAGAAACCCTAAGGAGAGGAGGTACGAGTCAAGTCGTGGCCACCGAACCGAGTAAGGTTTGATCCGTCCAGGCTGGGCCTACGTGTAACACCCCGAACCCTTCACAGGTCGTTACTAGTACCGATGTTACATCTTATTACCGATTTTATCTCGTACTTAAAACAAGCGTCGCCAAATCACAGGCATTTTTTTTTTTTTAAACGATCGGTCCCTCATAGCGGAAGCAAATCAAACATCGCCATCTATCCCCCTACTAATCCATGATACAAATACACACCAGCTAAACATCAGGATTTTATAAAAAACTTCAACGCTTTACTTACATACTTATATATATAGCAAGATGGGGTTCCCTTCGGGTCGGTACAAAAACAAGAAAGGTTAGGACTCTGCCATGTCCTACCTAAAATCTCAAAAAGAAACCTCGACCCCTAACATCATACGTGCACAAAACCCTCCCATCGAAAGCGTCGACTATCTACATCAAAAAGAGATTCAGCTCCTACTCATCGCGCGCAGGTCTCACACCTAACCCGGTGCATCAGGCGGTGGCGGCGGCAGCATTCCTCGCATAGCTCCATCCCGTCGAACGTGCACAGAAATGAACTCTTGTATGACAGGGCCCCCAGCCAGGCCGATATCATACATCACTAGACATCGCACTTGGATAAAAGTCAGTCCGGGAACAGAGGGACAATCTATCTCCGCACACTCAACCTCTACATCAGACGGTAGACCATAAAAACGTACCACGCGAGACGGCAGGTAGCGGCATACTTGCTAATCTGAAATGTTATCCCCAAAAGGGATGAGTACAACCACTCAGCAGATAGGGAAATCCAATAACAACCCAATGCATCATGCATATCATCATACATGGCAGGCATTGCTTACCTTTTTGATGTCATACGTATTCATGCATCATCATATCATACATATCATCATCATCACCATGCATATCATTATGCATATCATCATGCGTATCACCATGCATATCATATCATCATCATCACCATGCATATCATCATGCATACCATGTCATAGGTGATCATCATACCACATCACATCTCATCATCATCATGCATATATCATCATGCATATCATATCATAGGTGATCATCATATCACATCACATCTCATCATCATCATGCGTCATCATGCATACAATATCATAGGTGATCATCATATCACATCACATCTCATAATCATCATGCATATATCATCATGCATGTCATATCATCATCATCACCATGCATATCATCATGCATACCATGTCATAGATGATCATCATACCGCATCACATCTCATCATCATCATGCATATATCATCATGCATATCATATCATAGGTGATCATCATATCACATCATTTAATTCTCATCATTATCTTTTAAATTTGATCACCACATCACCCATTCTCAATTATCAATTTCATCATCCCTTCGGGCAAAGACCTCCGACAGGGTTCCCAGCATTCCAGCCATCCCATGGCCACCAGGCTTCCGGCCCCCCACATTCCGAGCATCTCGCATCTCAACTAGCATCACGAGGCATTCCCTTCGGATAGAAACCTCCGACAGGGCTTCCGGCCTTTACCCTTCTAGCCATGTATCTCGCACCCCAATCCTGGCATCGCGAGGTATTCCTTTAGGGCAAAGACCTCCGACAAGGCTTCCGGCCCCCCACATTCCGGGCATCTTGAATCTCCCAGGGAATCTCTGGAATTACGCCACCAGGCCACTAGACATCATCCTCCACCACATCCTCTTACTCACATATCGTTTTCCACATTCATTATCCATTTAATCTCATTATTACATGGCATATGATTCACACATGCATCACAATTCATGATCATACATACACCAATGTCATATAACAATGCATAACAAATTTAATGAAATTCATGGCCAATAAAATAATCCCTTATTATTTTTTTATTTTTTATTTTTTATTATTATATTTATTTTTTATTTCCATAAATAAATATTAAATTTAATATCTATGATTTTCCCAAAATCATAGTATTCAAAAAATCATTAAACAAACCAGTAAGATCACAATTTCATA
Source organism: Eucalyptus cladocalyx (assembly GCA_017140615.1). NCBI lineage: Eukaryota > Viridiplantae > Streptophyta > Magnoliopsida > Myrtales > Myrtaceae > Eucalyptus > Eucalyptus cladocalyx. The sequence continues at coordinate 6,901,644 of CM029523.1, forward strand.
CAAAATTTATGGCCAAATTGAAATTTCTCACAAATTCACAATTTCCACAAAATAGCACATGATATTCGGATAATGACCAGAATTGCACAGTTTCCAAATAAATTCGATTAAAATACTCATATGGCCTTCAAAAATTACGAAATTTTACAGGGTGATAGCCAACACATTTTCGTGCACTTTTCATGAAGAAATCTAAGCTAAATTATTTTCAGATTAATTTATAAAACCCCACGAAACTTCTGGAGCCACTACCGCGTCGTCCAGAACACACTTCTCCGACATTTTTAGATTTCACCCATCTATTCTCTTTTTTTTCCTATGAAATTTGCGTATGTTATGTACCAAGGTGTCCTTTACAAGTTTCATGAAGGGATCTAGGTCAAATAACCAAAGTATGGTCACCACTTAAGTCCATGAAATCTCGAGTGTCTCGAAATACTTCACCAGAACCATTGTTTCCAAGATCTAGCCGATTCACCAAGCTATACTTGTTATTGTTGCTTCAAATTCGAGTATGTTGTATCTTAAGGCGTTACCTACAACTTTCATGAAGACATCGAAGTCAAATCTTCAATAGAAATCAACATGTAAACAAGAATATAGCAAGAAGTCAGTGAAAACTTCACAGATCTAGGTTCTCCGTATAATGGAACTTTAACCCCTCATATCTCCATCATTTTTCACGAAATTTCAGTATGTTATATTAAAAGATGTTAGTTACGACTTTCATGAAGATATCTAAGCCAAAATCGGACTTCAAACACACATGCAAGCTCGAACAAGCTACTGACTCCAACAAACCGAACAAGAACAGTCACACGGTTTGTAAATAACCAACTCTTACCTCGGTTTTTCGCACAAATCACACCTAAAACCGAACATGCAAACACCACAAAAAACATGCAAGAGAAGTTAAAGGACTCCACTTGCCTCTAAGATGAGCACCCCTCGGCTCCGCCTCCTCTCCTCTCGGTCTCTCCCTCTCTCTCGCGATTTCTCTCTCTCTATCACCCTTTCTCTCGACCAAAATGGAGGAACCGGTCACCCTCTCTCTCTCCTCCCCACTTATACTCCCTAGAGCTCATGATTAGCAATCATTGCTTTGCCTAAAGATTAACCAATGCATGCTCTTGTCATTTGCCACTTGTCTCATTGGGTTTTATTTTAAATTTGAATTGGGCTTGGGCTTAGGCCCATCCGGCCACTCCCCTTGGGCTGGTCGAATCCTCTTCTTGGGCTCTAATGGGCCGACTAGCTTGGCCCACCAAGCTTTAGGCTAATGGGTCCAAGGCCCATTTCGAAAATTCAACCCTTTTTCCTTTTTTTTTTTTTGAAATTCTTTTTATAAATATTCTTGAATTCCAAATTTTCATCTTGGTCAAGCACAAATTATTAATCTATTAAATTTGAATTTCCACAATCATAAGCACAAATCATCAAATTAAAAGACTAATGGCTAAAACATAAGCCATGAAAATTCTACCACCTAATTAAAGACTTTAACACACCTTATGGCTTGGCTTTGAATTTCTGGGATGCCACACTACGTGCGTGGGCTGATTTCTCTCTAGACTGCAGCAAGGTCATTAGGCCGAATTTATTATTAGATTTTCTTTGTGTTGGGCTAGGTTTAGTTTATTTAGGTTTCTTTTTCATGGCCTGCATTTTTGAGCTATTCAAGCCCAGTCCTGCTAAGGCTTGATGAGTTGACCGGCCCATCCCCGAGCAGGTCGAACCTAAGCGGGTCTGACACGACTCACCCCGATCAGGTTAGACCAAATCCGACCGGGTCCGGCCCGAGAAAAAGAAATACAAAAATTAAAAAAAATTAAAAAAAAAATTAAAAATTAAAAATTATTTTAAAAAATTATTTAAAAAATTAAAAATTAAAAAATTTCGAAAATCCAAAAAATGTAGGTTTTGATTAGGAATGGTCTTGTATTTTCTTTATAGTGTAATTAGGCCTTTAATTGCTCGTATATTGATTATATTACATGTTTTATTTACCCGTTTAACTATGTTTGTAATTTCTTAGTGACATGTGTTAATTTTACTGCAATTAGGATCTTGATAGATATGATTGTTACTTTAATAATTGCGCACCCGCATGATCACCTCGCATGTTAGTGAATAGGTATAAAATCAACTTAGCTTGCCAAAAATCATTTTGTTAAAATGAACAAGAATAGGTACCGAAAGTGTACTAATTGGTCAATTAGTGCAATCAAGTCCCCGACCCTAGATTCTCTAGTTGCGTAGGAAGTGAGGTACACTCTCATGCCTTACTTGGTTTCTAGCCAACCCCAATAGGCTAGTGAGGACTCCTTTTGTGCAAAATTCCTAGAAATATCCTAATGACACGTGGGGTATGGGCTTGGGAGAGCCCGTGCCTAATCATGGGTCATAGGCCCGTCCTTTGGGCAATACCCCTAAACCTGTTCCCTCCCCCCGAGGGTAGGTCGCGACAATACTTTCTAACAAATATAATCCATGAATTAACCAAATTGATGCCAAAATGCAGCCCTCCTCCTTTGATCCGAATTTTACTAAATTTAGACTTCAATTTCATCCTCAATTCCTCCAATTCGAAGTCCAATTTGATGAAGAAAAAGCCCATAAAATTTCCCCACTTTCCTATCATCAAGTAGCTCGGTCTAGAAATCAGAATTTCTTTTAATTGAGCCCATCCAAATTTCCGTTCATTTTTCGAATCCTTTGAAATGATTTTCCGTAAAAATCTCAAACTCACCGAAAATTCCTCAAAAGGTGAGTCAATGTTCCTAAAATGACTCGTGACACGACAAGACTTTCAATTTTTGAAATCGAATTCAAATTCACAATTAATTTCAATCTGGCGCGATTTTAGTGTGACCTTGCCTACTTGATAACTTTTAGGAATTTTTGGTGCAATTGATATGTGGTCAATTTTCTCCGAGCCACACATACCTCTTCGACACATTGACGACTCCCGGTTTTCGTGAAAATTTAGATGATTCAAATACGGACACAAGGTACCAAAACGATAGAAAAATCACTCTAGTGCCAATCGACGATAATTTTCCAATTAAGCGGAGTCACCCACGTTTAGCCACACATCTCAGTCAAACCGACCTATCTCTGATCTCTAATTGATTTTTAATTGTGCCGTAATGGCTTCTAAAGATGAGCACGGTCGAGTAACCGATTCCTGATCGAATTCTCAAGTTTATTGCATTAAAATTCCTTAATAGCTTCCTCAAATAGTCTAGTTATTTCGTGAGTGGCCATCTCAAAGAAAAGCACTATAGGCGTGTTGATAAAAGGCCCAACTTATCTAATCGAAATTAGAACCTGAAATTCAGAATGTCACATAATGTACTATCATGGAAAGTTATGATCACTAAGAAAAGAAAATAGTAACATGGTGGTCTATATTCAATTTTTTAGTGAGCAAAGTAATGGCATGTTTGGTAACTATCCTGTTTTTCTATTTTTATGTTCTTATTTTTTCCATGACCAAAAAAGAATAGAAATTTGTTTGGTAACAATAAATAATTTTTTATTCCCCAGAATAAATATGTGGCCAGGGAATAGATTTGGAACAAAAAGAAAGTGTGTTGACACCTAAATTTTGGCGATTCATTTAGTCATTTATTGCATTAAAAAATTAGGGATTAATTTTATCCCTGAAAAAATATTAATTGCATAGCATATAAATTTAGGTGCATTTGTTTTTAATTTGCATTTTTTTTACATTGGGCCGGTGACAAATGGGTTCAAATTGATAGTTCAGAATATTAATTTGGTGAATTGGACTAAGCCCACAAATGGAGTAAATTGGCCCAAACCCGTATCCTTGGAAAGATTTTACGGATTGATTTATGCGAGATTTCAAATTTTAGAAAAATCCTCTTGTAATCCTAAATCGTATCAAAAGCAAATATTGCATTTGGAAAAAGGAATTTTCGTGGATACGGATTTGGAAAAATTAAAACCCTAACTCATGGCCTATAAATAGATTAAATGCGTAGGGTTTGCAAAAAAAAAAAAAAAAAAAAAAAAAAGAGGCCACACATATATGATACACGGCCACAAGAGAATGGAGAGGAAAATGTGAGGAGGAGCTTCTTTTCGTTCTAGGTTAAAAAAAATACGATACAAAGAGGAAAGAAAATTTTTCTTTTTGGGGGGGTGAAAAGTAAAAAGAAAGGGAAAGCAGAACGAGAGAGGGACGTGAGAAGATGGGAGAAGAGGGAAAAAGAAAGGGTTAATACCCTGAAAAACCCCAAACTGGTACACTTGTGACAAATTTACCCTAAACTATTTTTTTGACCATGAAAAACCCCAAACTGTTATATCTGTGACAAATTAACCCCGACTGACTATAAAAAAACTCTAAACTGGTACATTTATGACATATTTACCCCAAACTAATTTATTCGACTGCAAAAAACCCTAAAATGGTAAATTTATGACAAATATACCCTATGCTAAATTGGATTAATACCACAAAAAAAATTACAAAAATTGTAAATGGTAACAAACAGAGCGTAAAATCCTAAATTGGTATACCAGTCAACTGTTACGTGTCATTTAACTTAATAATTTGAGAATAAAATTTAACGAAAACTAACATAGGGTAAATTTGTCACAAGTGTACCAGTTTGGGGTAAATTTGTCAAATGTATACTAGTTTGGGGTTTTTGGTGGTCAAAAAAATAATTTGGGGTAAATTTGTCACAAGTATACCAGTTTGGGGTTTTTCAGGGTATTAACCCAAAAAGAAAATAGAAAAAAAGCAACTGACAAGACCCCTACTGTTCATCTTCTCCAAGGGGGTTCTTTGCTGCGTATCCGCACTGCCGTCCTGCCCCGCCGCGCCTCCTCCTTCGCCGCACCCTTGCGCCGTCAATGCCCAACTCCTCCGCAACCGGTAACCCCGAGCTCCACCGTTCTGCACCAATAGTCCGCCAGTAGCCCCTGTTGCCGATCTGCAGCACTCCATCTTGTGCCACCCCACGGAGGACACCGATCTCGCCACACCGGAGTTGCCCCGACGCCGTCGCTCCAAATCTGCCACCGTCCGCGAGCCCCCGACGACCGCGCCCGAACCGCTTTGTTGCCCATCGGTCACGGCGTCGCTGTCCTCGCAACCCGAAGCCGACGCCCTTCCTCCTCCGAGATCCGGGGAGTAGACGCCTCCCGTTGGTCACGCCCGTGCCCCGATCCAATTCACTCGCCGGACGCCGCGCCCAACAGCCCGATCCAGACGCCGGAGCTCCTCATCGCAGCCTCCCGCCATCCCTGCAGCGCCCCGCCGGCTGGAGCCAGTTTAGACCCCGACGGAACGCCCCGACGCCCAGCTGCCTTCCCCTCGTGAAGCCACGACCTAGCACCGGTGCACTACTCCGCTGCCCTTCCCCGACGCTGTCGCCGCTCCCTCTGGTCTCTCCTCGTTCTGCCTCAACCGAAGACCACCGCACTTGCAGATCCAAGGTCCCCGCGGTAGCCACAATCCGACCTTTGCAGCCCGCGTGAACGACGCCAGGAGACTCGAAGCTCCTGCTCCGCCCGCGACGCCGCCCACCGGTTTCGCCGTGCCGCCCGCATCGCCCCGTGTTGATCCCGAAGTCCTCTGGTGCCACGCCGCCGTCGCGTCATCCTCCGGAGCCTCGCCGGAACCCTAGCCGGCGATCTCTCCTCGCCGGACCGGCACCAGATTTATTTTTCTTTTTCTTTTTCAGAAAAAAAAAGAAAAGAAAAAGAGAAAAGCAAAATAAAATTTAGGTATTTTGTTTATCTTATTTTTGTTTTATTATTTTTGCTATTTTATTTTATCTTTTTAGTGTAATTATTCCTGTGAAATTGAAATTCCATTATATGAAATTGCCTTGAAATTAGTGATTGTCGTCCGATTTTCAAGCTCGAAATCCGACTTCGCGATTACTTAAAAAAAATTGCCAATCCGATCTCCTGCTCGAGATCCGATTCGTGATTTATGTGAAATTGGCCAACCCGATCTCATGCGCGAGATATGGTTCGTCGATTTGGGTATCAATATGGCTTGATTTGCTGTGGTGTTACTTAAATTAGTTTTCTTTTTTAAAAAAATCAAAAAATGTAGTTTTAGGGTTTGCATCTTCATAATAGGAATTTTATTTCGAATTTTCAAAAATAAAAAAAAAAATCAAAAAATCATATCAATTAATTTAGGTTGCTAGTTTTCTTTAAAACTTGGATTGCATGTTTAATTATTTGGCAATTATTAATTTCGAAATTTGAAAAACAAAATGAAAAAAGGGAAAAACACAAAAAAAAAAGAAGTCATTATGCCATATGTCATGTAAAATTAAGGCATCTTTTGCACGTCATAGCATATTAGGGTAAAATTGCATTTAGTTTAATTTTAGATGATGTTTTTTCTTAATTTACCATAGGTTTAGGTATTTTATTAAATATATTGCATTTTAGGATTATCTAGGTTAAGATAATATTTTAGTTTAAATTAGGATTTGGCTCAACCTAATTCCTAATATAAATTAAATAGGATCTTAATCTAATTAGGTAATTTTCACATTTCACCTAATTTCGAATTTCTTGAAAAAATACAAAAAAATGTCATAGGTTAAATTAATTTTATTATTTACGATGAAATGTATTCTTTTAGGAAAAAGAAAAAATTTCATATGCACGTCATTAGGGTTAGATTCATTGAGATGCATGTCATTTAGTATTTTTGCTAGGCCCATTTAATTAGAAATTACATGTCATTGGAATTAGGTCATTTAGTTAATATTGCATTGCATATTGCATGTTTTCATTAATTAAGTAAAAACAAAATAAAAATTGCGTGTTAATTAGAAACCATATATATGGTTGTTGATGTGGATTTTAATTTAACATTGCAGATGCTTTCGATGCTTTGAGGTAAATCCTGCAATTTATTTACCACTTTAATTGGGTGTTAAATTGGTGGTTTGCGCACCCGCATGATCGCCTCACATGTTAGGAAATTAGATTTAAAATTGATTCAAATTGCTTGCCAAACATTTTTTCAAAATAAAAAGAAAGGTACCGAAAGGGCATTAGCGAAACCTAGCGTAATCAAGTCCCCGAACTCACAAATCTCTGGTTCGTAGGAGTAAAGTAAAACTCTCATTACTTTACTTGGGTTTCTAATCGACCCACCAAAAATAGATTAGTGGCGGCTCCTAATTGAAAATCAATTGCATGTTAAAAACTTGAATCTAAGTCGCGAATTGGTATGGGCTTGGGAGAGCCCGAGTTAAGTCTAGGCTTAACAATCCATTAGCCAAACCCTAGGTGGTTCTAAACCCTGAAAAAATATGGTCGCGACAGCTTGGCGACTCCGCTTGGGACTTGAGTTAAAACTCTTAGTGGACTTATGCCAATTTTCTTTTTGAAAAAATATTTGTGTTTGGCAGCGAGGATCCCAGGTACGTCCCTAACATTTAAGGTGTTAAATGTTTTTGCAGGATAGGAGGTATAAGGGGAAGTGTTTACTGACCTTTGTTTTGCAGGGATGTGTAGGAATGTATGGTTTATTTTCATATATGAAGTGTTGCTTGATATAAATTGTCGTGCATGCTTGCATCTAGCACTACACTATTGCACACACAACCTGCCGCCGGACCTGGGCCGCATAGGATCATTTAGGATGGTGTTGAGATGGATACCACTCCGACCGCATGCTCGCGGTACGAGTCGCCCATCTCAATCCCGAAGTTTCTTTCATGGTGTCAAGAGTACCCACCTCGGTCCGCATGCTCGCGACCCGGGTCGGCTCTTTGACTAAGCCGGAGTCATGAGGACCCGACATAGTCCACAAGCTCGTGGCTAGTCCGATTATCCTTGTGGCTCCACCTTGATAAGCCTTATAGATCAGAAATCGAGCCACTTACCATGCACATGTCTATGTGATTGCCATTGATTTTCCTTGGTGAAGTAAGTGTTCTTTCCCTATACCATGCAATTTATTTTATCATATTCTTGAGTCGGTCCATGACAATCTAGGTCAATCATTGATTTGATTCATTTGTCAATTGGAAATGAAATGAGAAATTGCTAGGGAATGATGCATTTTAAATTTTTTTGGAGAATTTGTTTTTACATCATTTCTAGAAAATTTGGTTTTACTAGGATATCCATTTTTAGGAAATTCCCTTCTTGCATAGACTTTTCATGAAATAAATGAAAAAAAAAAGAAAAAAAAAAGAAAAATTAATTAGATCATTGTCATAGATTGACTCTCCATTTACACCTCATGCTTACATGTTCCCGTTTATTTCCTTTAGGTGATTATGGAACGATCCCGCTCACCTATATGTTCACGATCGAGAGCTAAAATGATGAATCAAAAAGAGCTAATCTCATCAAGTAAAAGTGTTGCGATCTATCTTCAATGATAAATTGTGACTCTAAGGAGAGAGCCAAGAAGACTTTTTGAGCCGTATCATTTTCCTAAGGTAGCCATATTTGATGCCATCATGAAGAGACCAGTGACATATATAGAGAGAAAAATATCTAACCTGAAGGGTTCACCTCACAAGATCATGGAGGGTGAAGAATTCAAGTACACATGATTCATGGTCCTAAGTTGTTCCATTTCCTCATTTAATTAGGGGCATGCATCTTCCCCTGCACGGGAATTCTTATCGCTTTTTAGGGATTGATTTCAATTTCTTCTGTGCTTGAGCATCACATTCCAATAAATGTAATTTGATTGATGAATATCAATAGAATTACAAGTTTTGTTTTGAGGACATGATGGGGTACACCAAACTAGTCCAGTGACGATATCCAACAATAAAAAGAAAATATCATCTAAAGAGAATTCTGAGGACTGGGCTTCTTCATGCTTCCTCATCCACAAAAGAATAGAAAAAAAAACCATTTTTCAAGCCATTTCCAAAAACATGCCTTAGATTAGCTCTGTTTAATTTTCTGACTCATTTACTTTATGTTTCAGAGCATTACTTTCTTAACCTGATAAGAAAGCATCTGAAAAAGGGACATCAGGTTGCAGTCGGTTCAACTCTTACTCAACAAGTTTCTAAAAATTTAATGTCGTCACATTTCAACACTACTTGAAATATCCATCTTGAGGAGCCAAACAAAGTGTGTTCCATTTATGTGCTTGACGAAATTTTCATTCTTGCCCATTAAATGAGGGGCAAGTTAAAAGAGGATCATCCATCTTTGGTGAAAGAGGTATATCTCGTCTTTGAACATAAATAATTTTGGGAGATGACGCTTTGTTCTTTTCCTTGCAGATGACGAATTGGGGGGGACTACAGATCCTAGTAGTGACATGACTGTGACAAAATCTTAATCCGAGCCAAAATTGTTGTGCAATTTGAATTTACTCTGATGTTGCATGGTATCCTATTCATGCACGTTCTCTTGTGCAGGGGCAAAAGCGGATTTTCACTTTGATTAATAGAGACAATCCAAGGACATCCATTGCTGAGACAATTCCTTTGTGGAGCAATCCCCTGAATGAATACTTAAAACCATGTTTTGAGTGCGATAAATTGTTTGCTTTGAAGTCACAAAATTTTTTCATGCTTAAAGTTGTTGGACTCTTTTGAAAAGAGAAATTTCATATTGATTTAGCTCACCAATTTCACGTGGAGATTTGTCAACATAGACAACTTAATGGAGTGACATCAATGCTTAAGAATGCTGAATGAGACGTGTCAGTATGATGACAGGCAAGCCTTATCCTATACACAGTCCCCTACTTATACACTTGTGAGATGAGTGTAGGAAGTTCCATATCTACAAGGTAAAGAGTTCTCTCGCAAAAGGTACGATGACCGAAATGATGAGGGGCAGTTCATTTCTCTATCCCAAACACTGCAGGTGATTCATTGCTTAACCATTTTGAGCCCATACACTTATGGATATTCTTTTCAAATCACCCCTGTCAAGAATCACCCCAAATCGGGGCAACTAAGAGATCAAATGGCATCATGAGGTGAGGAAAATGAATTGAAATTTTCTTGCTCTCACTTGCATCAATTTTCAAGTCATGCTATTACATTGAATTCATGTGTTAATTTAAGTGCCTTAGGATGATGAATAGCATTTCTTTCTTTATCCCATACACTTATATCCTTTGCATAGCCCACTTGAGCCTGCAATTTCATTTCTTTTAAACCCAGTTGGTGATCATCCCCCACACTGGGGCAAGGCAAGAGACAGATGAAGACCTTTGAAAGTTTGAATGTCATTCAAAGTATAATTGCTTGACACATGCATAGAAATCAAAATAGAACTAAGGGGCATGAAAAAGCAGTGTGCCTGGTAAAAGTAAGGCCAATGCCTATGAAAAAAAGTGAAGAAAAAATGAACAAGAACTAGGGCATGAAAAATCGGTGTGCCTAGTAAAAGCAAGGCCAATGCCCATAAATGAAAAAAAAAAAAGAGTCAAGATAGATGACTGTCAATTGCTAGAATTAAATCCCAATGGAGTAAATACTCAAAGAGCTCAAATGTTGAGTTTTTACAATCAATGGGGGCATTTCATGAAGACAATCCCTGATGGTGAAAAAGAAAACTGGTGGCAATGCCAAGATGATCATCAACTCTCACCCTTAACACATATTTTGAGCTTAATGATTGTTTCATTTCTCAACCCATGAACCCAGCCTATGTTACGTCCCTTGTAAAGTCTCTTCAGATTATGGCACTTGAATTAACATAGGAGTTCACATGTTTTATACATCGCTCGAAAAAGTGCGAGCAAGATTATTTCTTTCTCATTTTGCAGGATTCTTGACTTGTAAACCCAGAGATGATTAAAGAGTTGTTCTGTCAATAGCCTTGACTCAAAGAGTCCCTTTATTAAGCCATTGACCAAGCCCCACATTATGGTCCCTATTAAAGACCTCTCATATTGGTAAAGTCATACTGCTTGCGAGAATACTTGGACCCTTGTTGATATGATGATAGTGAGACGGAGTGATTCTCATAAAATAGCCTCTAAATGAGAGTGAGTGAAAGTCCTTTATAATTGAAGGTCCCTCATTTGGTATTCTCAGGAAATCCATGTCATGAGTGAAGATTGTCTTGAATGATAATGCTCTCTAGTGGAAATTTGGGTGATGCAAAGGTCATTATGCATAAACCCTGATTGAGTTGATGAAAACCTCACTGAATTTTGAAATGTGCATTCTAGAGTAGCTTAGATTGTCTATCTCTTTGATGAATGCATATCAGTTTTTGCTCTAAATCATGTCTGACAAGTAATTCGAGTTCCTTTCAGAATGTTTCATGATATTAGAAGATGAGAAACCTCCACCATGAGGTGAAAGACCTCCACAGAATATCTAAATTTCAAAAGACATATCCCTAAGAATCGAGATATCACCAGGTAAGTATATCTCTATCCATGTCTTGAATATTTGTCATTGCACAGTATTCCCTTTTAAGCATACCGACACTCAATTGAGTTGTCCCCCAAAGATTTTTCCTCCGATTCAATCGATTATGGCGACCGAAGAATGGTTCGGGTCCCGGTCGGATGATTTACGCCAATGCAAGGCTGGGCGACCGAAGAATGGTTCGGGTCCTAGCCAAGCAAAACCTTAGTCTAGGCGACCGTAGAATGGTACGGGTCCTAGAAAACATTTATTGCTCTAACAGGCGACCGTAGAATGGTACGAGTCCTAGAAAAGCAATTTCCTCATTCAGGCGACCGTAGAATGGTATAGGTCCAGGAAAAATAATTTTCTTCGTTGAGGCGAATGGTATGGGTCCTTGACAACACCTATTCCTTATTCAGAAAAAAATGAATCCCCGTTTCTAGAATGGTACGTCCTGAAAATGAATCCCCGCGGCCGTAGAATGGTACGGGTCCTAGACAAAACTTTTCTGCCGTACTGGGCGACCGTAGAATGGTACGGGTCCTGGGAAAGTAGTTCCTTACAAAACATTTCTGCCGTATTGGGCGACCGTAGAATGGTACGGGTCCTGAGAAAGCAGCTCTTTTCTGCCGTACTGGGCGACCGTAGAATGGTACGAGTCTTGGGAAAGCAGTTCCTTACAAAACCTTTCTGCCGTATTGGGCGACCGTAGAATGGTACGGGTCCTGAGAAAGCAGCTCTTTTCTGCCGTACTGGGCGACCGTATGGGTCCTGAGAAAGCAGCATCTTCACAAAGTCATGTTACTATTCTAGGCGACCGTAGAATGGTACGGGTCCTAGACAGGTAACACTCACTACCTCGAATTACTCTATCCTCCTCGAAGGTAAGTTATTCCAGGTAGGTTCATTTATCATTTGCGTTTCCATGCATCATATAAATTGCATTAAAAAATGGAATTCATTTTCCAACAAAAAAATCATTCAATGCATGTGCATAGTTAAAATTTAGGTCTCAATTTGTCTTTGAAGGCAACCTCTTCGAGCTCACCTTCAAAGAGCGGCAGCTGTTAACACCTAAATTTTCGCGATTCATTTAGTCATTTATTGCATTAAAAAATTAGGGATTAATTTTATCCCTGAAAAAATATTAATTGCATAGCATATAAATTTAGGTGCATTTGTTTTTAATTTGCATTTTTTTTACATTGGGCCGGTGACAAATGGGTTCAAATTGATAGTTCATAATATTAATTTGGTGAATTGGACTAAGCCCACAAATGGAGTAAATTGGCCCAAACCCGTATCCTTGGAAAGATTTTACGGATTGATTTATGCGAGATTTCAAATTTTAGAAAAATCCTCTTGCAATCCTAAATCGTATCAAAAGCAAATATTGCATTTGGAAAAAGGAATTTTCGTGGATACGGATTTGGAAAAATTAAAACCCTAACACATGGCCTATAAATAGATTAAATGCGTAGGGTTTGCAAAAAAAAAAAAAAAAAAAAGGCCACACATATTGATACACGGCCACAAGAGAATGGAGAGGAAAATGTGAGGAGGAGCTTCTTTTCGTTCTAGGTTAAAAAAATACGATACAAAGAGGAAAGAAAAGTTTTCTTTTTGGGGGGGTGAAAAGTAAAAAGAAAGGGAAAGCAGAACGGAGAGGGGACGTGAGAAGACGGGAGAAGAGGGAAAAAGAAAATAAATAAAAAGCAACTGACAAGACCCCTACTATTAATCTTCTCCAAGGGGGTTCTTTGTTGCGTATCCGCACTGCCGTCCTGCCCCGCCGCGCCTCCTCCTTCGCCGCACCCCTGCGCCGTCAATGCCCGACTCCTCCGCAACCGATAACCTCGAGCTCCACCGTTATGCACCAATAGTCCGCCAGTAGCCCCTGTTGCCGATCTGCAGCACTCCAGCTTGTGCCGCCCCACGGAGGACACCGATCTCGCCACACCGGAGTTGCCCCGACGCCGTCGCTCCAGATCTGCCACCGTCCGCGAGCCCTGACGACCCGCCTGTTGCCCGCTGGTCACGGCGTCGCTGTCCTCGCGACCCGAAGCCGACACCCTTCCTCCTCCGAGATCCGGGGAGCATACGTCTCCGTCGGTCACGCCCGTGCCCCGATCCAATTCACTCGCCGGACGCCGCGCCCAACAGCCGATCCGAGACGCCGGAGCTCCTCATCGCGGCCGCCCGAGGCCTCCGCCATCCTGCAGCGCCCCGCCGGCTGGAGCCAGTTCAGACCCCAACGGAACGCCCCGACGCCCAGCTGCCTTCCCCTCGTGAAGCCGCGACCTAGCACCAGTGCACGACTCCGCTGCCCTTCCCCGACGCTGTCGCCGCTCCCTCTGGTCTCGCCGCGTTCCGCCTCAGCCGAAGACCACCGCACTTGCAGATCCAAGGTCCCCGCGGTAGCCACGATCCGACCTTTGCAGCCCGCGTGAATGACGCCAGGAGACTAGAAGCTCTGCTCCGCCCGCGACGCCGCCCACGGTTTCGCCGTGCCGCCCGCGTCGCCCGTGCTGATCCCGAAGTCCTCGGTGCCGCGCCGCCGTCGCGTCATCCTCCGAGAGCCTCGCCCTAGCGGAACCCTCCTCCGGACCAAAGCACAGATTTATCTTTCTTTTTCTTTTTTCAGAAAAAACCGGCACTAGATTTATCTATTTTTGTTTTATTATTTTTGCTATTTTATTTTATATTTTTAGTGTAATTATTCCTGTGAAATTGAAATTCCATGATATGAAATTGCCTTGAAATTAGTGATTGTCGATCCGATTTTCAAGCTCGAAATCCGACTCGCGATTACTTAAAATTAAAAAAATTGCCAATCCGATCTCTCGCTCGAGATCCGATTCGTGATTTATGTGAAATTAGCCAACCCGATCTCATGCGCGAGATATGGTTCGTCGATTTGGGTATCAATATGGCTTGATTTGCTGTGGTGTTACTTAAATTAGTTTTCTTTTAAAAAAAATCAAAAAATGTAGTTTTAGGGTTTGCATCTTCATAATAGGAATTTTATTTCGAATTTTCAAAAATAAAAAAAATCAAAAAATCATATCAATTAATTTAGGTTGCTAGTTTTCTTTAAAACTTGGATTGCATGTTTAATTATTTGGCAATTATTAATTTCGAAATTTGAAAAAAAAAATGAAAAAAGGGAAAAACACAAAAAAAAAGTCATTATGCCATATGTCATGTAAAATTAAGGCATCTTTTGCACGTCATAGCATATTAGGGTAAAATTGCATTTAGTTTAATTTTAGATGATGTTTTTTCTTAATTTACCATAGGTTTAGGTATTTTATTAAATATATTGCATTTTAGGATTATCTAGGTTAAGATAATATTTTAGTTTAAATTAGGATTTGGCTCAACCTAATTCCTAATATAAATTAAATAGGATCTTAATCTAATTAGGTAATTTTCACATTTCACCTAATTTCGAATTTCTTGAAAAAATACAAAAAAATGTCATAGGTTAAATTAATTTTATTATTTACGATGAAATGTATTCTTTTAGGAAAAAGAAAAAATGTCATATGCACGTCATTAGGGTTAGATTCATTGAAATGCATGTCATTTAGTATTTTTGCTAGGCCCATTTAATTAGAAATTACATGTCATTGGAATTAGGTCATTTAGTTAATATTGCATTGCATATTGCATGATTTTCATTAATTAAGTAAAAACAAAACAAAAATTGCGTGTTAATTAGAAACCATATATAGGGTTGTTGATGTGGATTTTAATTTAACATTGCAGATGCTTTCGATGCTTTGAGGTAAAACCTGCAATTTATTTACCGCTTTAATTGGGTGTTAAATTGGTGGTTTGCGCACCCGCATGATCGCCTCACATGTTAGGAAATTAGATTTAAAATTGATTCAAATTGCTTGCCAAACATTTTTTCAAAATAAAAAGAAAGGTACCGAAAGGGCGTTAGCGAAACCTAGCGTAATCAAGTCGCCGAACTCACAAATCTCTGGTTCGTAGGAGTAAAGTAAAACTCCTATTACTTTACTTGGGTTTCTAATCGACCCACCAAAAATAGATTAGTGGCGGCTCCTAATTGAAAATCAATTGCATGTTAAAAACTTGAATCTAAGTCGCGAATTGCTATGGGCTTGGGAGAGTCCGAGTTAAGTCTAGGCTTAACAATCCATTAGCCAAACCCTAGGTGGTTCTAAACCCCGAAAAAATATGGTCGCGACAAAGTGCAAAAAAAACAAAAAGAAACTTTTTTATACTTGAGAATAATTTTTGAAATAAGATTTTTTTTTTCCTCCTTCTTCCTACTCCAATCAATCATCTAGCATTAGTGATAGTTGATGGCTAGTGAACCAACCTCATAGTGGTTGGGCAATGTCGAGGGCTAGGCCAACCTCACCCAAATTTGGTGAGGTCAAGCCTCACCTAGCCATGGCAAGGTTGACCTCACCGGCCCTCATCTCTGGCTAGTCACGGCCACCACTAAGGCCCGGGGACCGATTAGAGAAGGAAGAAGAAGTTAGGAAAAAAAGAAGCAAAAATCCAAAAAAATTAGAAAAATCTTAGAAAATTATTTAAATTATTAAAAAAAATTCACATCACCGAAAAATTGAGAATAATACCAAATGCTTTTCTATTCTTTTTCTATTTTGAGAATATAAATTTTAAGGTTGTATCAAACATGTTCTTTCGCTCAAAAATTCGTTAGGGAATAAAAATTGGAAAAAATAATTTTTGAACATAAATTATTCTAAAAAATATAAACATTACCAAATGCACCTAATTTTCATTTACTACACAAAATATTTTCTATCTTTAACTACTAGTAAGTTTGAAAAGGCATTAACTATAGTGAAAACTTATACAAGCGTAAGTAGTACAAAGTTATCATCTTGATCATTATATTTGAGCATTTTCTTTAAAGCCATCTCTCAAGAGACGCAATAGGAATAGATCCAGGAAGATTTCTCCAGGGCAAGCTCGGTAAGTATTTGTAAATACTAAATCTTAGTAATCTCTATAATTGATGTACTGCTTTCTGAGTGAAAAATCATATTTGTAAGTATGGCAAAAATACGTTATGTCAACATGTATTTCCATCTTCATGATAATATAATCACGGTCCAATATAAAACTTGTAGTGGGGGCAAGCCGGATAAAAAACAGAGAATTTTTTGAAACTTACAAGCATATATGCGTAAAAAATTTTGTTAAAGAGAGCTCCTATGGCACTTTTTTTATCAACTAAATGAAACATATTGTAATATTAATATATTAACTGTTCTCGTGATATGCACAATTAATATTTTTGCAAACTAAATATATACTGTGTATGTTTAATAAATACAATAGGAGCACTTGCTAAAAAAAAACCCTTTACGCGATTTGAAAAGTCAATCGGGCAAGTTCTTCCACCAAACTTAATAAATACTTGTTTTGAGCACGAATGGGTGCATATTAGGCACATGGGGAAGCGGTCACCTGCTTGAAAAGCCTCAAGCACCCAATTACTGGAAAAGAAAGTTTAATATTCTCAAGTCTCACGTTATATAAAAGATGCCTTACAAACTCATTCACGAACACCTGTAAATGACCAACCTTTTTAGTACTCAACGGGGTCCAACTGGATCATTAGAAAAAATTGGTCTTATTATTTTTTCACCAGATGGTGTCCTATTTATAGCTATTGTAACTACCCACCTTTTATTATCCACCTAATCCCTGCAATCCGCGGAGAGTCATGTACACGAAGTCACAACAATGACCAGAAACATGGGAACATTTTTCATACCACAACATGAATTTTCACTTGCATTTTACAGCTTTAAATTACGTTTCTTTCACAATTAATTCCCCCTGTCGGTTGTTTGCTTGGATTCTCCATCACCATTAATACAAAGTAAGGAGCGTTTCATGGTCCAACATCGATACGGAGTGAATGAAAGCGTGAGTGAGACATTTAATGGAGAAATATGCCGAATGGTACGTTCCCATCAATAAATATCTCCATCTATTGTAGTGAATGCACCTAATTGAACCTCGAATGCTAATATCTCAAGTGA